>JAVQMF010000010.1:0-318737 GCA_032878935.1 Erythrophleum fordii
CTTTAGGTCAATATGCTTTAAAGATTCATAACTCATTCAACAACTGCAAACATTGCTCTCCAAAAGATTCATAAATAGAAAATTCAATTTCACCTTAAAAAGTAAATATAAATCCTCTTAATAGTTGTATTTCTTTTCTAAATACTGGCCTTTAGAGAGTTGCTCATCCTAGACTTATGTAATTCCTTTGTAAAACTATCATATGAAAATTATAATGTTTAAGTTTTTATTCTCAAATTTTTAGCAAAAACTTGGTGTGTGTGTGTATATATATATATATAACTATGAAGCATAATTGAAAACAAACTACTAATAATTAATCTAGGAACAAAAAAATAGTTAATATGATAAATATATATTTTGAGATTATTTAAAATAATATAATATAAATGTCTATGCATTAATTATTAAAATTTTAATATGTATTGTACAAATTTATTTAATAAATTTGTAATTGTAGTCATCTTTTTTAATTATAAATTAAATACTTATAATAAAATTATCTATTTACTTTATTTTTTATTATTGATTAATGATTAGATTACTCATAAACCTAGATAAAAATAAAGGGAAAAAATTGATAATTAATATATAAATAAAGATACTACTTAAGTAATAAATACATTCTTTCATATTATTTAAATTACATTAATATTATTTTTATAAGATAATTATTAAATTTTAATCAATCATGTACACATTTTTTCATAAATTTGTAATTATCTTTTAAATTAGAAATTAAATAATGATAATAAAATTATCTATTTGGTTTATTATTTAATTTTAATTAATGATTTGATAGCTCCTAAAACTAGATAAAGAATAATAAAAAAGTATCCCCTAAAACTACATTACTAAGATCTTTTACCCACTTCATTATATCTACTAGACAAAATAGAATATTCTTCCTTAAACCCTCTAAGGAAGATATTGTGACATGCAAATCTAAATATGATTTACAATTGGAAGGAAGAGGAAAGATGAAATTTAAGATTAAATTAAGTATTTTTATATTTTTTATCAAATTATTTTCTAAAAAATATGAAATATATATATCATGTAATATTAAATTATAACTGAATAAATATTAAATATGCAAAGATTTTAAAACTAAATTAGTTATTAAACTGGTGGAAATACTAGTTCAACATTCATTAATCTCATTGTGGTTAAATTGTGGTCAAACTGATGATAATTAAATATTTTTTAAAATTATTTATATAAAAAAATAATAAAATAAATAAATTTTAAATATTTAATTACTAATTACATACTTTTTAAAATATTTTAGAAGTTATTTCTAGTTAAAAAATAAAATTACACATGATTAAAATTTAATATTTAATATTGAACTTCTTAACTTCTAAAATTATATTAAGATTTCATTATTATTAAAAATAAAAAAACCAGAAAAAGACAAAAGGCTTAAATTAGAAAAATAATAAATTAAAAAAGTAATTTATTTTAGGTATTTACTTCAAATCTCAATAATGAAAATTAAAAAAATATATATCAAACTTTTCGTGATGACCTAATCAGGTCGCCACTAAAAGTGGATTTTAGTGGCAACGTTGGTTGCTACTAAAGTTTTTGCATAACAACTTTTAAATCCAAAAAAAAAAACTTGTCAAAACTTTTAGTAGCGATTGAATATTGTTACTAAAAGAGATTTTTAGTGGCGATATATAAGAGTTGCCACTAAAAGTTACTTTTAGTCGCGACCTAGCATCGCCACTAAAAGTCTTGGCACAGAAATTTTTAAATAAAAAAAAAATTTTTATAACTTTTAGTGGCGACCAATTATCATCACAAAAAGTTATTTTTAGTAACAACCATATTCATGTCACCATTAAAAGTTATTTAGTGATAACATTATTGTCGCTACTAAACCTTTTTTGTGGCAACCTTTTTGTATTGCCACTAAAAAATTTGCTAAAATGAAGATTGATTTTTAGTGACTACTTTTAGTGACAATATAATAAGGTCGCCACTAAAAATATAGATTTAGCGACAACTAATTTTTAGTCATCACTAAAACTCGTTACCAAAAATCTATTTTTTTGTAGTGTATGTTATGAGCAGAGTGGAGAGAGTAAAAGAGAAAGAAAGGGACAAATGAGTTTGGAGGATGATTCTTGTGTGTTCTATTGTTAAGCACAATGTGGTTTATATAAGTAGAATTAATTACATATGCATCTGTTATTATAACCAACTCAACCAATATAACAATAGCCTGGCATAACCAGTACACGACATTATAGATAAAACCTTAAATTAAGAGCACCTAATATTCAACAAATTATACAATAAAGAATTATGTATATTTATCTAAGCTATGTCTCTAGCAATTTTAATTTTTAAATTTTTGTCAACATTAGAGGAGATTCTTCCATAGGTTTACTTGGCACATTATAAGACAGTCTTAACCTTTGAATTAAACATTAAGACATGTTCATGTTGGAACTTGGAAGATTAACTTCTCAGTTCTCACTCATCCTATGAATAAATCAAACCACCTATCAATGAAACATCTAAAACTCCTTACTCCTTAGACTTTGCATATCCCACTTTACATTGAGACTAAATTAGAAATAGTCACATACAAACTGCTATTATTTTGCTTCAATAGTACATATAATCACTAGAGGATTTCTCAAACCCCCAATTAGCAAATGTATGATGTATCTAATGATAGAACAACAAATAGGAAGGTATCATCTCAAGAAGATGCCGTATTTTCTGCTTATATATGGAACTCTTTTCTAACAAGCAATGCAGTTGCTATTATGTTGTAAGCCAAATCAGCATATATTAAGAAGTCAACAGCCTTATCTCTTAATATTCCTTAAAAATTGGGGTATAACTCTGGTGATATTAGAGCTAGACCAAATGTTGAATTCTACACGTATTATAACAAAGGTCATAACTGTTAATTATAATGCAACTCTTTTTATTTAACATCACTTAGCAAAGGCATTACAACTATAATTCAACCCCACAACTAATATTCCACCACCACACAATAATGTTGAAACAATGTTGCCAACACCAAATATGTATTTAAAGCCCTTGGATGCAATCCCGCAAAGCTCTATAAAGTTGATTACCCATATTCTTAGAGCAAATTATTGTCCTATTTCTAATAGATTCTATTCTATTTAAACTTACTACTCCTACTGTAGGTTATTCAATGTGTTTTTACTTGTCACTTTTATTGGTTGCTATATATCTAGTTTGGATTTGGCATGTCAAGTTTGTTTGAATTAATCTTAGTACCATCAAGTTTGGATTTTGAAAATTAAAAATAGTAAACATTTCAAAATTTTCATATTAATTTTACGTAATACTTTTGATATATGAAATTTTAGAGATATGTAAGATGTATTCATAAAATGAGTTGATCTATTTGGTTTACTTGCAGTTGTTGAGTCCTCATGTTTAATGCTTGTATGACAAGTCAAATTCAATAGAGAAAGGAGGGTAGGTGTTAAAAAGAAAGACTATCTCAATATGAGAATAGTATTCATATATGACTACAAATGTCAACCGCAAGCGAGAGATAACACCAAACTGATGAGAGATTGTAGAAGAATTTGACAATCCATGGAAGAAATGCTTTGCGCAGAAGATAATAATTAACATGAGACACAGACGAAAAAACCACAAGTAACTTGTACATCCACAAATTAGAAACATCATTCTATGGTAAAAAGAATTGTAATGCATGACTAATAGTTTCAAGAAGATCTATTGGTCCAGCATCATCGTTGTCAATTAAGGCTTGGCCGGGCTTTATTGGCCCATATACATTTTTTTAAAAAAAATTTATATTTTAATATTAAGTATATCTAATAATTTATTTTGAAGGGTGAAAAGAGTTACTAACATATCATTGATGAAAATCATATATATTTATTAATTGAAAAATTAACAAATACTAAAGGCATTTAAATCTAAAAGTTTGATTGGGTCCAACTCTATTAAGCTTTAAAGAGAGATGTTATAAAAAGAATTATTTTAAATAAAATGTAAATTATGTTGATCGCTTTTAAATTTGGTTGAAATTATATAACTTTTTTATTTTAAAAATATATATAAATCTTTCATAAAATAAAAAATTATGCTATATTTTAGTTTATTTTTTAACTTTTATTAAAAATATTCTCTATTAATTTAAAATTTTAATTAGTTAATGAAGGTATTGTAGCAAAACAAAACTTAAAATTAAACTAACATATGTATTTTAAAAATAAAAAATTATATGATTTCGACAAAATTTAAAAAATCATATATTTTAATCTAAAACCAATCGAATGGATTTTGAAGGCCAGTTCATCTTGACTTGCGTAATACGCATGGATACTTCGCAACTCCCAAGTCTTAGGTAAAAGTGAAGAGAGGCGTTTGTTGGCTTGGGATGCATAGTGAGAGAAATCAAATTATTAAATTTGTAATTAATTAAAATTTAATATTTTAATTTTTTTTAGATTAAGTGAATTTTTTATTAATTAAATTTGTATCAAAATTATATTTTTTATGTAGTTCTGATTGAATAAATATATAAATTATTTATACCATTTTATTATAAAATATTTTTTTTTACTTTTTAAAACTTTTTTGTAAATATATAAAATTTTTTTAAGCAAAAAAAAAGAGATAAAAATAATAAATTATTCCAAAGTTATTATTAGTCAAAATTTTAAGAGATGCATGATTTTAAAAGTTAAATTTTACATATTACAAAGAACAAATTTTTTTAAAAAAATTGCTTTTAGATAAAAAAAATATAAACCAAATTAGATCAAATCAAACCAAACCAAATCAATTAAAATTTAAAATTAATAAGATTCAACAAAATATATAATTAATTAGATAAGTTTAATTTGATTTTAGCTCAAAATCAAATCAAATCAAACTTTTAAACACCCTTAGATGGGACATCTTTCGACTTTAGCATGTTAGAGTAGATTTCTCCTCGTAGGATGTTATACACAAATAACAAGGTTTAAATAATTGGACAAACAAAATCATAACTTGTCAATTCATACTATAGCGTGACTAACGCTGTAATGAATGGATAAAAATTTATATCTAATTTTTATATTTTTATTAAATTTTTAAATAAAAATATAATGTTTTTAAATAAATGCATAATTATTTAATTAAATTAAATTATATTTTTATTTTTATTTTTATTTTTAAAAATTATATATTTATTATATTTTAATTAAAAAATATTAATAACAAGAATGTAAGATAGTCCTATTTTCTTTCAACGAGAATCAAAACTTGTGTTGAGATACTTAATACGACACATGGTTTGAGCAGATAAAACAAAAATAAAATAGGGCCACGTAGATGGCATGGTTCATGCTGATTAAAATTAATGTCTTTTATCAGCAGGGGGAAATTGTAGATTCTGACAAGAGCTAAGAAAGTTGTCTCTTTCACTATATTTAAAGGTTAAAGTGTTACAGTACCTACCATAAGCGAGAGAACTTCAAATCTTTCTTCTTCTTTTTTTTTTTTCCTTTTATAAGATCAATTGGTTTTGAAAATAATATTATTATTAATTGGATATATATTTTTTTAATTTCTCCTCTCATTTCCCTGTGATCTTAGGGATGGTTGAACGTAACTCACACAAAATAAAAGATAATTTTGCAATCACAACCCTACTCAAATATATAGATTCTTATTCATACATTAAATTCTCTCATTAAAACAATCTCATGAAATTAATTTTATTTCAAGCTATTTACATAAAAATTTGACAAAGTATCATTTGTAAACAAAATATTCCAAATTACCTACAATAATTTGATATTCAACTATTAAAAAGGAAACACTACTCCCTTTTCTCAATTTATATTAAAGTATAATCAAAATAGTGGAGATCTTATCCATAATATGCAGGTAAAACTAACTTTTAAAAAAAAATTATATCTAAGGAGCCAAGTCTGGTAAAATTTACAATAAAATATCTTAAAAATTAAAATTATTTTTAGGGATTATAATTATCTTCAAATTTTAAAGGATTTACTACTAAGTGTAAGAAAATTAAGCACTTTTCTATATTTAGTAATAAATTTCTTAAATCCAATAATAAATCTCTTAAAATCTTATGGTAATTATAGTCTTTAAAAGGTAATTTTGATTTTTAAGATATTTTATTATAAATTTTACAAAATATAAGTCCTTAGATATAATTTTTCCTAACTTTAAAGTATAATCATATAGCTATATAGGGGATAATTAATCTGTTTCATTTAACAACTGACCATTAACTCACTACTAATTTCGCTCTTGACCTAAACCATAGGGAACAATTTAGATATTATTCAACTATCTACAACAATAAATAAAAAAATGAGTTGTAATATCTGGTGAGTAGAAAATAGAACACAATAATTAGAGGCACAAGTGGACACAACATTTTTTATTAAAAATAATTTTAATGAAATATTATATAGTATAGGATTAAATAAAATTTAAAAGTGACATGCCTTAATGAAATAAAATCTAATCATTTAAGATAAAGAATCTTTTAAACATATTGTCATGAAATTTATTAGCATTACCATAACAAAAATAAATAAAAATACATGAAATATGTTTAACAACAAGTTCAAACATGTTATATTTTAGTTGGTTGATTTGTAAAACTTACATGAGAAAATTATCATACAATAAGAAGTAAATCAAGATATATATATAAACTTGTTACGATGGAATATAAATTATAATAAGACAAAATTTAAAATAGTGTTACTCACTTATATGTATAATTTATTTAAGTTTCAAATTAATAAAATAGTACAAAGAAAATTGTAAAGGTTAATTCTCACATTTGAACAAATTATTAAACAATAAATAGGAAATCATTAATTATCAGTCAAAAACCATTTAATATTAGAAAACTTATTTTATATAACCTTCTATTGAAAAGTTTATATAGACCTCTAATTTTTTAAGTATTAACATGGACACACAGCCCATTAGGGTAAGCAATGATATTTTTCACATCAGAGCATTATAGGTAAGAATTGTAGACGAAAATTGCAGGTAGCACTACTACCACCGTCTCTACTTACCATTATTCCTATTTGCCACCATTTCTACAACTCCTGATCAATTAGAGCATCCAGTTTAGTGTCCTTCTAGTACTCATATACATAAACCATGCGGTGATATTTAATAAGGCTATTTATGGGTAAAACTGGATTGGGCATTTAGTATGCTCGATATCTGACTTAATTAAGATATCGAGCTTGTTTTTATACCCATACCCGACCCAGGCTAATTTTTTTTTTCTTTATGAACTAATACTTACAATATAAAAATATTTTTTTGTAGACTCAGAGACATATATTTCACAACAATGAGCTTCTAAAATCCTCATACTTTTATCAATAAAATAATTTTAATAAAAAATAATATAGTATTATTAAGCAAAATATAAGCTATACTAGTATAATTAGCCTTAGGTAAATATATATTTTTTCATTATTCAATAAAAAAAATATAAATAAGCATGCACGTCAATGATAAAATAATTAAAAAGTAAAGAGAGTTTGGGTGAGTAATGAAAGATGCAATATACAGAGAGAGTCAGATGAAATAAGAATAAAAAAAAGTATAAAATGGCAAAATGTTAATAACATAACAAAAAATTATTATTATTAGGCTAATTGGGCATAACATATTTTTGCCTGTGACCTGGCCCAATCCAATATAGTTTTGTTTAAAATTCTGCTCATTTATCTTTTTAACCTGCCCCGACCTGACGTACTAATTATGTTGGGTTAGGGCAAGCCCTTGAGGCCAATAAACACCCTAATATCCAAGGTGCACCAAGAGCTAATAGAACTATAGTTAGCAACCAACATTTTACACACTTATACTACATACATATGATATCATATAATAAGACTATAATTCATACACCAAAATCTTTTAGATAAATTGATTTGCAATATAAATTTATATAATTAATAATATAGCATTTTATAGACATAAAGAACTTAAACAATCCCAATAAGACATCTTTGAGTAGACTTATGGGCTTTCGAATTTCTAAATGTGACACTTTTAGTCATCATACCATTTCATATCCATTATTATAACACAAACACATATAACATTTTATAATCTAGAATATTTAGTATTATTACTTATATACACACAAGAGGTGCTACCTACAACATCTATCCAAGTGATCTTGCAGAAGATAAAGAAGAAATAAAGAAAGTAAAAATGAGAAAGAAAAATAAAAATATATTACACTATGTAATCTATTCATAGAGAAAGATAAAAATATATTATACTTTGTAATCTATTTATAGTGCTTGCTAAATAATTATCAGTTCTTCCACTACTAAATCACCACCATACCTTGTCCCTCAAAAAGGCTCCCTAAAACAACTATAATAATCCTTTAAATTTCAAAAATTTAATTTATATTCTCTTTCTTTTTCCATTAAACTTAGTGAACATAGCTAATCTTATAAAAACTTGAATATTTATACCTACATCTATTTATAAAAAAAAAAATTCATATGAATGCTGAGTTGGGGCGTGGGTCTAATGGCAACCAAGGTTCATACCATCCTTAATGTAATGGGTTCAAATCCCTGATGGTCCATTATTTAAATTTTTCCTTTCTTTTAGAACATTTTTTTTACTGAAAACACCCCCATTAGTTAAGTAACAAAGCTAGTTTTTTAGTCATTCTTTCTCCCTATTTTTCAACTGCACATCTCTCATATTAAAGTCGTCTTTTTAGTTATAAACAAGGGAACAAGACAACCAAACCATCAGCTTTCATCCCTAACCTTCTTGGTTGCAACTTGGTTCCATTTTCACTAGTGTTTTCTGGGCATCCTTGTCCTACTGTGGTAGTGTTTCATTGTTGAATCTGGCAACCATTTTTATTTGTGTACAGCTAGCTTAATCAGGTCTAAGTCTCATTCTTTTTGGTTGCTAGAAATGCCATAACTATCTTTTGTTTTCTTGCTACTGTTAATGTGTTGTTCCATCTTCCAAGTGGCCTTGAGTTTCTGTTCTATATGCTCCCCATCACCTTTCATAATTCTCGATTAAGTGGTGCAAATAAGTGATTTAATGGACTGCCCTTATGAGTGCTCTATTGATGGTTAGGGAGCCAAGGAAGTGAGCCACATTTTTAGGTTTGAATTCAAGCTCTATTCATGTATGTATTTCTCCCTTGTAGTGTTGTTTGTTTCCATCCTTATACTTCTAACCTATGATGCTCTACTGCTATATGCTTCATGCATGTACGTGTGTGTGTGTGTGCGCGCATGCGTGCGTGCCGCGCGGCACTATTGTAGCATGATGATTAGGGGTGTAGAATTAGCCATTTAATTGTGTGTGTGTGTGTGTGTGTGTGTGTGTGTGTGTATAAATGCTACTGTGAAATGAGGATAATAGATTTCTACATGATGACATAATGTTTCCTTTTTGTAAATTGGTTTTCAATTGGTTAACTAAAATTTAAAGGGATAAAATGCTAAATTTGTATATATAAGAATTTTGGAATTTTTTGAGATAATTAATTACATAGGTACATATGAAAGTATAATGCGTACATGGCGCTAGAGATGCCTAAAACCTTACTATTAGTTCTTTATAAGCACTGGCAATAGGTTTGGGTTCTCCTTGTGTTCCACCTCTATTATATAATTGTTATTTTAATTATGTCTATATAATAGTTGTAGTTTAAAAATATTTTGACTTATAAGTGGCTAGTATGTTATTTGTCTACTTAAAAATTGAAAATTTATGTGTTTTAGTTCATATATTAGGATAGGAAGCATAAGTGTTTTATATTATGAGAGAAATTGATATGTCCAAATAAAGTTTATGCGTTTTGCAAATATATGTCATATGTCATCAGAAACGTATATGCTACAGGATTATTTCTCATTTTTTAAATAAGCATGATCGTTTCTTACAATTATAAGTGCCACTTTGTTAAGTGAATTGAGGAATAAGAGCTAGAGATATTAGGTCAAATGGGATTTTTAATCTTGCTTTCCTTTGATGCCCCAACCTATTGTTTGATTTCATGCTTGTGGATATTTTGAGATCCTTATATCTCAACTTGTAACTCTTCAAAATTATCAAGGAGCTCATAGATGAAGTATGTAGGCTTTAATAGTGGTTGAATTAGGAGATAAGATGTTAAGGATTGAAATTGTAACTTGAACAAATAGGCTTATATTGGTGTTCTTAAAGGGATATAACTAGTTACCATATCCTAAGAAACTTGTTAAGATTTGGTGTTTGAGAAAATAAGAGGAATTTTTATTATAAAACAATTTGAAGTCATTCAAGTACTAAGACTTTGTGAACTGGTGTTATAAGACATTCAGAAGAAGTAGGCATACTAAGAAATTAGTAGAGGATACAATAAGAGATTTTCCTGTGTTATCTTGAAAGGTGAGTAAATAATGCAAACTATATGTTATATATATATATATAGATCATGCAATTTCATTTCAAGGTTAATGATTAAACATTCCTTAGTTATATGTATTTACTTTATTAAATGTGTTTCTGATTATTTAACTACCTGAATGTTTATTTAAGTATTTCTGGACTTTAGGAATATAGATACTGATGATGGAAATTACCTCTGTTAACTATGAAAATTTTAAATTTCACTTTTTTGATTGTTCTGTAAAGGGGAATATATACTAATGTACATTGTTTACATGGTTAAACTGCAAGTATGTATAATTATGAATTTGATTTACTTTGAACATATATTTATGAGACAATTTTCCTATGAGAGCTACTTATATTGGTTAGTTACAGTGCACTACGATATGTACCCTAACTAGCAGTGGTGTTGCTAACCAGTGTAGTTCACTACTATATGTGGATCTGTTTGATTTCACCAAATAATTGCTCAACATTTGTGTTATTTACCTTCGTGAGCTGTGTATTCTGTGTCTGATCTGTTTGTTACCAGCTGGATGCTCCTATTGTATTTGATGAATAATTTTATTAAAAGAATTTATTAATCACTGTTTTTAAAATTGTAATTGTTGAATTACTGTTTTGAATAAAAATTTAATATGAAATTGTTTTTATACCTTATAGTTAGCTTTATTACTCACTAAGCATTGACTCGCCCCCCTTTATTTTCAAAATCCTTTTCAGATTGTAGAAACGAACTTGACCCTTCTTTAGTAGCCTAGAAGTGTAGCACTTCTTTGTTTTGGTGAGCCTCACGTAAATCTTGCAAAGGCATATTTTGATTGTTAATATGTAATTGATTCCATGCCATAGTATGTATGTCTCTCCATTGAATCATAGACATATTTCTCCACCCCTAGAAATTGTTGTAAAATGGATTATGTTGAAAGTAGAACTTTCTTTAATTGTATTGGTTTTTACTAGATTGATTGTAAAAATTTCAAGAGATCCAAATTTTAGGGGGGGAATCTATCAAAATTTTTACTAAAGCCTTATGTAATTAATGATGCTCAATGCCAATGTGATTATAATGGTTCTAATTGGTTCTATTATCTAATATTAAATTGTAGGGATTTTACATTAAATTTTAACCTAGATTCTAGTTCTTGTTAGGCTTATGGAAGAGAAATTGTTTATCTTTCATGCCGATCACACTTTTAATTTCAGGGTTTGACCTATGCCACATCCTAGTCTTGCCCTTTTTTACAATTAGTTCATATGCCACGTCCTAGTACTTGCATTATCATAATAACCAACTTTAATTATGCTACTTACCTATTATGATTTCTCATTCTATTGTTTATTTATCTTAGTTAAATTTAATTAATTCCTTACTTTACTTAATCAACCTCTTTACCTATGCACTACCTACTTAAATAATCAATATTACTTAATTAAATTCTATAAAATATTTTCCTACACTAGTATATGCCTTATTTTAATATTTATTTTACTTTAGTAAATTGTTGCCTACTTTTAAGAATTTTACCATGTTTATTTGCAACATGGCATAATTCCCATCTCAACTTATGTATGAGGATTTAGCAATAAGAGAAAGGCTCTTACGTAGTTTCACTAAACCTATAGAATGCCCCGTTCTCATGCAAGTTACTACACACCTACCTGAGTTCTTTGTTCACTTTAACTCTCAACTTATCCTTGATTCAATTCCTATTGACCCATTCAATTCATTTGAGAGAATTTTCTTCCCTATTTACGAGGACCCAAAAAACTAACATAAGGCATTGGAGATTTTGTGAAATGCTAAAATTGTGGAGAAAACAACAAAATTTCTTGAGGAATAAATCATGGAATTTAAGAATCATGAATCAGGAAAAAAAAAATTGAACAAGTTGGTTGCTACCTTATTAGAATATAGAGCTGCTATGCAAATTGAAAATGGGGTTAGACATCTTGAAGGAACAGAACCGAACTGGGGCGAACAGTAACAGAAGTATTAAGAAGGGAGAAGAAATTGGAACCAAGTTGAGAGAGAGCTTCAAAACATCTTTGAGCACAGCTAAAGAGAGTTATGAAGGAAGGATCTGACCAGAAGCTTTGTAGCCGTTGCTACCCAGCTGAGGAAGAAATCATACACTTAGAGAAAAAGAAGAAGAAACACACAAGACGTAAATGCCTTCAATCTAAGATTTTTTTAATGCTCTCTCTCTCTCTCTCTCTAAATAGAAATCCGATGAGAAAAGGAATGGATTTGAGATAGAAAGCTTCGATCACCACAGGGAGAGACACACGTGCTTGTTTTAGACTCCTTCACGAGTAAATCTCCCAGGGACCTATTTGAAATTATTGGAAACGCAAAGGTTGATAAGATAAATTTAAAATTGCAGTTTTGACCCAATAGCAGCAACTTACGTTAGCCTAAGGAAGAAAATAACTGAGGAAAAAAAATTACATAGATGGTCCTGATCAAATTTAAACTCAAGTCCCAAAATCTATGACAAGGTTTGTGTTTAGCTTTCTCTCTATTTAAATTTATCCCATACTACGCAATGTCTATTTAAATTAATTTACTATCACTATCATTTATTATTGATCTCAATTATTTATTGTGACATTACAATTTAATTTCCTTATAATTTTAAGTTCCCCAATTTATTAGGTGATTACACATTATTTTTCCTCTAAATATTTTGGATTATTATGCAATGCTTTCTAATTTATTTCTAGGTTCAAATTTTTAAATTAATTCACTCAAATTTTCTTCATTATATGTCCTTTTAAAAATCTTTAGTTATTACAATAGCTGTGGGAGAAAATGGTTGTGAAATGAATTTTATCGCATCCCCATGTGTCGGATCCACATTATGCTTCCGATAGTAAGATGTGGATTTGAATACACTTTAAAAAGTCATACATGTATATACTTTGTTTGTACTATAAAAAAATATTCAAAAGGCTCATCATCATTAATATTGTAACTGTTGGATCAAAAGCTTAAATTAAAATTTTGAATTACGTCAATCATTTAACTAAAAGAATTTTTCAAACATTTTAATATTGGCTAAAATGTTTATGTGGACTAAAATTGTTTTACCATAAAATAATTCGGGAAATATTATTTTTTCGGCCTATTGAAATTAATTGAATCAGAAAATATTACTTTGGGTAAAAAATGGTTTTAACGTATATACTTGTCCCATGGTTCTCCCAGGGGAAGTTTTTAGTATTGGGCCAAATCATACTTAAGAGACTTGGGCTGAGAAGTTTCCTTTAAGAAAATGCCACAACAAGCCCAAAGTCTATTTTCTTGCAAGTCCCTGATAATGTGTTTGGGTCTACTACTCCAGGTGGAGAAATTTGGACCAAATCATACGTAAGGGCCGAATCGTACTTAAAAGATTTAACGTGAGTAGCCTAAATTTTATTTTATTTTATTTTGACATATTTTTGTTTTGTAAGAAATAAAATGTAAAATAAAAATAATTTTCTAATTGTACATTTAAAAAATTAATATATGATGTTTAAAAATTTTTAAAAATTTAAATCTAGACTATCTAAATTAGGATAGCAGCAATCGATTTCAATTCCCTTCTCTCAAATGCTCACAACATTAAATTAAAAGGATTGAGGAATTAGAATTTCTTGTGTTGATTTCTCTCAAACTCTAAATGTTTAACTTTTGAATTATAATTTCTTCATGAAATAGGTATATAAGAAAAAGTATGTTTTACTAATTAAGGTTCTTTGTTTAATTGTTTACAGGACAAAAATTTATATAAGAAAATCTAGCTTTTCAGAAGAAGCTAGTAGTGAGATTATTAATTTAAAATTTTTTTAAAAAAAATTTTAATAAAAAATACCCAATTCAATTCTCCCTTTTCTTTTAGATTAGTATTCACTATTTGGGTAACGCCTGAATTAAATGTTTTAACTTTCAATATTTGGTAAAAAAAAAAAAAAATACTGATCTCTACTTTGCGTGCATGTGTAATCAAATCTTTTAGATAGGGCGTAGTTAATTTAAATATAATTCTAGCAAAAAAAATCAAAAGATGATAAATATAGAACATCATAGCTAATATTTTTGGCCTTAATAATTTTTAAAAAAATTAAATACAATATAATACATTTTAATATTAAATATATCTACTAATTTATTTTGAGAGTTGAAAAGAGTGACTAATATTTGATGAAAATTATATATATTTATTAATTAAAAAATTAATAAGTACTAATGGTATTTGGATCTAAAGGTTTGACTTAATCCAACTCTATTAATCTTTAAAACTAAAAGAGATGTCATCAAAAGCTATTTTAAATATGAAGTAAATTATATTAGCCTCTCTTGAGTTTTCCTGAAATTACACAAAATTTTTTATGTGTAAAATATATATGAATTTTTCCTTAAACAAAAAGTTGTGTTACACATTAATCTAATTAAATCTTTTTAACTAAAATATCCTCCATTAACTTAAATATAAAATTAGTTAATGAAAGTATTTTAGTTAAAAAAATTAAAGTTGGACTAAAGTATAAATTTTAAAAATAGAGAGGTCTATTTAATTTCAATAAAATTCAAAGGAAGTCCCTTCACACGAAAGATTGTTTTTATACTTCAAAAGCAACTATGAGTATCACAAAATTTAGGGATTCTTAAGGTTAACTTATTTTAAAATTTTGAGAAATAAAAGCATTCTAATGAATACAACACAAATATCAAACTATTTCTTTAAGATAATTTCCAAACTCTAAAATTATCTAAATCTTGTTTTCTACCTTAATATAGTTTATTTTATATCGATAAACATTATTTATGATTCTATATTTTAATTATAAGTCATTAGAGACCTATTTGAATAAGAATTTTAAATAAAATTTTGAAGGTATTACATTTATTGCATCTGGTGATTTATGATCAAGTTAATTGGTGTATAACTATAGTGGAGTTGGCATTAAACCAAACATCAAATTAAGTATGTATCATTAAAATAAAAGTTATAACTATTACTCATTATCCAACCTTCTTTTTATTTAAACTTGCATAACTCAAACACTCCAATTATGATTTAACTCCACAAATAACCCCTCTTAAAATAATTGTAAAACAACTTTGCCAATACCAATAACTTGTTATTTAATAATATATATATATATATATTTAAAAAGTTAATAAATCACTAATTTTTTCACAACAAAATAATTTATTTTTTACTTAATTTTTTCTAACTTCTTTTAAAAAAATAACTCTGAGGATTTAACTAAGTTGAATCCTATTAAGCATTAAAACTAAATAATTCTACGAGTTAGCCAACTAATCATCCATGTCGGCTTTAAAAACATGGAAACCAACTTAAATGGACTATATAAATAGATCTTCATTTTTTTAAATTTTAGACCAGCATTTAAACAAGATGCATGATGGATGGTAAAATAACTAAAAAATTAAGGGGAAAAAATAAAAAGACATAGGCCATAAAATGAGCTTTAACATATCTTCATGCCTGGCTCTCTAGTGCATCTTCTTTCGCCCAACCTCTTGAAAGCAAGCCTAACTGATATTTTAAAGAAGGATAATACCATTTTAGTTCTAATGTGTGGATTATATATATATATATATATATATTGATCTTAAGCATATGTCCACTGTATAGATGTAAAAGCCCTCATATAGAGCCAATTTTACCCTTTCCCAACTTTGCACTCACAGAAATTTCAATCATTGTAGCATTCTTAAATCCATTTTTGCTGTAAAATGCTTTATCTTTCTAAGTTGCATGAGAATATTTTTAAATGCTTCAAGGGTAAAAGACTTACCTCCAAAGCTATGTATGCAAGCATGTAGATTTCTTCATTTGTTTTAAATTGAAATTTATTACATGGAAAGATTTAGGTCAAAATAAAATTATTAAATTAAGCCAAGGACTTCAAGATCCTAACATGACAGCAAGTTCGTAAACAAGATTTGAGCAACCAAAAAACTTGAAACAACATAATAGTGGTAAAGGCCATGAGGAAGGCATTTATTTATCGAATTTAATTAGGCCTAATTTCGAATCACTGAATAATAAGACCTCCTTTCCACTGATCTTCCATCCATCCCCAAAATAGTCATTTCCAGCTCCTCGTCATCTCTTCCTTTGTTGAAGAAGTCTCCCAATTTGATCTCCAACCATCCATTTGTCCTCTAGTTTGGAGATTGTGGATCAGGATTTTTTGTAAGTATGGGAAAAATTAGATATTTATGCATTAGATTACTATTATTCCCAACAATCCTAATGGAGACCTCCACTGGTTTATGTTGGAACCCATAGGCATTAGCAGTTAAATTAAACACAAGGTAAGCTACATACAATGTTAAAGGGACAACATGCAAGTGTTGATCTGCCCTTTGATTTCCAACCAACACACACTCAAAAGTTCAGTCATCTCCTCAAACCTGCTAGTTAGTAGTTACACTCCAAATCTAGTTGTCTCGCAACACATAAATAGAACATGAAAATGCGAAGTGTCTAATTAACTTACCTGGCCTCAGGCATTAAAGTCCACTTCCAATATATCGAAGTGTCTCCTCAACATATAAAGAGATTCCTAATAGAT
Source organism: Erythrophleum fordii (assembly GCA_032878935.1). Lineage (NCBI taxonomy): Eukaryota > Viridiplantae > Streptophyta > Magnoliopsida > Fabales > Fabaceae > Erythrophleum > Erythrophleum fordii. The sequence continues at coordinate 17,062 of JAVQMF010000010.1, forward strand.
AGCATGTAACATTTATTCTTGCTTGGCTTATCTAGCCAAAAGCTCTAAACATAAACAAAAATAAAGAATCAAGAGATTAACACCCTTAGACAATGTAAAAGAAATTACTACTACTAGAATTAGATGGATAAACATAAATATATAAGCAATATTTAAAAAAAAAAAGAAGATGAGCATGATATTACAATTTCACATTCATTGAGCAAAGATGTTAGATTAGAATGATGAATGATGATGCAAATGCAGAGTAGATATGAGGTAGAAAAGTCAACAACAATTGGGAATTAGAAAAGACTCCTTAACCTTAGATGATGCCACTTTTCTCCTTAACCTTCAATGCATGGCTTAAATGCCTAGAATACTTGATGGAACATTTTCATAGACTATCTATCAAAACTATTTTGTAGACATTGTTTGTTTGAAAACTGTACGACCAAGCCAAGTGTGAAATACTAAACAATAGCTCACCACATAGGCAATAAAGCATATGACCTTTCTTAGTTACTAAAAGCAAGGGCAATGGCTTGGTGTTTTGCCTTTTATGCCTTTTTGTAAGATATAATGTAGCTAAACAAACTTTGCATCCTCTCAATAATTTAAAAAACTTTAACCTCTAGCTAGTTGGTCACCATTGCCATAATGCATGACAATATAATATCATAATCTAAATTTGGGTGATCTTTGGATAATGTCATAGAAAGACATATATATGGTCCCCCATACATTATAATATCCCAATATGTTCATTTTGCCTTTTTGCATATTTTGACCCTCCAACTGCAACTATGGTCATAGTTAATATACTAATATTCTTCCTTTTTTGTAGAAGAATGGCTCATGTGAAATGTGCGGTACACTCAAACAAAGTACAGCTTAACCACATAGCATAGTGCCTTTATTTTTGCATACTGCATGCTAACGTTCAACTCTTGGTTGTTACTAAGATTTATAAGCTCTCCCCTTTCAGGGAATTAAGGACCATTTGCTACCTCTATATTACTCATGAGAAGGCAAATGTCGAGTCATTATATTTACTTGCAATTTCATTCACCATAAGATCCATTGGATCATCTCCACTATCATTGATCTTCTCATTTGACTCATTGTCATCTTTGTCATCATCATCATAATTAACATTCATAGTAGAATCATATGTATCATCATCCTCAAATTCATTCATTAAATCTTCTATTGTAACCATGAAAGATTGAGATAAAGTATTGCTAATTGCTTGATAGGATAAACTTAGCTAAAACATGTGGTTCATATGAGAGATTTTATATTGTTGACCATAGCTGGCCTATAAATCAAATAGATGAACATCTCTAAAATATGCACTAAATAAGGATGCTTGTTCTACTAGCTCGTGCATATTGCTAGTAGATAAAGTGCGTATGCAACATGGTCCTCCACTAATTAGAATTCGAGGTTCAAATCCATTTGATTGGTTAAGATATACACATACAACTTTATACTAGTCAATTAGGATAGAAACCATGAGTTCATTTGCCACATCTCTTACATATCAGAATTATCTTCTAAGTTATATGCTTGGTACTGTGTTGGATTTAACAATGCCAAGTGCCTATATATTAACTCTGATAAAAATTGGTTTAAAAAAATTGTAACTTTTATTCAACCATTTGCTTCAACCTCTCTAATGTGATATCTAAATCAGTCATCATTATTTCACTCTAACACACTCAAATTTCATATCATTTAAACCATCATAAATTTATTCATTTGCAAATATGCATACAGCTTCACTCTTATTAGTCATTATTTTTCTCTATAATATGACTTGCAAACAAAATAAATATAAGAAAAAAAATAAATTCAAACAAAATAAATATAACCAAAAAATAAATTTGAACAAAATAAATAAAACAAAAGAAAATAATGCAACCATATTAAATATAGCAAACAAAAAAAAATGAAACCAAATTAAATATAAGAAAAAAATAAATACAAACTAAATAAATATAACCAAAAAAATGCAAACAAAATACATATAACAAAAAATATAAATGCAAGCATAATAAATATAGAAAAAATTTAAATGTAACCAAAATAAATATGAAAAAATAAATGTAAACAAAATAAATATAAGAAACAAAAAAATAAATGCAAAACAAAATAAATATATCAAAAGAATAAATGTAAAGAAAATAAATATAACACAAAAAATAAATGCAAACATAAAAATATAGCAAAAAATAAATGTAACCAAAATAAATATAAAAAATAAATAAAAACATAATAAATATAGCTAAAAATAAATGTCACCAAAATAAATATAAAAAATTAATGCAAAAAAATAAATATAACAAAAAAAAAATGCAAGCAAAATAGATATAACAACAAAATAAATGAAAACAATATAAATATGACACAAAAAAAATGAAAATATAATAAATATTGAAAAAAAAAATATAGCCAAAAAATATTAAAAAATAAATGGAAATGTAATCAATATAGCCAAAATAAATAAATGTAACCAAAATAAATATAAAAAATAAATTCAAACTAAATAATATAGCAAAAAAAAATTCAATGCAAACAAAATAAATATAACAATGAGATAAATGGAAACAAAATAAATACAACAATAAATAAATAAATAAATTCAAACAAAATAAATATAAAAAATTAAATACAAAAAATAAATATAACACAAAAAATGCAAGCAAAATAAATACAACAAACAAGTAAATGCAAACATAATAAATATAATAAAAAATTAAATATAAATAAAATAAATATAAGAAAAAAGTAAATACACACAAATAAATATAACAACATAAATAAAAAATGAAGCAGAAATGAATATAACAAAAAAATTAATGCAAGCATAATAAATATAACAAAAAATAAATATAAATATAATAAATATAGCAAAAATAAATAAATGTTACTAAAATAAAGATAAAAAATAAATGCAAATTAAATAAACATAACAAAAAATTAAATACAAATATATAATTTAATTAATACACAATTATAAAATAAATAAAAAGTTTTCACTAACCTTAATAGATAAGAGAAAAAAATTAAGAAAAAAAGTTAAACATTTTTAGAAACCAAAGTTAAAATATGAAAGTTGGAAGCTACAAATTTGGAAGTTGCAAACGATGAAAGGAAAATAATAAAAGAAGAAGTATGCACCAACTAAAAATGAAATGCTAAAAACGAGTTGAAGAAGAGAGAGCACCAAATTTTAACGATGAGTCAAAAAAGAAAAGTGAAATAAAGAGAATCCTTATGTGTTCTAAATGATAGAGAACATGAAGGATACAGAACATGAAGGGGGGACAGGAAAATTTGGTCCGCATTTCGGGCCAAAGGATTTGATAAGTGACGACACATGCAAGCTAAGCTCCTAAGCCTGCATGTATTGCAAGTTAAGCTACCTTAACCTACAATATTGATTTAAAAATTTGTCACACTGAAATTAGAATCATTTAAAGTTTAGTCGGAACCTATAATTATGACTTTCAGTATGCAATTAAAAGCAAATTTTAATTTGAAGTTGAAACCTACTGTTTCGACTTCCAAATTTTTTTTATAAAAATTTAATGGTTCTGACTTTCAGTAACAAGCTTTTATATATATTAAAAAAAGTCTTCCATCAAATCAATAGCATTTAAGTGTAATACTTTATAAGGACATAGATTTTACAAATTTTTTTCTCAAATAATGAGATTTAGCTTAAAAAGCTAGCTTTCCCTCTATTTAAATTTATCCCATACTATACTAAATTTATTTAAATTAATTTGCCATCACTATTATTTATTATTGATCTCAATTATTTAAATTTCATTTTTTTTGTGGCATTAAAATTTAATTTCGTATTTTAGTTAATTTCCTCATTACTTTAAATTCCCTAATTTATTGGGTCATTACACATTATTTTTCCTCTTAATGTTTTGGATTATTATGCAAAACTTCCTAATTTATTTCTAGGTTCAAGTTTTTAAATTAATTCACTCAAATTTTCTTCGTTATATGTCCTTTTTAAAATCTTGGGTTATTACGACAACTGTGGGAGAAAATGATTTTGAAATGAATTTTATTGCATCCCTATGTCTCGGTTCAGAATATGTCCCCGATAGTTAGATGTGGAATTGAATACACTTTAAAATGTCATACATGTATATACTTTGTTTGCACTCTTTAAAAAAAAAAAAAATCAAAAGGCTCATCATCATGAATATTCTAAGTGTTGGATCAAACGCTTGAATTAAATCTTTGAATTATGGCAGTCATTTAATTAAAAGCATTTTTCAAACATTTTAACATGGGCTAAAATGTTTACGTGGGCCAAAATTGTTTTACTCTAAAATAATTTGGGAAATATTATTTTTTTGGACTATTAAAAATTAACTGAATCAGAAAATATTACTTTGGGTAAAAAAAATAGTTTTAACATACACACTATTCTTATCCCGCGGTTCTCAAAGGGGATAAGAAGTTTTTAATATTAGGCCGAATCATACTTAAGAGACTCGGCTTGAAAAGTTTGCCCAAAGTTTATGTTCTTGCAATTCTTCAATAATGTGTCTGGGCCTACTGTTGCTGCAAGTAAAGCAATTTAGACCAAATCATATTTAAAGGTCAAATCATTCTCAAGAGGTTTAATCTAAATGATCTAAATTTTATTTTACATTTCATTTTGACATATTTTTGTTCCATAAGAAGTAAAATGCAAAATAAAAATAATTTTTTAACTATACACTTAAAAAAAAATGATATTTGATATTTAAAAAATAAAAAAAATGTAAATCTAAGCTGTCCAGACGGCCCATATCAAGAGAGCAATAGGCGATCTGAATCCCCTTTCCCAAAAAGCGCCCAACATTAAATTAAGCAAAGATGAACATTGAAAAACAATGGAGGAAGTTTGACCACTTATTGTCCAAGATTTTTAGTCATTAGTGAAGAAGCAAGAGAAATGGTCACCTACTCAATCATCAATATTTAAGAGACCTTTATGAAGATGAAGAAAGAAGAGCTGCACGTGCATTTACAATCATCTTTATTGCTATTGGGTGCTTATTGTGTTGATTTGAGTAATTTGTTCTAGGTGCTTTTGATAAGCTTGATTCTTACTTTGTGAAATTTTTTATATACTCTTGATTGTTTGAGTTTCTAGGGTGATGGTAAAAATTCTAAGTTGCTTTGAGGTTTTAAAATCTTATGTGCTAAACCCTCAAGGTTTTCTTATTTGGTAGGCTGTAAAAATTAAGGATTTGAGTCTTAATCTAAGGGTTGCCTTGTTGTAATCTATTTGAGATTTTTTAAGTTATAAAAATTCATTTGATGTGCTTGAAGAGTAGATGTTGGATTACCTTAATTTTAATCACTATAAATCTTGTTACGTTGATTTCTCTCAAACTCTAAATTTTTAACTCTTGGAATAGAATTTCTTCGTGAAATAGGTATATAAGAAATAGTGTGTTTTACTAATTAAGGTTCTTGATTCAATTTTTTACAGGTGTAAAATTGATTTCAGGAATCTAACTCTTCAGAAGAGGTTAGTAGTGAGATTTCTAATTTACAAAATTCAGAAAAATCAAAATTTTTTGGGGGTAAAAAATCCAATTCAATTCTCTCTTTTCTTCTAGATTAATATTTTCTGTTTGGATAACACCTGGATTAAATGTTTTAATTTTCAATGTTTGATTTAAAAAAAAAAAAAGACATTGACCTCCACTTTGCATGCATGTGTAATGCAATCTTTTTGATAAATGTAGTTAATCTAAAGATTATTCTGACCCAAAAAAAAAATCTAAAGATGATAAATATAAAGCACTATTGCTAATAGTTTTGGCACCATTAAATTTTTGAAAAAATTAAATATAATATAATACATTTTAATATTAAATATATCTACTAATTTATTTTGAAAGGTGAAAAGAGCCACAATATTTGATGAAAATTATATATATTTATTGATTAAAAAATTAACAAGTACTAAACGCATTTAGATTTAAAAGTTTGACTCAATCCCACTCTATTAATTTTTGAATATAAATGAGATGTCATCAAAAAATCTATTTTAAATAAAAGGTAAATTATACTGATCCTTCTTGAATTTTATCCAAATTACACAAATTTTTTTTTATTTTTAAAATATATATGAACTTCCTTTAAAGCAAAAACTTGTGTTACACTTTAATTCAATTTTAATATTTTTTTTACTAAAATATATTTTATTAATTTAAATACAAAATTGGTTAATAAGAGTATTTTAGTAAAAAATAAAAATAAAAATAAAGAAAATAAAATTAAAGGAAGCTCCTATAATTTTTATTTATATTTTAAATCTAAACGAATGGATTTTGAAAGCTAGTCCAATTTTGTTAATATGGGTGAAGGATGGTAATAGCGTTACCGATCTAAGCAATCTGATAGCTACACAAAGATGAGAAAAGAACACTGCTCGACGAATAAGCAGCAAAGCTATTGTGAAAGTGAGAGGAAATGAAAGAAAAAAGAGTGGAAAGCTTAAAAAAAATATAGGAAAATAGGAAAAGTAAGAGAAAGTATATGATATTTTTTATTAGGATTAAAATAAGACACATGAAAGATTGTTTTTATACATGGGGAAGCAATTATGAGAATCACAAAATTTAGAAAATCTCAGAGTTATCTTATTTTAAGATTTTAAGAAACAAAAGCATCTATGAATATAAGACAAATATCAAAATGGCATTTTCAGATAATTTTCGAATTTTAAAATTATCTAGACTTTGCTTTCTATATCTTAATATGATTTATTTTATACTGATAAACATTATTTATAATTATATATTTTAATTATAAGTCCTCAAACATTTATTTGAATAAGAATCTTAAAAATCTAATTGAAATAAAAATTTCAAGGTATTACATTTATAACATTTGTTAATTTATGATCGGATAAAATTGATATATAACTCTAGTGGAATTGGCACTAAACCAAACATTGGATCTAAGTATTTATTACTAAAATAAAAGTTATAGCTATTATTCATTACCCGACTTTTTTTATTTAACCTCATTTATTTTAAACATCTCAACTACGATTTTACTCCACAACTAAGCCTCTTCCTGGCACAATTGTAATACAACTTTGCCAACACCAATAACTTATTAGTTAATAAAAATTATATATATATATATATATATATATATATATATATATATATATATATATATATATTTAACAGTTAATAAATTACTAAATTTTTCACAACAAAATAATTTATTTTTTACTTAATTTTTTTAATTTTAAAAAATAACTCAAAGGATTTAACCTGCTTGAATCCTATCAAGCATTAAAACTAACTAATTGTCCATACTAACTTTAAAAAAATGGAAACCAACTTAAAGGGACTTATATAAATAGATTTTCATTTTTTAAACAGACTGACTTGTTTGGGTCAACGAATTAAATGAACTTGCCTATTTTATTTTAAACCTGCATTTAAACGAAATGCAGATGGTGAAATAAATGAAAAATTGAGGGGAAAAAATGAAAAGACACAAACCATAAACAAGCTTTAATATATCTTCACGCTCCGTCTCTTCTTTCTCCCAATCTCTTGGAAGCAAGCCAAATCATACTTAAGAGACTTGGGCTGAAAAGTTTCCTTTAAGAAAATGCCGCAACAAGCCCAAAACCTTTTTTCTTGCAATTATGCGATAATGTGTCTGAGTCCATAATACTTTAAGGTCAATTCGGCTTCCTTGCTGCTACTCCAGGGGCTAAATCATTCTTAAGGGCCGAATTATACTTAAAAGATTTGATTTATATAGTCTAAATTTTATTTTATTCTTCTTTCAACATATTTTTGTTTTGTAAGAAGTAAAATATAAAATAAAAATAATTTTTTAATTATACACATGAAAAAATAATATTTGATGTTTAAAATTTTGAAAAAGAAAAAGAAATTTTAAATCTATCTAGATGGCGATTAAGAGAGCAATCGATTTCAATTCCCTTTCCCAAAATGCTCCTAGCATTAAATTAAGCAGGGATAAACATTGAAAAGAATTGACTAATTAGAATTTCTTGTGTTGATTTCTCTCAAACTCTAAATTTTTAACTCTTGAATTATAATTTCTTGGTGAAATAGGTATATAAGAAAATGTGTGTTTTACTAATTAAGATCCTTAGTTCAATTGTTTACAGGAATAAAATTCATATCAGAATTCTAGTTTTTCAAAAGAAGCTAGTAGTCATATATCTAATTTAAAAAATTTAGAAAATCAAAAATTTTTTGATAAAAAAACCCACTTCAATTCTGTCTTTTCTGTTACATTAGTATTGGCTATTTGGGTAACATTTGAATTAAATGTTTTAACTTTCAATATTTGGTTAAAAAAAAAAAACCACTGATCTCTACTTTGCGTGCATGTGTAATAAAATCTTTTAGATAGGGCATAGTTAATCTAAATATAATTTTAGCCCAAAAAAATAAAAAATCTACAGATGATAAATATAGAACACTATAACTAATATTGTTGGCCCTAATAATTTTTTTTAAAAAAATTAAATATATTATAATATATTTTAATATTAAGTATATCTACTAATTTATTTTGAGAGGTGACTAGCATTTGATGAAAATTATATATTTATTAATTAAAAAATTAATAAGTATTAAAGGTATTTGGATCTAAAGGTTCGACTTAGTCCAACTTTATTAATCTTTAAAGCTAAATGAGATTTCGCCAAATAGCTATTTTAAATATAAAGTAAATTATATTAACATTTTTTTAGTTTTATTGAAATTATACAATTTTTTTTATTTGTAAAATATATACGAATTTCTCTTTAAACAAAAAGTTGTGTTAATCTTTAATCCAATTAATTTTTTTTACTAAAATATCTTCTGTTAACTTAAATATAAAATTATTTAATAAGAGTATTTTAATTAAAAAAATTAAAATTATACTAAAGTATATATTTTAAAAATAGAGAAATTTATTTAATTTCAATAAAATTTAGAGGAAGCCCTTGCAAGTTATATGAAAGATTGTTTTCATACTTTGAAAGCAATTATGGTATTATAAAATTTAGAGATTTTAAGGTTAACTTATTTTAAAATTTTAAAAAATAAAAGCATTTTGATAAATACAAGACAAATATCAAAATATCTCTTTAAGATAATTTTCAAAATCTAAAATTATTTGGACCTTATTTTCTACTTTAATATAATTTATTTTATATTGGTAAATATTATTTATAATTCTATATCTTAATTAAAAGTTATTGGAGACCTATTTACATAAGAATCTTAGGAATCTAATTGAAATTAAAACTTTCAAGGTTTTACATTTATTGCATGTGTTAATTTATGATTAAGTAAAATTGGTGTATAACTATAGTGGAGTTGGCACTAAACCAAACATTAAATTGAGAATTTATCATTAAAATAAAAGTTATAACTATTACTCATTGTCCAACTTTTTTTATTTAACTTTGCACAGCCCAAACACCCCAATTATGATTTAACTCCACAACTAAGTCCTTCTTGACACAATTGTAAAACAACTTTGCCGGTAGTAATAACTTATTATAAAATATTTTTGATCTACACTATAAATAAGTTATCTACCATGCTGCTTCCTTGTCTTGGGCTTCGTGCTTCTCCTTCTTAAATGTCATCATTTCATTTTTTTTTTTAATTTTTTCTTTTCCTTCTGCACTCTTCCATTGTTGATGGGTTTCATTTTTATTTACTCCAATATGCTGGTGCAACGCACGGAAAGGCAACTTATTTTATATATATATATATATATATATTTATTTAAAAAGTTAATAAATCATTATTTTTTTCACAACAAAATAATTTATTTTTTACTTAATTTTTTCTAATTTTATTAAAAAAATAGCTATAAAGATTTAATCCAGTTGAATCCTATCAAGTATTAAAACTAAATAAAATCTACAAGTCAACCAACTAGTCATCCATGCCAACTTAAAAAAAAAACAGAAACCAACTTAAATGGACTATATAAATAAATCTTCATTTTTCATTTTAGACCTGCATTTAAATGAAATGCATGATGGATGGTAAAATAATTGAAAAATTTAGGGAAAAAATGAAAACATGTAGACCATAAGCTAGCTTTAATATATCTTCACACCCAATTTTCTTGTGCTTCTTCTTTCACCCAATCTCTTGAAAGCAAGCCTAACTAATATTTAAAGAAGGGTAATGCCATTTTAGTTCTAATGTGTGGGATTATATATATATATATAGATCTTAAGCATATGTCCACTGTATACATGTAAAACCCTATGTATAGAGCCAATTCTACCCTTACCCAACTCGGCACTCGAAAAAAATTCAATCATCATAGCATTCTTAAATCCATTTTTGTTGTAAAATGCTTTATCCTTCTAATTTGCATGAGAATATTCTTAAATGCTTCAAGGGTAAAAGACTTAACTCTAAAGCCATGTATGCAGGCATGTGTTGGGAATCATGGGAGGCACACAGTAGAATTTAAAATTTTTTTATCCCGACTCCCACCAAGGATCCATCAAAATCGCTTAAATCGAATAGGTTCAAAAAATTACCTTTTTTTTGTAAATTAAGTTTGTTGTTTACTTTTCGTCTAGATCATAGGAACTGATCGCAGATCGGCTCCCTTTACTGGTATCCACACAAATGGAGTTCAGCAACTCGAATGGTGTGCTAGCTCCTATCCGTACGACGTTCCTTACAGTTCTGTGCAACATTTCATACGACGTCTATACAGATCCGTACAACGTTCGTATGACGTCCCTTCTCTAAGATTTTTTGAGACAGCTCTAGAAAAAAAATACTTTTTTGATATGGAAACTCTATGTATAGACTAGGGTTTCAGATATATTTAATTAATTAAAATTAATTAAATATATCATTAAATATATTTATTAGTTTAAATTCAAATCTATTCTATAGTTTAAATTTAAACTAACAATATCTAGAATTTAATTTAAATTTAAATTATCTGATTAATTTAAATTTAAATTTATCTAATAGAATCAAATTTAAATTAATTCATATATATACATATATATATAATATCAAATATAATATATATATATATAATATTTTGAATTTAATTATTTATATATATAAATAATTCCTCCATCCTAGATTTAAAAATTAAATTCATTGAATTTAGACACATTTCTGATTGAATGAATGTGGACATTTTAGTTCGAGTTGGTTCGTTCTTATGTGTGACCCTACAGGCCTATATGATGTTGGCAGTGGGCCAACTGCACTGTTTGACCCACAAGTTACAAGCGGCCTCTAGCAAGACATTGTGACTACCCAAATCATAGGGAATTGGTGATCCGATGCAACCTATCTTACAACCCTATCATATCCCTTTTATCACACGACATCTAGATCTAGTATAAAGTATGAAAATGTCATTCTTAACTTGCTCGATCGTAACTTTCTCGATTTCTGAACAGACTAATATAAGATGAAACCCTTTCCATCTGAGTATGGCCATGCATTTCTTAATCACACTCATCGAGGGGCCCAGAGATATCTCTTTATTAATTAGAGGGACAAATTCTATCTTGACTATTCATCTTCTTCTGCATGGATTCCATTATACTCGATCATAGCCTTTATCATCACCCGGTTAAAGGTGACATTAGACTATGCCAAAGTACAGTGTCCTTTATGTAGGAATCTATGGTGATCTCAAGTCCAAGGGATCAATGACACGGTTATATATGAGATAAACTTATGACCTAATCCATATAACTTATCTCATGACGGGTCTGTCTAGCGTCATGTTCTCTAACACACGCCTATGATTTTGATTTATATCATCATACATGATTAATGTAACAACCGGGAAAAAGAAAAGAAAAGGGAAAAGAAAGAAAGTAGAAATCTGAAAATTTTCGAAGTTCAAAAACTGTGCTAAGTCTTCTCGCAATAGCGAGAAATGGTCTCGCTGTCGCGAGAATGTCTTCTCGCAATAGCGAACGAGATTCTGGCTATAGCGAGTGCGGGCAGCATTCCATACAGAAACCAGGGAGTTGCTCGCTGTAGCGTGCGCCATAGCGAGAGTGAGGTCTGGAACTGACGCGATTTCGCCATAGCGAATGGTATATCTCGCCATAGCGAAGAGAACTGATACGAGCTCACCGTAGCGAAGGCTAAGCCTTGCCATAGCGAAGCCAGATAACACGAGTTCGCTATAGCGAAGGTTAATTTTCGCCGTAGCGAGGGTTAGTCCAGAAGAGAGTAAAAGGCGAGAATTAGACTTCATTAAACGCCCAAACTCATTTCTTCTCTCATTTCTGCCCTAGACTTCGACCCAAGGAGAGAAAAGAGGCGTGGAGAGTGAGAGAGATCAAGAGAAGGAGGAAGAGTAAGGGAAAGGTAAGCAAATTACTTCCATTTCTCCTTAGATTTCTGATCTCCTCTCTTTGCCCTCTCTTTCTGCTGTTTTGTTTGTGAAAATGGTTAGATTTTGGGCATGGGTCAGAAGAGGGAAAGTGGAAAACACCATTGAATCTTTGTGTTTTCTTTGAAAATGTGGTTTCCACTACTTTAAGAGCTTGAGAGAGAGGAAGAGTTGATGGCATTCTAGAGAGAGAGAGAGAACCTCTAGGTTCTGATATGTTAGGAGAGTTGCTCTGAAGATTACATTATAGGAGTGTAATTGCATGCTTTTGTGTGTGTCTAGGCCTAAGTGAAGCACCTCCATCAAGGTGTGAGTGTGAAGCTAAGAAAGGAGAGGAGAAATCAAAAAAGAAGGCTTGTGTTGGCTTTGGCTTATAAGGTAGCTCTCTCTTCCCACTCTTTCTTGTTGCATTCTTGGATGTAATAGTCATTGTATGATCATGTATATGCTTGTTGTATAGAATATGCCATATGTTATTGCCATGATGCATTATTGACAATATGCTTGTGTGATGAATTGTGAGATTTGCTCGGGTGAGGTAGTGCCGAAAGTCCCTTGAGATGAGTGAGGTGAAGCCGAAAGTTTCTTGAGAATGGGTGAGACAAGGCCAAAAGTCTCAACAGAGTGAGGCCAAGTCAAAAGTCCCGATACTCGGGTGAGGCCATCCAAAAGTCCCTAAACTCGGGTGAGGTTAGACCAAAAGTCCCTGGAGCCCATTTTTGGCATTGTTGTGATTTCCATAGCATGTACAATGTGTGTTGGATGTTTGAGAATGGCTAAATGCTTATTCACATGCCTTGACTTGTTACATGCCTTGATTGTTTACTTGATTGAGTGCATGAGCTACTGAGATTCCCCGAATCTCACCCCTTCCCCTCCCAACTTAATATGATAGGTGGAGCTCAAGGAGAACCGAGCACACATCAAGGAGCCTAGAAGCATGCTTAGCTAGATATTAGCTTATTGTAGAATATTTTAATGTATTTTGATGTAAAGTGGTGCCAAATGTATATGAGCCCACTATTTTGAGATGTAAAGGTTGTAACGTGTATAAATATGAAATGATATTGTATGAACTATGTTTACACCCAAATCAATGGAAATGAGGGTTTTGCCCCTTTTGTTGAATGCATGAAGCAGTGTATATTTGGCCGTAGCATAGCGAGATTGGAATGTATGTTGGTTTGGACCACATGGACTTATTATATATCCTAGTTTTATGCTTTTAAACTTGTCCATGAGGAGTGAGAATGTGTGAGAGGCTATTTGGACCCGTTTTGGACCTTTGGAGTGCCAAAACCGATATTTTTGTAAGCTCCGTCAAAGTATGACTGGACAAGCTCCTCTTGCCATGAAATTTGGCATACCTCTAGAGTTTGTAGAAAGCTTCTTGAGAAGCTAAAGATGGTAATATTTGGAAGTCTAGAGAATATTTAGCAAATTGTTGAATTTGGGAAAATTTAATGGATTGGTCATGTACTGTTCATATAAACCAGAAATGAAATCTGTGGCGTTCATAGACCAAATGGATTCCAAATATGGTGAAATTTTATACACATAAACTAGACAACTACAGTGACTTATAGGAACTAGAATCACCTAAATCGGAGGTCTGTAGAGAGAGAACGAACCGTCTGAAGTTCTGTATCAGCATCAGGGAACTCATCTGACCCCCTTTACTGTTCCATCAGTTTCTGGGGAGTAGAAGCTACTGACCTAATCTGGACTTATTTTTTTCCTCTAGTAGACATCTGTAGCTTTTCAAATTAGTATAGTGTGCCCAGATTGGATTTTTGTGGATTTAGTTATGAATTTTTGAAGTTCATGACAGTAAACTGGCCTGGAAACAGTGACAGCCGGACCTCCTTCCCATTTTTGATGTCAAACGGTGTCCAAACTCTGAAATTTTGATTGGGAATCATTTTTAGTGTAAATAAAACACTTAGAGCTTTCTAGAAAGCTAAAGTTTACTAAATTCCCATTTTTCTAGAATTAGATATGATTTTCCAAAGTTAGAGCCAAAATATGACTTTTGGGCACAAGTGAGAAAATGCGATGTTTCTGGTTTTTGGCTCTATACCTGTGGCTTATGGTTTGTTTTATGCTATGTATGAGTCGTATATATGGAGTTTGAGTCGAGGATGCAAATGATGGGTTCATAGGACCCACGGGGCAAAAGATGAGTATATGAAACCCCGGTTCATAGCATGCAAATGTCACGAAATAATAGTGTTTCTTTGGAAATCATATGGAACCGAGCCCAATGAAAGGCTAGATAGCGATAGTAGATTAAGGTGTTACAATTAACACTTAATCAATCAAAATTATACTAGTCTTAATTCATCGTTGTTCCCACAAGGATGATTGACTAGGGACATTTTGGATAATCTAAAAAAATGATTTATTCATGGATATTATTATATATAAACATGCAAATAATATAAATAATGTAATAAAAGAAAACACTTATTTCGTAATAAAAACAATGTTCGTAATACAATAATTGGCCTATGGCACAATTTCTAACAGTATGTACATTTCTTCATTTGTTTTAAATTGAAATTCATTGCTTGAAAAAAGATTCGTGTCAAAATAAAATTTATTAAATTAAGCCATGAACCTCAAGATCCCAATATAATAGCAAGTTTGTACACAAGATTTGAGCAACTAAAAAACTTGAAATAACATAACAGAGATAAAGGCCACTAGGTAGGTGTTTATTTATTGAATTTAATTAGGCCTAATTTCGAATCCTTAAATAATAAGACCTCTCTTCCAGTTAACCCCATCCATCCCCAAAACAATCATTTCTAGCCCTTTGTCATCTCCTTTGTTGAAGAAGTTTCCCAATTTGATCTCCAACCGTCCATTTGCCCTCTGGTTTGGATATTGTAGATTAAGATTTTCTATAAGTTTGGGAAAAATTAGATATTTTTACGTTGGATTACCACTATTCCTAGCGATCCCAATGGAGACCTTTGCTAGTTTGTGTTGGAACCCATAGGCATTGGCTGTTAAGTTAAACACAAGGTAAGCTACATACAACATTAAAAGGGATAGCATGTGAGTGTTGATCCACCCCTTGATTTCCAGCCAACACACTTTCAAAAGTTCAGCCACCTCCTTAAACCTGCTAGTTAGTGGTTACACTCCAAATTTGGTTGTCTTGCAACACACAAACAAAACACGAAAATGCAAAGTGTCTAATTAACTTACTTGGCCTCAGGCACTCAAGTCCACCTCCAATACATTGGAGTGTCTCCCAACAAATACAAAGATTCCTAGCAGATAACATGTAACATTTCTTTCCCACTTGACTTATCTAGCCAAAAGCTCTGAACATAAACAAAAGTAAAGATTCAAGAGATTGACACCCTTAGACAATGTAAAAAAATTACTACTACTAGAATTGGATGGATAAACATAAATCTACAAACAATATTGAAAAAAAAATTGAGATGGGCATGATATTACAGTTTCATATTTGTTGAGGAAAGATGTTAGATTAGAATGATGAATGATGATGCAAATGCAGAGCATATATGAGATAGAAAAGGCAGCAATAATCAACAATTAATTTGGAATTGGAAAGGAAATTAAAGGAGTAATGGAATTGCAATGGTTCTAAATGAACATTAAAAAAAAAAAAAAAGGGAAGAGGAAAAGGAAGGAAATACCTTAAGACCATCCTCTATGAGAAGGGGATTGTCGCAGAGAGAGAGAGATAGAGATACTCCTCAGAAGAGGTCAGGGGAGGGGCAGATGGAAGAAACCAAGGAAAGTCTGCAGGCATTGCGAGGAGACATGAAAGAAAGAACGTGGGCAATGCAAGCTTTAGGCAAATCGAGCCAGGAAGAATGATTCATGTGTTATTATCTATTTGGTGTTTCAAATGGTGAGGGAAGCTTGTCGGTTATCTACACTAGAAATGCGAATATAGGACTTGTTTGATTTTCAGTTTTCATAACAATTTCTGTTTTTAAAAATAAAAAAAAATTATTTGATAATATGTTTTTAATAAAGTATTTTGTAACATATAAAAATAGAATTATATTTTTTTAAAAAAAATCAAAATATTTTTTAAATATTTTGTTAACTTTTATTCTGTAAAATAAAAAAAATAGTAATTTTTTAGAATAATGATTCAAATATTTTTTTGATTTTTTTGTTTTTAAAATTTATTCTAAAAAATATTTATTTTAAAAAAAATTAAAATCAAAGTAAAATCAAATAGACCCATAGATATTGCAATTTTTATTTTTATACAAGTGCTTTATATCCAAATACATTTAATTTCTAGTTATGTTTTTGTTTCTCTTTCACTGTAGAATGAAAGTTTTTACTGTCATATTAAACCATTTTCATATTTTAGTCAAATATATACAAAATATAAAAAATATTTTTTATTGTAAAATTCTTGAAATTGAAAGGATCTAACTTTTAGATTTTGTAAAATTTTTTATTATTAAATTTTTGTAAATTTTTTGAGAGAAAAAAAAAGGAAAGTGAAATATAAAAATGCATATAACTCTATCTTTAAAATTTATAATAAAAAATTCTAGAAGACATGAGAAGAAGAGTATTCTAGACCTTATTTTATTTGGTGTCAATTAAATGTTATTTTATCTGAAAGAAAATAAAAAACAAGAATAAGTAAAAGGGAAAAAAAAAGTAGCCCCATATATTCATATTCTTTTATATCATCTACTTTTTTCCTTCTCTCTAATAAAATGGCACATAAATAATTAAAAAATCCAAATTGGAATAAGAGAGCTTGTTACATTTATTTAGTTCCGTCTTCGTTAAGACACGTAAAATGCCTTTTCTTCTTGGTTAATCTTATTAATGACCTCAGTAAATTATAATTTTTTAGATAAAATTATTTATTCTAATATTTGAAGTGAAGCATTTAAAAAATAAAATTATTTATCATTTTAATATTTAAAATCATGGAAGAAGCAGAGCATGGAAGAGGAGCACGTGAGAAGCACACGGGAGGGGTAGAAGTCAGATTTGATTTACGACCAACCTCTTCACTTTTTGTAATTCTTGAAGGATATTATAGTAACTTCCTTAAATTTCTTTTCTGGACTCCCACAATTTGTTAAGAATCGAAGTCTGACGCAGTCGTTCTCTATCTCTACCCGGGCGGAGGCTGGAAGTTTCCGGAGACTCATTGGATTTTTTTTTTTAATTTAAAAAAATTAGATAAAGAAATTTGACGCTGAAATTGATATTATCTTTTGGTTTAAAACTTTAAAGTTTTAATTTTATGAGTTTTTTCCCTTATATACTTTCTTTAATTTAATATTAAACTTTTTTTTATTTCCATTCACATTTGATTCTAATAAATCCAAGGTTAGGGTATTTTTCTTCTTTTCTTATGTCCCACACGCTTTGAAGAGTTAAGGTCTTCAGCACTCCTTCACCTCTTCCCATTGTGTGGTGCAGAAATACTGCGTTCCATTTCCAACTCCACATACCCTTGCTTTCTGTTTATACTCTCTCTCTCTCTCTCTCTCTCTCTCTCTCTCTCTCTCTCTCTCTCTTCGATACTCAACTTTGTTTTGCTTATTATTCAAAAAAGTAAAAAAGAAAAGTTGGTGTCTTCGTTTAAAGGTCTCTTTTCTTGCTACTCTTCTGCATTTAAGTTTGTTTGCTTTGTTATCTCGAATCTATTATTTTATATTTTATTTACATAAAAATATTAAAAAAAAAAAATGAGTCACTAACATTTGATGAAAATTTTATACATATATATATATATATATTAAAAAAATTAACAAATACTAAAGGTATTTAGATTTAAAAGATATTAAAAAAATTATAGCAGAATGGAGTGGAGCGTTTTTGGAAAAAATGGAACACATGGCATCATCTCAGCCGCTAGAGGAGTGGCGGGATTGGATCACGCAAGCTTAAAAAAAGAAAAATTCAAATTTTGCTTACTTTGGGTATGCGGCGTGATTTGACTTGTCAGAACGATTGTAGAGAAGTTAGACGTAATTTTAACGATATCAACGTTAGAAGTGCGAAAATGACAACATCCCATCATCCAGGCCGTCCGCTTCATCCTTTGGCTTAGCAAGTGCCACACATTTAGGAAGCTTAAAATGCGGCATTTCACGCAGTTTTCATCCCTGGACAAAGAAAATATATATTTGTAATATTTTATTTTATACCAATGCTTTATGCCTAAATAAATTTAATTTTTAGTTATGTTTTGCTTCCCTTTCTCCATAGAATAATAGTTTTTTCCGTCTTATAACGTCTTCATATTTCAGTCAAATATATACAAAATATAAATTGCTTTTAAAAAAATAAAATCTTTTTTGGGCTGAACCTATCAAGTAGAATGAACTTTTTGGCCTAGAATCAAATCTAGTTTAATTTTTTACACAGAGCTAAATCAAGAAGGAAGAATGAAGATTCTTATTTTTATTGTTGGAAATATAGTAGAGTATACAATAAAAGAGCCTAGCAATCGTGGTGTGAAAGCAAATAGAAGAAATAGTAGAGAGAGAGACTGAAAATGCTGTGAAAATTATATTAGTTAAAATTGCAATTGTGCTATAATTAAAGAAGCAATGTGTAATTTTCCATCGTTGAGACTCGATAGACACCCACTTAAGTTGTGAAATCCAAGTTCGGAGTTTTCTTTCTTTATCTTATGAGGTTCCACACTTTTCGTTGGGAGCTCTAATATTGCTTCTACACCAAAATAATTTTGGGATCTTTTAATAATTTTTCATGTTATTATTTAATTTAAGATACATTATAATTTATTTTCACATAATTAGTTCAAAATTCATTTATTTTTTGTGATATAAAATGTGCATTTTTTTTTTCTTGGTGAGGAACAAAATGATTCATTAATAAATGAAAAAAAAAAACTAGAGACAGATCCTCGTGGAACAAGAATAAAGGACAAGGTACACATTCACTTGCAGTATACACAAACAAAAAAAGGATAAGGTGCCCTTGCGTTTTATTTTTGCCAAAGTAATTATAATCGGATTATATTAGCCAGCCAACGTTGATCAATAATCAAGTTTGACTAATTAATTTTAGACAAAAATAAATGTAAGCAGACCATATTGGACTAGTTCTTTTTAAAAATCTTTGAACATCAATTGCTAAATCCAAACCACGTACCCATGCTTCCAAACTATATATTTGCTATTTGATTTGCAATGCATCTTTAGTTTATATGTCTAAATTTTTATATAAAAGCAATGCATCTTTAGTTTATATCCTTAAATTTTTATATAAATAGACTATTTAAATGAGTTACTTTGCTTGTATTTTTCTATAAAAATAGCGAATAACCTTGAAAAAGATTTTAACATCTTAACCACTATGCTATCTCATTCTTTCTAATAGGATTGTGTATAATATTATATAAATTTAATTATAGTATTTTCTTTAAAATTTATAATATTTAACTTAAATATTTATCAATTATTATTTTTGTAACATTATATTCAAATTTTTTAGAACCAATTAAATGTTATTATACAAATTTTTTTGAAATGTAATAATAAAAAATTAATAAATTAAATAGTTAATTCTTATAATATCTTTCTTTTAACATGTTTCAACAAGTTAATATTTAATTATTATATTTATCAATAGATAAGTTATTTTATATTTAAATTTTAAAATTAAAAATTTAATTAATTTTAAATATTATGTTATATTTAATTTTTTTTATATATAATTAAAAAGTTTATTAATGTTTACTTATTATTATTTATTATGTTAAATGTTTAATATTAATATCTATCTATTTAATTATTATCAATTTAACTATAATTTAATCATGATAAAATTAATAAATTATAAAATGGTGTCTTTACTAATTTAATAACTGATTTAATTTTAAAAATATTAGTTTCTGCCGACGTCCTTCTTTCTTTGTTTCTTCTGAGGTCCCACACTCCTTGAGAGGACTTACAGAAAAGTCGAGTCTTGGGGACTCTTTTTCCTTCCTTGCGCGGACCGTTGCTTTCTATTTCGGCGCCCGTCCTTCTTTCTTTCTTCTGAGGTCCACACTTCTTTAAAAGACTTATTGAAAAGTCTCAAGTCTTGGGCCCGCTTTTTCCTCCTTGCGTGTGGATCCTATGCCTATCTATTGTGCGTATTTTATTTAAATTATTTAAATTTAATTTAGATTATTCAAAATTTATATATTTTTTATTTTATAAAATATAAAATAAAAATAATTTTATAACTATCAACTATAAAACTAAAATTTTATATCAAAAGATAAATCTTTTTGATAAAATATGGACTTTTATTGGAATATCCACAACATGCGCATTTCCCGCAAAGAATCTTCTCCTTCTATCTGTTGAGGTGTAACTCAATTATTGTATAGTGTTTGGCTGCCCGTTACAAGGAAGCAAAATTAAGATTTGTAATCTCTTTTGTTCAAAAGTAATAATTTATTGCTTCTATCAAACCACGTTTTCTTTTTCTCTATCGCACAATCAACCGAACACGTAGTAGTTGCAATTAATTCAGAGCATCACCGCCGTGTATTGTAGCGATAATTGAGAGTGACGTTCATGGTTAGCTCTTCTTCAATCCCAATTCAATTGCTTCCTATTCCTCTGTCTTCCAACTCTACAGTTACTCATCAACCCTTCCTTTCTCTTTCTACTCCCACCCTCTTCAGTACTCAACTAATTGAATTGCGTATCCTCCAACAATGAATGCAAAATATCTACATAAAAAATTCTTTGAAAAATTTTGCATATTAGGAGAAGAAATCACCCTACGCAACTAGTCCAGAATATATATACATATATATATTGTAATTTTTTATTTTACATGAGTGCTTTGTGTCCAAATAAATTTAATTTTTAGTTATGTTTTGCTTCTCTCTCTGTATAGAATAACAGTTTTTATCCTCATCTAAAAACGTTTTTATATTTCTGTCAAATATAAACAAAATATAAAAAAAATGAAAGACAATATTTTTTTTGGGCGGAGCCTTTTAGGCTTGATAGATTTTTCAACTTATGATTAGATTTAATTTAGTATCCTGGACACGTCTAAATTAAGAAGTAAGAATGGATTTAATTTAGGATAGGTTATAATTTATTTTCATAAAAGAGTTGCTAATTATCAGTTATCCCTGTACTTTCCCCTATAATCAAGCTCTAATAACAATTCTCCTATAATCACGCTAACAATCCAATTATTTTTTGTCATATAAAGCGTGTCTTCTTTTTAGACAAACTCTCACGAAAAACGATAGGAGGGCAAGCTTGAGGGTTCAAGGCGTATGCACGTTGAAGACCAAGATGCACACATAAACTAGAAAAGGATAAAAGATGAAGGGTAAAGGACCAAAAGGAGACAAGACCCATTTAAGAGTCATTCTGACCACCGTAAGCTTGTAGGATTCCAAACTGAGAAGAAGTAGTTTAGGTCGTTTTTTATTTTTTTAATTTTTAATTTTGTTAATTTTAAAAAGAAATAGATATAAAATGTGTAAGATTTACTTAAATAGTGGGTCATATTTGAATGTATTGGACCCATTTGATGTCACACACATTTTGTGTTTATTTCTTTTTCAAATTTGATATGAAATAAAGAAAAAAGAAATTGAAAGGATCGAAACTTTATGATCCTTTAGAGTTTTTGGTTTATAAAGTTTATATAAATTTTGGAGAGAGAAGAGAGAAAAGATGAAGTGAATGAAATGAGAAAAAGTGGGGTTCATATATATTTTCACTCTTTATATCCACTTTCTCCCTTTATGTCATTCTATCTTCAAAATTTATACAAACTTTACAATAAAAAACTTTAGAGGAAATGAGAGTTGAAGAGCAATTTGGATCCTCACAAACTAACTAGACATCATATTGTGGAAGAAAGATATAAAAAAAGAGAAAATAGATAAAAAGAGAGAAATCCATCTCATATACACACTTTCACTCCTATGTCATTTTCCTTTTGTTTTCATCTAATAGCATGGCGCACGAAATAAAAGAAGATTCAAATTTGAATAGAGATAGCTTGTTACATTTGTTTTGTTCCATCTTGGCTAAGACAAGGAAAATGTTTTTCCTCGTTCTCCTCATATACAAGAAGGGAAATCCCTTGGTTAATCTTATTAATGACCTTAGTAAATTATAAAATTTTTTAGATATAAGTGAAGCATTCTAAAGATAAAATTATTTATCATTTTAATATCTATGTAATTACAATGATGATAATAAATCATACTAAATGCATGATATTTGAACTCAAATTGGACTGAACTGTCCAGCTGATAAACCATCAAATTGAAAGCTAGATTAGCTTGGTTTGAGCAATTAGACTGGATTGTAATTGATCAGAATCTATAAATATAACTAAATGTTAAATGATAGCGTAACAGATCAGATGAAGATAGTATCACAAACTTCAAATCAAATGTGAAGAAGTTGTTTTGTAAAGTGGGTTATGCTGACAAAACAAACCAAGAAACACTATTACATTTATAATCCAATTCAGTTCTCAGCATTTATTTGAAAAAGAGAGATCCATTGTTTTTTTTTTTAAATTTTATTGTCAAAATAAAAAAAATTATATTATCCACGTTGCAAACTCATTTGTCAATCTAATTAACTCCAAATAAATATAAGGGAAAAGTACACCTATCCCTACAATTATAATTTTAATATTCAAATATTAAAATGTATTATTTTATATTTAAAATATCACCCAAAAAATAAAAATAATAGATATAAATCCAAAGTCGGTCTACTCTGATGTGCTTGTCGCGTGCTTCCATTCTTCTTCCACTTTCTCAGATAGCAAAGAGAGGAAGAGAGACTCTGAAGCAGCCCCTATTTAAACCCATCGAAGAAGCAGAGCATAAAAGAGGAGCACGTGAGAAGCACACGAGAGGGGTAGCAATAATTGAGAGTATTATATAATCAGATATTTGCCATTCCCGGTGTTCGCTGCCCTTCTTACCGCTCTCTTCCAATTCTACGTTTATCTCAACAACCCTTGCTTTCTGTTTCTACTCTCTTTCTCTCTCTTCACTAGTCAACTTTGCTTTTCTTATTATTCCCAACAAAAAAAAAAAAAAACCGTTGGTGTCTTCGTTTAGAAATCTTCTTTCCTGGTACCCAAAAACAAAAAAAGGATAAAAACCGTTGGTGTCTTTGTCTAAAACTCTCTTTTCTTGATAATCTTCTGCATTAAAGTTTGTTTTCTTTTATATTTTATTTATAAAAATCCAAAAAAAAAAAAGATTGTTTCATTTCTTGAAGCATCTACTGATGCCTGTTAGTTCATCATATATTAATAGAAGTAAAGTCTCTTTTGTCTTTAGTTTGTTCATTTGATAATTGATATTTTAATGTGTTACTTGGATGAAAGCAATCCCTCTAAATGATCAAGTTCGCGATACAAGAAGCGTAACTGGACAAGGTACGTTTTAGTTCTGTGTTTTCTTCCTTTTTTTTTTTTTGTCAAATGAATTGAATATCTATCAATAAGGAATGCAAAATGTGTACTTAAGAAATTCTTTCAAAAATTTTATATATTGGGAGAAGAAATCACGCCAGGCAACTAATGAAGAATATATATACATATATATATATATATTGTAATTTTTTATTTTATGAGTGCTTTGTATGTCCAAATAGATTTAATTTCTAGTTATGTTTTGCTTCTCTCTCACTGCAGAATAATAGTTTTTACCCTCATATAAAAACGTTTCTCTGTTTCGGTCAAATATATACAAAATATAAAACAGTGTTTTTTTAAAAAAAATATGTATATATTAAACAGTTCGCTTTTCTTTCACAACAGTTTGCTTCGGCCAAAAGAAAAGAAAAAAAAAAAAACAGTTGCTTTAACTCAGCTGCCCATGTGCTTATTTAGAGGGATAGAAATTAAATGAATGAGTATTAAATCTAAGGTTTCTGAATATGCAAACAGAATTTGAAAATGAGTATTTGACTCTTTGAGTTTAATAAACGATTAGATTAAAAATAGACTAATATGCTTTTTTTTTTTTATTTCATATAATAAAATGTAATAAATATATAAAACATTAAAATTGTACTGCTATTTGTTCAAACTCAATCACCAAATTAATTTTAATCATATACTGACAATAGAGGTCAACTCCCTCGCATTGGTTTTAATTATATCCATTGGGTATTAATGTGTTGCGTTTTTTCTTCTTTCTCCTTTTAATTATACAACAGAACTTTTTTTGGTGCTTCTCGCTGATCACAAATCTTAAACCAAGGAAGTAGAACAACACATTCGTGGAGAAAAGCGGTAACTTCCCTTTTACCTGAGTAATTATCTTGTTTTTATTTTTTCAGAAATTGAACAGAAGGGACATAAATTTATGTTTCAACCTTGAATGAATTCATTATTCGACAAGAAGAGACACAAGAAAATGAGAATAGAAAGTTTGAGTGTGCTTCTCTTTTTTTCATTTTTCTTTTTTATAAAAATTAATTTTTTCACTAAAATTAACAAGCTGATTTAACCATAGTTAACTAATATGATATGGCCGATCAAAGACGGTCAAAGAAGATACAAAAAATGATTGGAATAATTTCCTGAAATATGTATTCTGTAGGAAGTATGAAAAAGTTGCTATGAGAGGAAATTCTAGAGAAACTGAAAAGAAAACAAGAGATAACAAATCCTTTTTTTTTTTTAGAGAAAGGATCAAAGCTCCTCAAGAAAAAATCTCACCAAATACTTCCATACTTCCTTCACATTATAACATAACACTGATTCATCATACAAAGGATTCCAATCATTTAAAATCAAGTACCCCACACAACCGGCACTTCTCTTCTGCTCCTCTCCTACTCCTACATTCTATATGTATCATATGCCATGCTATATTCCTAACATTACTCCCCTCACAAATTGAATCAACCTTCTATTGGTGTAATGATATTGTTTAAAATCTAAGTCATGTTACAAGATGCTACTCTTAAGGATTATTCCGCCTTCACAGATATCCCCTAAGATAAAATAGATCTTTTCTAATATAGGTTTAGGGGCATGAGATAAGGATGCAATCCAAATAGAGAGAGGAAGGAAGAAGTGCAGATATATATCAAATGAGTAGATAAACCTATATATATATATATATATATGTATATTGGTGAGAAGCTGAATGTTGGGGACTCAAAAAAAAGTTAGTAATTTAATGAGAAGGATGTTGGAGATTAAAGAAGGTTTATGGAAGGAGGTTACAAGATCAATGGTATTAAAGAAGGCTATTACACATTCTCTAACGGCAAAATTTTGAAAGCCAATGGTAAAATCAAAAACCATGTTGCTAATTTTATAAAGTAAAAATTTCAACCTTTTCTAAAAGTCTCATTTGGTTAAATAAATTTGTGCAAAACTTTTCTTACTGTATATTATCTCGCGCGCATGGGGGAGTTGGTGAATTTTAACTGAGTTGAGCCTAACTTAACCCACTCTTGTGCATGCGAGCCCACCTTCTTCTTTAGCTCTTTTACTAGCCTAATAATACATCTTAAAATATACACACTCAAAACTCTCTTAATTTGAGTAATGTAGGACTTAGCTTTTTTGAAATACTCTCTTTTTACTTCTACACTCAATAATCCCCCCACATTTTAAAAAAAGGTAAGAGGGAAAGAAATAACATTTGAGTTGCAAGTATGGATGTAGATGTTTCAAATTTGGTATCTTTTGACTATGAACTAGACCTTGACTATTAAAACTTAACACACAGAGTTATCAGTGAAACATATAGTCTCTATGAACTAATAACTCTTTGTTGTATGTCAAAAGTCTTACTAATCAATTTATACTCCCACAATTCCTATTGTTACAGCTATTTGCACTTTAATAGGCCATACACACACTTGGTTTTAATGAGTACTTTAGAGATTTTGCCACGATTTCATAAGAGCTATCCCACTTCACACCCATATAAGTGATTTCATCAAGTATATTTACATTTAATATGCCACCTATGAGGGTTATGAAAATCATTAAGAGCTTTGTGCTCACCCTTTCTATTAATGCATTTTAGAACTTTTCTTACACTATTGGAAAGGATTGAAAATTAAGTGCTGGTAGAACTAACTGTGACTTGTTATTACCCATATGAACCTTCTTTATGGGATTTCTAATTACAAAGGTTGGGTTAACATCACTGTTAATTTTGAATTGGCTTAAGTCTTTTCAACCACTTTTGTTGTTTCAAAAATTAACTTTTTACTTAAGGGTTTAGTCAAATGATTTGTCAAATTTACTTCTAATCTTACAAAATCGATCGATATAATACCATATTTTAGCAGCTGCTTAATCACATTATGTCTCAACCAATTGTGTCTACTTTTGCCATTGAAAGTTTTATTCTTTGTAATAGTTATTGCCACTTGACAATCATAGTGTATAAATATTGATAATGTAGGTTTTACACCCAAAGGAATATTTATTAAAAAGTTTTTTAACCACTTAGCTTCATTACCAATCAACTCCAGAGCAATAAACTCTAACAACATAATGGATCTAGCAATAATAGTTTGTCTGACTGACTTCTAAGTTATTGCACTACCACCCAAAGTGAATATATAACCACTTGTAGATTTTGCCTCAACTAAATCTGATATTCAGTTTGCTTCACTATACCCTTCAAGTATAACAAGAAATCTACTATACATGATACCATAATCTATAATACCTTTCAAATATTTCATTAGTCTCACCAATGCAAACTAATGATTATTATTTGGACACTGTGTGTATTTCCTCAATCTACATACAACACATGCTATATTAGGTCAAGTGAAGTTCATTAAATGCAACAGACATTCAATGATTTGCATATATTTAGATTAAGTCACAAGATCACTTCTGTTTTTCATTAATTGAGTGTTAGCATTATAAGGAGTATTCACAGGTTTATTATCAAAATGATTAAATTTCTTAAGAAGTTTCTCAATATAATATTCTTGTGATAGCAATATGCTATCACCTTTCCTTATGACATTAACATTTAAAATTATACTTACTTCACTTATATCTTTTATATCAAATTTAAAAGTGATAAAATATTTTGTTTCAAACACAACATTCATATTTGTATCAAATATGAGCATGTTATCCACAAACAAACAAATAATTACACACTAATTATTCATAAATTTTATATAGATACATTTATCAATTTCAATAGTTGAAAACTCATCACTAGTCAAAACTTTATTAAGTTTCTCATTCCATAGTTTATGAGCTTGTTTCAAGCCAAATAAAAATTTTACAAGTTTAAAAACTTTATTCTCTTGACAAAAAACAACGCAATATTCTAGTTGCAAGATATAAATTTCTTCTTTTAAGTCATTATTTAAAAAAATATTTTTAACATCCATTTGATAAATAAAAAAGTTTGTAAACATAAGCTAGAGCAATTAAAACTCGAATAGAAGAAATGTTATCAACAAAATAAAATGTTTCAAAATAATCAACATTTTGTTTTTATATAAATCTTTTAGCTATTATCCTTGCTTTATATTTATCAATAATTTCATTAGAATTGTATTTCTTTTTGAAAACCCATTTATGTGCAATAGGTTTTATTCCTAGAGGAAAATCTACTAAAACTTAAGTTTTATTTTTATTAATTCTACTAAAACTTAAGTTTTATTTTTATTAATTGAATCAATTTCAAATTTTATTGCTTCTTTCTAAAATTGTGCATAAGGTGATATGACTACTTCAAACTAAGTTGATGGTTCATCTTGTATTATATAAATATAAAAATTATTTCCAAAAGATGTTTCTTTCCTTTACCTTTGACTTTTTCTTAAACCTTCAGATGAGTTTTGAACGAGACTTTGTTCAAGTGAGGAAGAAACATTTTTTGTCATCTAAGAAATATTTTTAATTTTCAAAGGAAAAATATGTTCAAAGAATGAAGCATCTTTTGTTTCAATTATAGTATTATGATCAAGTATATCACTTTTTAAAACAAGAAATCTATAAGTAGCATTATATTCAGCATAACCAAAAAACATACAATTAGAAGTTGTAGAACCAATTTTTCTTTTCTTAGGATCTAGTAGTATAACTTTCATAAGACACCCTACACTTTTAAATGTTTTAAATTAGAAACATATCCTTTCCATAATTCATATAGTGTCTTATTAGTTTTCTTATAAGGAATTCTATTTTGTAAGTAACATGCAAATAACAAAGCTTCTCTCTAAAGATTATCTGGACCAAATGAACTAATTAACATGACATTCATCATTTCTTTTAAAGTTATATTTTTTTTTTCTTTTAGATACTCCATTAAATTCAGGTGAATATGATGGGGTTCTTTTATAAATTATTCTTTTTTTTCACAAAATTCATTAAATAAGATATATTCTACTCCTCTATATGATTTAATTCTTTTATTTAAATGATTTTCCACTTTAGCCTTATATAAAAGAAACATATCAAAAGCTTCATCTTTATTCCTAAGCAAATACACTATAGTATATTTTGAAAAATCATCAATAAAAGTCATATAATATTTTTTACCACCTCTAGTCATAGTTTATTTTAAATCACCTAAATCAGCTTGTATTAAATTAAGTAATTCAATTTCTCTTTGTATATAGTAATGAGATTTTCTAGTTAGTTTATACTCTATACAAATTTCACATTTATTTAACCATGCATTACTAATACCAGAAATTAAACCAAGAATTTGCATTTTCTTAAGATAAGATATACTAATATGCCCTAGTCTAACACGCCACATCTCAGAAGAATCAACCAAGTAAACAAAATGAGATACATTCTTATTAAATCTAGAAATAATGAGTAGAAGTAGTCCTTGATTACAATAACTCTTGCCCACAAAAATATTGTTCCTTGTCATTACAATCTTATTATATTCAAATGATACTTTAACCCCAAATTTTCTTAATAGAGCCATAGAAATTAAATTTGCTCTAATTTCAAGTACATGAAGGAAATCCTTCAGAACTAAGGTCTTGCCATATGTAAGCATGAGAAGAATATTTCCTTTTCATAGAACCTTAGTAGTTTTAGAATTACTAAGATATACACATTCTTTTTTATCCCTTACAGAAGTGTAGGAGGTAAACATTACTTTATTTATACATATGTACCTAGTAGCCCCAAAGTCTACAACCCATTCTTTCATGTTAACCATAAGAAGAGCTTGTGAAACAGCTGCAATAATTATGTCATCTCCTTGAACCAAATTTGCTCTTAGCTTAGGAGGATTGGTTTTTCTAACTCTCTTCCTGCATTGTGCAGCATGATGACTTGACGTTCCACATACATAACAAATTCCTTTCTTTTTGAGCTTGTGGTTAGTGATTTTAGGCTTATAATTGGACTTTTTATTATCATGCCTCTTTTTTCTTGGCTTTGCCTCCACCAAATTTGCCTTTGAAGTCATATCTTTGGCTTTTGTCACTTGAAGCTCCTTCCAGTTTGTATCCTCAATAATTATGTGGGTGATGAAATTCCACAAGGGTAGTTGTTTATGTTTATGCTTGAGTTGTTGTTTGTAATTTTTCCACGATTCTTGTAGCTTCTCAATGAGTATACCTTTTAATGAATATACTTGAAGCAAACTCATTGGATATCTCTAGTAGCTTATGATACTTATTGATCTATAACTTAATATCTTTATCATTTGTCATCTCTAATCAATAGTAGTTGCCTACCATGAACTTTTGTTTTCTAACATCTTCAACAGTGTATTTGGCAAGCAATGACTCCTAAATTTTGCTAGCCTCATTGTACATACATTAGATATTGAAGAGATTATTAGATAACGTGCTAATAATTGTATGTCTACATACCTTATTAGTGTAAGTCCAAGCATCTAATTATGTTTTATCTATGGATGGTGAAGGTCTCCAATTAGAAAGAGCACTAATGGCACTACCCATGTTTAGTATAGAGAAAGTACATTTTTGCCACCTTTAGAAATTCTGTCCTCCAGATATCTTAATCTTTGAGATATTTGGAAAAGGCTTGACAGTTGGGACAACCAATAGATTAGCTTGAACAATGACAAAAATGTTATTGTTGATATTATCAACAGTAGAACTGACATTCATAATAGTAGAGGTAGTGGTTTGAACAGGGATAATAGCAACATGCTCCATAATCCTTAAGATTGATGGTGGAATAATATTGTTAAAAATCTAAATCATGTCACAAGACTATTCTTGAGGATTATTCTACCTTTACGAATATCCCCTAGGATAAAATAGATCTTTCTTGATACAGGTTTAAGGAAACAAAATTGTAAGAGATAAAGATGCAACCTAGACAAAGAGAGAGAGAGAGAGAGAGAGAGAGAGAGAGAGAGAGAGAGAGAGAAAGGAGGAAGTGTGGATACATATCAAATTAGCAGATAAACCTGTACATATATTGGTGAGAAGCTAATTGTTGGGGACTTTTAGTCTTTGTTTTACAAGTTGTTTGAGGGGACTAAAGACAAGACATGATTCTTCAAAGAATGGTCTCTCTAGCCTAAGATTAGACTATTAAGCTATGTAAACTAGCAAGAGAAAAGTTATTGAAAATGAAGAATGCTTGAAGAATTTTAATAATTGAATTTGCATAAGCTTTGAAATGAAATGGAATGACAACAAATATATAATGCAAGTAATTTGCAATTTTTTTTTTTTAGAGCAAGCATGAACTAAAAAGCGACAAATGCTAACACAAGATAGAAAAAGGAAATTGAAATGCTTTAGAGTAAGCCTACTACAATGAAAAAATTTAATGGTTTAAATGCTACAGTACTAAAAGTATTACATTCATTGCCACTGAGTTCTTGAAAAATGTGTTAGAAAAGTTAAAACTCAATGGCATTTTTCTACTTTTTTCTTGAAACTCGGTAGTGCCATTAGGTTTCTGTACTAAGTTTGAAAATTTCTCATTTTAATTTTTTAGTTAAAATCAATAAGATGACATGTGGTAATAAGAGAAAATAATTACATCACTTAGAGCAAAGAGGTGTAACATAACTAAACAAATAACAAGAAATTCATCAAATTATCTTATTTGTCCATGCACAAACAACCTGCAAAATATACAATGTTTAAGAGTACAATAGTAACTCGTCATTCAAATTTAAGGTTAAATGAGCCATATAAATACACTTGCATTTTTTTTTTCATGGTTGTTTTAGCCAACCAATTAAATAGTCTTTATCCGTTTTAGACACACATTTAAATAAGTTAAAAATGAAAAACAACCTACTATTAGTGGACATGTGATGGTAAAATAAATGAAAAATTAAGAGAAAAAAATAATAAAAACACAAACCATAAGTGAGCTTTCAAATTTTTCTGGTACAAACTTATTTTAGCTTGTAGATTAAACCAAATTACTTATTTAGGCCTTATTTAAACGGCAACAAATCACATAACGCACTAGTGCGTTTAGGCCCTGTTGTAATTTTTTTAAGAGTGGGCCTATGGTACAATTCTGGTTCTAATATTTTCTTGTGTCTTGAAGTTTGTTGCCTTGTTCTTTTCATTGCCTTCGTTTATAGATATTTTTGTTGAAGCTATTCCTCACTAAAATTTTTTGCTTTCTTGTCAATCATCATATATAAAAATCCAAATCCAAAAAATTTGAAAAAAGCAAAAAAAAAAAAAAAAAGAAAGAAAGAAAGAAAGAAAGAAAGCTTTCATTGCATTTTAAGTAATAGAAGTTTCGCTTTGTTGTCAATCATATACTGATAATAGAGGTAAAGTCCCTCATGTCAGTCTAATTTCATCCATTTGATATTAATGTGTTGCTTCTTTTCTTATTTCTCCTCTTGATTATGATCAACAGAACTTTTCTTTGTGCTTCTCGCTGGTCACAAATCTTAAACCGAGCAAACAAAACGACATATTTGTGGAGACGAGGAGTAAGTTCTCCTTTACTTCTTCTATAAAAATTAATTTGTTCACTAAAATTAACAAGCTGATTTTGGAATAACTTATACAATCTTCCAGCTCTCCAAGTATTTCAAACCATAGCTGATGAAAAACTCTTAATTTTTCTATGATAGTTTCGCTCGGCAACAACTAAGACAACATAATGCATGTTATCCATGGTTAATACTCGTTTTTTTTTTTCCTAGATGCATTATATAGTTACAGGTCAATTACGTAGTTAAATTTGATGCATATATACCATATTTCTGTAGAGGTAGAGACCTAGAGTGATAACACTAAATTACATGGCATTGCGACAATTATCCCGATCATCCATGTCAATGGTACCTACTGACTAATAAAGCAACTAGCAATGTAGTTACATACAAATATTTGTTTAATTTTAGGTAGGAATTTTCAATTTTTAATTCTACAATTTGAATTAGGGCTCAATTGAGATATATTAAATATGAGATACTTTCAATTAGGGTGATTTGTGATATCAGATAAGGAGAGGGGTACTTTCATCCTTTAAAATTATTAGACAACTCTGTTGAACATGTGCAATTCACATGGGGATTCAAATGTTATAGTTAACTTAAGTTTTCTATTGTCATTGCTATGAGATTGATGGATCTGGCCATAAATTGCTATTTTTTCAGATTGGGTGAACGTTATAATTAGATGTAAAGTTCAAGTGGGTATTTAAATTTGTAATTTCCTCTAGAGATTAAGGATAAATAATTTTTTTTCCTGAAGGATTACTTAATTATCTAGTATGAAAAATTATTCCAATTTCTCTTGAAGCCAAAAAATAAACAATATCTAAATATATTTTGATTGAAATACCTTCAAATAGTTAAAATAACTACATTCCTAAATTTAAAAAAATTTTGAAATCATGCCACCTGAAACTAGGTCAAGTTTTTGGTTGGATGGTTGTTTGGAAGGGTCACAAGTTTAATCCTCTTGTTATATAAATTATTTAGAGCCTTAGAAGAGTTTCCTAAAGTACCTCACTACCCCAAGACCAAGTTCTAACATAAGCCGACAGAAGGTTTGAACAAAAGGCTGATCAATACTCAAACCCATATATAATATTCTCGCCATCAATTGTGGGAGTTCAATTTATTAGGTAATCTTATAATAGTGCTACGCAATTAATAATCTTACTGATCAGTACTCAAACCCATATATAATATTCTCGCCATCAATTGTGGGAGTTCAGTTTAGGTAATCTTATAGTAGTGCTACGCAATCAATAATCTTACTATTTATATATTGCCACTTTATCTAATTCATTGTTTTTTTTTTTAATTTTTTTTGTTTAAAGTCACGTAATACAGTTTTAAATTATGATTAAATTGAATTTTAAATTTTAAACAAGAATTGTTATTTGTCAAAATATTAAAGGAAGTTGTAAAATAATAAACAGAATTTTCACACAAAAGTCTTAGTAATCAAACACGATATGCTTAAAAAGTGCCCAAAAAAAAAAAAACAAATGCCACAAGAAAAACTCTAAGAAAAAATCAAGCTGACTTCAGAAAATTCACATGGGGATTCAAACGAGTTAACTTCAAGGTCAATTTGGCTTCCTTGTTGCTACTCCAGGTGCTAAATCATTCTTAGGCTTCGTTTGGTTCAACGGAAGGGAAGGGAGGGGAAGGGAAGGAGTTTAATGAGTTTTGTTTGGTTAGAAAGAAGGGGAGGGGAGGGAATTATATTTGGACAAATTTATCCTTTATATTATTTTAATTTTGTTTTTTATGAAAAAATTTATTTATATCAATATTTTTCAGAAAAAAATTATAAATTCCAATCTTTTTTAATTTTTAATTTTTGATAAAAAATTATCTTAATTTTTATTAAATATTAATATATTAAAAAATTAAAAAATTAAAAGGACAATAAAGTAAATTATAATTTAAAAAATATCCCTCCCCTTCCCTCCCCTCCAAAACCCCCCAATTTGGAGGGGAGGAAAATGTGCCTCCCTTCCCTCCCCTCATTCAACCAAACATCTTATTCCCTTCTCCTCCCTTCCAAAAACCTCTAACCAAACACACCCTAAAAGTGGTGAAAAGGAATGTCATTAACAAGGCTCCTCATGTTTCCACGCCCTGAGAATATACCCAGCCCATATGTCAAGCAAGCCCAAAAATAACTTTATGACTTATATTGTTAGAATTTTATTTTTAAATGAAAAAAAACCAAGACAGCAAAGCTAAGAATACTTTGTTGATTCTTGTATTTATTTCTAGAATAAAAGATAGTGCTAATAGTTATTAGTCCAATTATGTATGACTTACCACTATTAGCACTCTGGAAAGGTCCAAAATGAGTTTAATTAATAGTATAGGATTTCTTAGTTTCAAGGAATGTATAAGTATATTTTCCTAAAAAAGTGATAGAATTTTCTAATTAATTACGATGTTTGTTAGAGAAAAGAGCGAATATTTTGTTCGAATTTTTGTAATTTTTAAAATTAATTTCAAGGAAGCAAACGTAGAAATAGTTAAGTATACAAAACTCATCTGCTTCCTAGTTATTATCATCAATGGTGCCACTTTATTTGTCATTCTAAATATCTCTTCCAACATTGACTCAATCCCTTCCTTGTTATCCTTGTTTTGTTTATCTAAGTATTAGATTTTCATGCAATTTTATTAATCGATACTCAAACAGCAACTGCTATAATAAATCAGGAAGCAAGAATGGAGATTCTCATTTCCATTATGGGAAAAATAGCAGAGTATGCTGTAGCATCCATTAAAAAGCAAGTGGGCTATTTGATTTTCTATAAAAACAATTTTGAGGAGCTCCATATTCAAGTTCAAGAGCTGGAGGGAGTAAGAGATCAGATTAAGCATTGCATTGAAGTAGAAAGAAGAAATGGAAGGGAAATTGAAGGTGCTGTGTTGAATTGGCTAGGCAAAGTGGACGAAATTATAGAACTAGTAAAGCACCTTGTTAAAGATCCACATCATAGGAGTGTAGGGTGTTCCAATTGGTCCTTTCTTGATTTGTGGTCACAACATCAGCTTAGCAAAAATGCAAAGAAAATGGCCAAAAAAATTATTAAAGTACGACAAGGAAAGGAAAAATTCAATCAAGTTGGCTACATGCCTCCTTTAGATGAAATAGGCTCCACTTCTGCTACAAAAGGTAGTGAAAAGCTTGAGTCAAGGAAGTTAATGAAAGAGGACATTATCTTGGCTCTAAGGGACCCCAAAATAAGCAAAATAGGAGTCTATGGACTAAGTGGGGTGGGGAAGACCACTTTAGTTAAAGAGGTTGAGAAACAAGTTAAAGATCACAAGTTATTTGATGTAGTTGTTATAGCTAATGTATCCAAAACTCCAGATCTTGAAAGAATTCAAGGTGAGATTGCTGATCATTTGGGCCTTCACTTTGAAGAGATGACCATAATTGGAAGAGCAAGACGACTATGCGAGAGGATAAAAAAAGGAGAAAAGCATCCTAATCATACTGGATGATATTTGGAAAAGACTTGATTTAGAGAAATTGGAAATTCCTTCAGAGGATGATCATAAGCGTTGCAAACTATTGCTAACTTCTAGAAATCAAGATATATTACGAATAATGGGGTCTGAAAAAGATTTTAGACTAGATGTTCTAAATGAAGAAGAAACTTGGAGTTTGTTTGAAGATATGGCTGTTGATGTTGTTAAAGACGCTAGTTTGCAGAGCATAGCAACTCAAGTGGCCAAAAAATGTGCAGGCTTGCCTATTCTCATAGTCACAGTGGCAAGAGCATTAAGAAATAAAGATATTAATCATTGGAAGGATGCATTAAACCAATTACCAAGAGTTGATAATAAAGGAATAAATGAGATAGTTTATTCAGCTTTGGAGTTCAGTTACAATAATCTTGATAGTGATGAAGTGAAGGCAATTTTCTTGCTTTGTGGAGTACTATATTCAAATATTCCCTTTGAATACTTGTTGAAATGTGTTATAGGTTTGGGCATATTCAAGCACATCAATACTTTGAAAGATGCAAGATTTAGACTCCACAAATTGATTGATTCCTTGAAGGCATCTTGTCTCTTGCTTGAAAGCAAAACACATACGAAGGTCAAAATGCATAACACTATTAGTGAAGTAGCACTCTCAATTGCTACAAGAGATCAACATGTTATCAAAATTGGATCAGATGTTAAGTTAAATGAATGGCCAACAGAGGATTTGCTTCAAAGATGCCCTCATATGATTATCTTAGAAGAGTGTCACATCCATAAGCTTCCTAAAAGGTTAGAATGTCCTAATGTTGAATTTTTCTACTTGTATAACAGTAATAGTTCTTTAGGCATTCCAGATTCTTTTTTCGAGGCAATGAGGAACCTCATAGTGTTAGA
Source organism: Erythrophleum fordii (assembly GCA_032878935.1). Classification (NCBI taxonomy): domain Eukaryota; kingdom Viridiplantae; phylum Streptophyta; class Magnoliopsida; order Fabales; family Fabaceae; genus Erythrophleum; species Erythrophleum fordii. The sequence continues at coordinate 53,795 of JAVQMF010000010.1, forward strand.
TTTGACTTGCATGCATTTGCCATCATTACCCAAATCTTTTTGCTCCTTAATTGACCTTCAAACATTGTGTCTAGATCAATGTGCTTTAGGAGACATGACTAATATTGGAGCTTTGAAAAATTTACAAATTCTTAGCCTTTATGAGTCATCCATGATAAGATTGCCTAGTGAACTAGCACAATTGACTCTTCTTAGAATGTTGGATTTGAGCAATTCTAGAATTGAAATCATCCCATCTAACATCATATCAAAATTGACCAAATTGGAGGAATTGTATATGGGTAATACCTCCATTAAGTGGGAGTTAGAAAATTCAATTGAGGAAAATAGAAATGCAAACCTTGCTAAACTTAAGCATTTGACAAACTTGACTGCTCTAGAATTTCAAATTCAAGAGGCTTGGATTTTGCCAAGGGACTTAATGTTTGAGAGGCTAGAAAGATACAAAATAGTAATAGGAGAGGTATGGGAATGGTCTGATAATTATGGAGCCTCAAAAATGTTGAAGCTCAAGCTTGGTACTAACATTCATTTGGAGCATGGGATTAAAGAACTTATTAAAGAAGTGGAGGATTTGTACTTAGATAAAATCAATGGAATCTCCAATGTGCTTTACCATTTGAATGGAGAAGGATTTCCTATGTTAAAGCACCTCTACATCCAAAATAATGTAGAAATTCAACACATCATTAACTCAATGGAGAGAAATCAAACTCATGTTTTGTTTCCAAATTTGGAGACACTAATACTTCAGAATCTTAATAACTTGGAGAAGATATGTCATGGCCCACTTACAGTTAATTCTTTTGGCAAACTCAGAGTTATCAAAGTCAAAAGTTGTAATCGATTGGAATATCTATTCTCAATTTTAATAGTTGAAGCTTTTTCCCAACTTCTTGAGATTGAAGTTTCTGAATGTAGTTCTATAAAGAAGATTGTGTTGGTAGAAAGTGCAGATAGTGGCAGAACTATTGATGATAAGATTGAGTTTTATTCATTGCGCTCCTTAACTTTACGACATTTGCCAATCATTGATGATTTCTGCTCCAATGAGTTGATGTCTTCTCTAACAACCAAGCAAAATTCATTGAGGACTAATGTTCTAACATCGTTTTTTAATGCAAAGGTATGTTCTTCTATTTTATTTTCATAATTTATATGCATTCTTTAAATCAAGTTATTGAATCATAAGAGACTATTGCACAGATCATGCATGGCAAATTTTAGATAAAATTAAATATATTGAGAAGTACACTACCAAACAATGGATAATGCCTTCTATTTAAAAAATTATATTTTACTTTAATCTAGATAGAAATACTAATGAAGTATAATATAATTTTTAATCAATGAAAAATTTTAAAAGCATGATGTTACATGTGCATGATGTGAGCTTTTGGATCAGTTAATACTAACAATAACATTATCCATTGTTTGATCAAAATTCTCAACATTTTCATCATGCTCATACAATTTTATAGTGTTTCTTTTTTAATCAAGATCAAGATAACAAATTTGTTTTGCAGGTTAAATTTTCTAATTTAGAGACCCTTAAGTTGAGTTCAATCAATCTAGAAAAAGTTTGGGATGATGATCACCTTTCTGCAGCCTGTTCTATTCACAATTTGGCCAAATTGATTGTTGAGGATTGTAGAGGCCTAAAGTATTTATTCTCATCTTCTATGATTGAAAGTCTTTTAAACCTCAAACAACTTGAAATAAGTAAATGTGATATGATGGAGGAGATAATTGCTACAAAGGGGAGAAATGTTACCGCCTTAGAAGAGGTAATACGATTTGAACATCTTATGCCATCTTGAAATAAATATTTGAGTCATAAACACCAAAGATTTGCTCTTGTATAGTTGCAATCATTATTATCACTCATAATGTAGGTTATTATGGAACTTATAAATTGTGCATTGTATCACAGGTTCGGCTATCAAAATTGGAGACCATCGCAATAAACGACATGAAAAGCTTGAAGAAAGTATGGCACTTCCAATTTGATGGACTGAAGACTTTGGAAGTCAACGACTGTGGGAAACTTCAGAATATTTTCCCATCTTATTTGCAGAGAACATTTGGAAGCCTGGAGACATTGAAGGTCAGTGATTGTAGTTCAATGGAAGAGATATTCGAATTAACTGCCAATGAAATTCAGAGTGAAGAGGATACAACGACAGAACTGAAGAAACTCCATCTACTCCGCTTGCCAAAGTTGAAACGAATATGGAGTAATGATCCCCAAGGAATTCTTCGCTTTAATAATCTACAAGATATGCATGTCGAGTACTGTGAAAACATAGAATATGTCTTCCCATTCTCAATAGCCATGGATCTTCTTCAACTTGAAAAACTTCACATGAATTCATGTGGGATGAAGGAAATTGTAGCAGAGAAAGAGGGACCCATAGGGGAAAAAGCCATATTTCACTTTCATCGATTACACTCCTTGGCCATTTCGAACATGCATAAACTTAATGGGTTCTATGCTGGAAATCACATTTTAGCATGCCCATGGCTGAGGGTATTAAGGGGCTTCAAATGTGCAAAATTGGAGTTATTCGAGAGACAATGCAGAAGTAGTCAAAGAAAAAATTCTGATAGCAAAACCCATGTCTCAAGGCAACAGCCTCTTTTCATAGTTGAAGAGGTATGGATCATTGAATATCCATTGTTTTTTACTTTTTAAATAGTTTGCATATCCACTGTAATTAAGGTCTAAAATATTTTGGCAGAAAACAAACGCTGCAAGGTTTGGAGCTGAGTAAAGAATTGCGTGATAGTTCATTTGGTTTATTTGAAACATTCTGCATTCAATAAAAAGTTGAAATATTTGTAAAAGATTTTAGAAGGAAAGAGAAAAAAATGCGTGGAGGCTTATGCATAAAGTTGAATGCTTTTGGGTGATCTAGCTAGAAAGAGCATAACTATCTAGCTAGAAAGAACATAACTATGTACTATGCTTTCTACTTATTGGTACAACATTTATTGATATTATGATGCATGAAGGCTCTAGGTGAAAGAAACTAAAGAAAGTCAGTTATGTTTCAGGTGATTCCAAGTTTGGAAGAGTTGAATTTAAGCTATAAGGACACCATAATGATATTGCAAGACCAGCAATGGAGGGACCATTTCAGAAAACTTAAGATTCTTCGGTTGTATGATTTGGAGGATAAACAAGCAGCAACTTTGCTAGATTCAATTCTGCAAAAAGCACCGAACTTGGAAACTCTAGTTGTTCAAGATAGTTCCTTGAAGGAGATATTCCAAGATGAAAGACTTGAATGTAAGGAAGGCAAGAATGAAATTAGCACCCAGCTTAAAATGTTGACGCTGAGTAATCTACAACTTCAACATATATGTAGAGAAGGATGCCAAATTGACTCAATTCTTGAGGTTCTTGGAGTCTTATACGTGACAGAATGTGCTAGTTTGAAAAATTTAGTTCCTTCCTCTGTCTCTTTTTCCCATTTGACGTATTTGGAGATAAGATACTGTAATGGATTGATAAACTTGATTTCCTCATCTACTGCAAGAAGTTTGGTCAAATTGCAAAGCATGACATTAAAAGAGTGTAATTCCCTAGAAGAAATAGTGACACAAGAGGTGATTGAGGCGAAAGATGAAATTGTATTCAGCAGTTTGAAAATTTTAGAGCTTGAATGTTTGCCAAGGCTGAATAGTTTTTCATTTAGTAAGTGCTTCTTCAAGTTCCCAATGTTGAAGAAAGTTGTTGTGAGGCAATGTCCAATGATGAAAATTTTCTCTGCAAGTGAAACAAGGACCCCAATGCTTAGAAAGGTACTAAAAGAGGAAAATGATGAAGAATGGTGCTGGGAAGGTGACTTGAATGGAACAATAAGAAAGATGTTTCTAGATAAGGTATGTTTTGATTTAGCCAACTAATTTCCTTTTAAAACATATTGGATACAGGGTGTTGTAATAACAAATAAAAGCCCGATGCTTAAATTGTTTAACTGGTTTCAATGGCCCTTTTATTTTAACTCACCCTATAAATTTCTTTGCACAGGTTGCATTCCGTAACTCAAAGCATTTGGATTTATCCATGTATCCCGAGCTGAAAGGATTGTGGTACGATCAAGTTGAGAACAAAATATTCTGTAATTTGAAATCTCTAGTGGTCCAAAAATGTGATTTTTTATCAAATGTTCTTATTTCTTCAAATTTTCTACGAACCCTCTGCAACTTGGAAGAACTTGTTGTAGGAGACTGTGATTCACTAGAAGTTGTGCTTGAATTTAATAGTAAGCATGAAGGAGGAATGTTAGAGAAAGAAGCCCTTCATCTGCGAAAAATTTCTCTTTCTAATCTACCTAGTCTCAAACACATATGGACACAAGATTACCAAGCAATAGTAAGCTTTGGAGATTTAGGGGATGTTCATGAGATGTCAAAAGCACCAGGCTTTGGAGGAAAAAGGGAAGAGGACGAACCTGAAAACCAACGTCAACGGCCTCTGTTTTCGGTTGCGAAGGTATGAATTAATATTATTGTTAATTTTAAATTAATAAAATACGTACACTATTTATAATTTGAAAGGTAACGAGTTATTCTTTTGCTTTTCTTTTGTTTTTTAATTATGTATACGGAAGTAATAGTGAAATCATACATCAACTTCATATTGTAGAAAGTTTTGCTCTGCTAATTAAATTATGTTTAAGTAGTCAATAAGCTCATTGCTCATGTGATATTCATCTCAGTCTTAAATACTAAATTAAAAATGTAAAAAGAAATTGATTTCTTGTTTAATCAACTGAAAAAAATCATACCTGTTAGGGAGAACATTGTGACAGACTATTGAATACATTGGAACAATTTTTAGAACTGAAAAAGAAATTAGATTCAATTACATTTTACTTTCCTGTAATTTTTTCTGGAATTCACTTTACACATCTCTCGTTTACACTTAACTGACACGTGAAACTTTCTGAATGGATCACAGGTACTGTTACCCAATTTGGAAACAATAATAATAAACGACATGCAAAACTTGAAGACAATATGGCACCCCATCCTCACTCCAACTTCCCTGGGCAGCTTTAAGACGTTGGATGTCAACAACTGTGAGAAACTTGAGAATTTATTTCCATCATATATGCATGGAGCATTTGCAAGTCTAGAGACGTTAACGGTTAGTGACTGCAACTCAGTGCAAGTGATATTCCAACTGGGTGTCAATGATATGCGCAGTGCAGAGGATACAACACAGCTCAAGAATATAACACTACTTCGATTACCACAGCTGAAACAAATTTGGAGTAGAGATCCTCAAACAATTCTTCGCTTTCATAATCTGCAAGTTGTGCGAGTTGAAGACTGTGAAGATTTAGAATACCTTTTTCCGTTCTCCATAGCCATGGACCTGCTTCAACTTGAAGAAATTACAATCAAGCACGCAGTGAAGATGAAGGAAATTGTTTCAAAGAATGAAGAACCAGCGGATAGTCCTGTCAAATTTGAGTTTAATCATATAACCTCCTTGGTGCTTTGGTATTTATATGAACTCAAGGGATTTTTTGCTGGAAATCACAGTTTATCATGTCCATCATTGAGGCAGTTAGATGTCCGCCATTGTGCGAAATGGAAGCTATTCAAGACACAGGGCACGAGTAGTCAAGGAAGAGTTTCTGATAGTAAACTCCAAGTCTCAACGCAACAGTCACTTTTCACACTCGAAGAGGTATGAATGTCTATAAAAAAAAATCCTAAATTTGAAACCATAGATAGGAATGCAAAGCTTTCTAATTTCTCTAGAGTAAAAAGATTTTTAATCTAGTTATGCATGCTAATTGATCACTTGCTTATTCTGCCACCATGTGTATAGTAAATCACCAATGATTAAACTTACTTGTTTTACACCGCTCTGGACAAAATATTTGATGAACACTTTTTACCTAAGATATATTCACTTCTAGTAATGAACCTTTGTTTTATGCACTCCTGTGGTATAGGTGATGTGCAACTTGGAGAAGTTGGCGCTAAACAGTGAGGATGCTAACATGATATTACAAGGGCAATTTTCAGGGGAACAATTCTGCAAACTCAAATTTCTCTGTTTGATAAAATTTGAAGATGACCAAGCTACATTTCCATATTGGTTTCTCCAAAACATAACCAGTCTCGAATGGCTAGTTGTTGAAAGGAGTTCTTTCAAAGAGATATTCCAAGATGAAGGACCCATAGATGAGAAAGCACAATTTGAGATCAGAACGCGAATCAAACTGTTGATGCTCAATCAGCTGCATGAGCTCCAGCATATATGTAAAGAAGGATTCCAAATGGACCCAGTTCTTGAGGTTCTTGAATACTTAGAAGTCAACCAATGTTCCAATTTGAAGCACTTGGTGCCATCCTCTGTAACTTTTAGTCACTTGACATATTTAGAGGTACAAAATTGCAATGGATTGATTGACCTAATTACCTCATCAACAGCAAGAAGTCTGGTCAAATTAACAACAATGAAAATAAGAGAGTGCAATTCACTTGAGCAAGTTGTGCCAGAAGAGGGAGAGGAGACCATGGATGAAATTGCATTCAGCAGCTTAGAAGTTTTGGAACTAGAATGTTTGCCAAGGCTCAAAATGTTTTGCCTCAGTAAGTGCTTATTGAAGCTTCCATTGTTAGAGAAATTTGTTGTAAGGCAATGTCCAAGAATGAAGAGCTTCTGTGTGAGGGACACAAGCGCACCAATGCTTCGGAAGATACTGACAGACGAACAAGATGAAAAATGGTGTTGGGAAGGTGACCTAAATAGAACAGTAAACAAGATGTTCCAAGATATGGTAAGTTTTGATTTAGGCAATTAATCTCATTTAAACAAGGGGACAGAGAATATTATTTCTATATATTATATTGACCTACCCTCCCAATTTCTTTTGACATACCATGATAGCTATTAATAAAAAAGTAGCCAAATGTTATTGTTTGATGTCTTTTAATGCCCTTTTATTATCACTGACCTTGCTATTCATTTGCACAGGTGGCATTTAGTAGCTTCAATCATCTGGAGCTATCTGAATATCCAGAATTGAAAGAACTATGGTATGGCCCAGTTGGGCAGAAAATATATGGAACACAGACCCTCGAGAAATGCTCAGCTTCAGAAATTTACAAGTTGTGAAAGTTGCTGAATGCAAAATCTTGAAAAATTTGTTTTCTGTATCGCTATGCCAAGAGTTGCAGCAGCTTGAAGAGCTTGACATAGAGTCCTGTGGCATTGAGGAAATCGTTGCAATTGGAGAAGGATTAGCGGAAGTCAAGTTTGATTTTTCTCAATTAACAATCTTGAGGCTAATACGTCTGATGCAGCTCAATAGTTTCTGCCCAGGAAGGCATACTTTGGAGTGCCCTTCATTGAAAATATTAAGTGTCGGTCATTGTGAAGCATTGCAAATATTTGCCTTTGGCCATTTAGATTCCCAGCAGCGTAGGGTGGGTGATGTTGACATGCCAATACAACAAGCTTTATTTTATGTTGAAAAGGTACAAGCCTTCTTTTTCTATTTATTTACTTGTCTTTTATTTGATTCTTTCTAAACAAAAAGATGTTTGATGTAAACTAATACATATATATACTTTCGTTATATATGTCGTATGTAAAGAACTCAATTTTGTGAATTCATTAATTGATTCTAAGATAAAATAAATAATTATATTGTCTTTTCAGGTATCTCAAAACTTGGAGGAATTGTCGTTGAATGAAAAGGATGCTATGAGGATATTGAATGGCCGTTATGAGAAAAATCTCTTTCGGGGCATAAAAATACTTCGTTTGCAACATTTTCAGGAAACTCCAATCATGTTTCTAAATGATTTGCTTGAAAGATTCCCAGCTACAACAACGTTTCAAGTGCGTTGGAGTTCTTTCGAAACACTTTTTCTTTCAGAAGAAATTGGTTACTGTAATATTAAAAGTCCCAGTCAAATAAAAAATTTGCGGCTCTTTCAATTGGAGCAGCTTAAGCATATATGGAGTGATGACTCTGTGTCAGATCCCCTTGTTCAAAATCTTGAAGATCTCTTTATAGGGGATTGTTCTAGGTTAATAAGATTGGCACCACCTTCAATTTCTTTCATAAATTTAACCGCCATGGAAGTGGTGGACTGCAATGGGTTGATCTACTTAATGACATCTTTCACTGCTAAAAGTCTCGTGCACCTCACAAGCTTGACAGTTAAAAATTGTGGGATGATAGAGGATGTTGTGATGACTGATGAAGGAGAATTAGAAGAACAGATCACATTTGAAAGCTTGGAGTATTTGGAACTAACTTCTTTATCAAGTTTCAAAAGTTTTTGTTCTGGGAAACACACCTTCATATTCCCATCTTTGGTAAGACTAATAGTTACAGGATGCCACAAAATGCAAAATTTTTCATCAGGAGTTACTATAGCCCCATTTCTAAAAGTAGTGGAAGTGGAAAAGGGAAAAAAGCGCTGGAAAGAGGACCTTAATGCCACTATCAAGCAGCTGTTCATGGACAAGGTACGTAGGTTAAAAGTAAATTCTAAGAGTATTGATGTCTGTGCAACCTTCTCTCTGGAAAAACAGCAGAACAACATTTAGACAATGTAGTTCTGTAAAAAAAAAATTCATAATATATTTATTATTGGTATATCTGAAAATATTTTTTTTTTACAAAAATAAATATTTCTCATGTTGAGTTAATTAAAATGCAGGAAAAAAAAGAAACTTCTGGACTAATATAATAAAATGGCATAGCATGGCTGGTCTAATTGTCCAAGATACATATTAGTTCTCACATCATTATATATCACTTTTAATAAAGTTGTATGGCGCTCTATTTCGCTATTTTCTTGATAGAATCAAGTTGTTTAAGACAACGTAATTGACTACAATAATATTCTGCTATATATGGTAAGATTACAGAGATCTTACTCAGCCATAGTTTTCAATATATCAGTAAACTCTTTTTGCCCCTGTAACTTTAGTCATTTTAGTGTAACTTCATTAATAAACAAATAGCAAATGTGTTTGAATATTTAAATAAAATAATTTGAGTAAGACCAATTTGCATGACTGTATCCAAAATGACACTTTCGTATAAAAATTCTTCATGAATATGTAGTTACATCTTTATCCTTAGTTTAAATGTTATATCAAGTTAAGTAACTTAAATCCGATTTTGATTGAAAAAAAAATTATGTACAATTCAAATACAGACAAACAGCAAACTTATATATAGATAAAATTGATAAATCTAAATATATATTACTATCATATGTTGTTTGTGTGCCTACCTTAATTAGGCTATTCGAGAAGGAGATGAAGGAAACTACAAGGAATCTTCAAGCAATATTTCAGAAAGTAGTCAAGTGCATCAAAGCACTGCGAGTACGACTGGAGCATCAAGCTCCGAAGAGCATGGAGGGCAGTCAAAGCCTGATCAGATTGCAGATACAGGGAAGCAAGAAATGCACAAGCTTCCAAGTTTATCTTTTGACAACGAGCAGAAGGAGCATACCTCGTCAGCATATCCCCCACGTATCCAAGGGGCTCAAGCTGCTCAAAATGCACTGAGCCCTTCTACAGTTCATGATACAGGTATTGAGATTGTCCTGTATTCTTCAATTTGCCATAAATAATCAAATACTGCTTAAAATTTGGCCTTAATCTTTTTTACATGTTCGGTTAAAGGTATTGCTCTCAAATTAACCTTATTTTAGTGGGTTGAGTGACGATATCATTAAATCAATTTACTATGAACTTTAATTATGATACACTATTAAATAAATAACAATATTTTGTCTATTTCATTAGATTTATTTATCACAATTATACATTAACTACGCAGATCAAATCAATTGTATTAAGAACCCTTAATTATTATATTAGTTATTAAATTGTCAGTAATTGAACCTAAAATATTTATTGAAATATGTAAAATATAATTTAATATTTAACATTTATTGCGTCAAAACTAAAATTTATAGTAGACACGAATTCAAAATATCATCACTATACTTTGGTATGTTTGATAACGTTTTCTTTTTTAATAGAATGTTTAATGACGCTTTGTTATTGTACTCTTTGGCTTAATTAATGTTCTTTAACATTTTTTAATTTGGTGAAATATTTCTAATTTTCTATTTTGTGACCTGAAATCTACTAAAAGAATCACATGACCCAAAAACTTCTTTAGGTAACACTTTGTTCAATTAACTCACACCTTTATTATTATTGCTTACAATAGAGAACATAATGCATTTCTTTTACATTTCAGAAGTAAGAAAATTATTTTTATTTTGCTAAAACCTCATGTCATTATATTCAATTTTATTTTTTTATTTATTAATTTATTGAGGCTCAAAGGACGTGTTAACTCATCCAAAGACACAATGAGCCCTACTACAGTTCATGATGCAAGTATTGATCTTGTTAGAGTAGTCTTATTTTTATTTATTTGACAGGAAGTAATTTATTTTTATTTGGCAAAAATCTTGTGTCATTCTATTTTTTGATTTTTTTTTCTTGAACTTATTTATTTAGTTATTGGGACTCAAGAGATGTATGAGACCATTAAGATGCCCTTGGTTCAGGTTGCTCAAAATGCAATGAGCCCTACCATAGCTCAGGACACAGGTATGATCTTGTTTTGTAATCTCCGATTTGCCATAAATGATCCAAACTTGCTTTGTTAGGTTTAATGAGTCCTTGTTATAGTACTCTTTGGCTGAATTGATGATACTAACATTCTATTATGTAAGCTCAAATCTACTAGATAAATCACATGACTCATAAAATTCGACCTAGTGAGAATTTTTTCACCAAAGCTACAATTACCGATAGAAAAATTAATACATTCTTTTACTTTTTGGAAGGATATAATTTATTTTTATTTTACCAAAATCTTGTGTCATTCTATTTTCTGTGTTTATTTTAACTTACCTATTTAGCTATAACAACTCAAGAGCTGTATGAGACCATCGAGAAGCCCTTAGTTCAGACTGCTCAAAACACACTGAGCCCTACCACAATACGTGATGCAGGTATTAATCTTAATTATTATGTAGTCTTCAATATGCCATAAATGATCTAAATTAAGCTAAATTTTATGCTTAATGACTTGCTATTATATTATTCTTTAGCTTAATTAATAATTCCAACTTTTTAGTTATGTGAACTAAAATCTTCTCAGAAATCCACCCTAATAAGAATTTGTTCAATCAAACCACAACCACTATAAATGCTAACAACACAAAAAGTAATGCTTTTCTTACTTTTTGGAAGGAAGTAATTTAATTTTATTTCACCAAAATCTTGTGTTATTCTATTCTATTTTTTAACATTTTTTTTTAAAAAAAACTCATTTGTTTAGCCATTGGGACTCGAGAAATTCATGAAACCAGTGAAAGGACCTTAGTTCAGGCTACTCAAAATGCATTAAGCCCTACCACTACTCAAGACGCAGGTACTGTCCTTGTTTTGTAATCTCAAATTTGCCATAAATGATCTAAAAGTGCTTTGTTATGTTTAATTGACTCTTTGTTATAGTACTCTTGAGCTCAATTATTGATTTTAACTTTCTATTTTTGTGAACTGCAATCTGCCAGAAGAATCACATGACTTAGAAGCTCGCCTTAGTGAGAATTTATTCAACCAGACCACAACCTCTATAACTGTTGACAACAGAGAAAGTAATGCATTTTTTACTCTTTGGAAGGAAGAAAATTATTTCTGTTTGCCAAAGTCTTGTGTCATTTATTTTCTATTACTTAAAAAAAAAAACACAACTTATTTATTCAGCTACTTGGGCTCAAGAGATGTGTGAGGCTATCGAGAGGCCTTTAGTTCAAGCTGCTCAAAATGCCCGAAGTCTTAATACTTAAAGCATTTTTGCCTTTTATTTTTTTGGTAGGTTCGAGTGGTTTAGGCATTGCTCTTAAATTTCAACTTTATTTTAGCTCTTTCGCTTTGTTGATGATGTTTATGACTCATTATGCTTATATGTTTCTTATTAATTAATGTTTCTAACTTTCTATTGTGTGAACTGAAATTTACTAGAAAAATCACATGCCCTGGAAATTCTCCCTAGTGAGAATTTGCTCAATCAGACCACACACACTATAATAGCTGAAAAAGGAAAAGGTAATGCATTTTTAGCTCCTTAGAAGGAACAATCCCCCCCTCCCCCCCAAAAAAAAATACTTGAGTTATCCTATTATCTGATTTCTTTTTCACTTATTTATTCAGCTATTGATCTAGTTCCTTCACAAGCTTCAGACGCTATGTCTTCATCAATACTAGTAGCAGACGCTTATTCGAGCTCCACGGAGATGATTGACATATCCGTACAGAACTTGCCATATTTGAAGGCTGGGGTGAAGCGGCATCCTCAAGTGCTTGATTGGCTCAATAAAAAGCGACGAAGAGTGTTTGCTTCCTTATTTGCTGAGGTGACTCGTCTTTTGAGGACCACTCGAAGGGGCGACTTGACAGAGGATGATCGAAACTACATTAGAGAGTGCTGCACCTGCTTAGAAGTGGTTGGTTTTGATGCTTCTTGGCTCAGTTACGTGTATGGATGCATTGAGGAATGTGGGGATGGAGAAAACCTCAAGAGGAGGCTTGAGGAGGCTGAAGCCAAAGCTTCCATTCTCAAAAAGGAGTTAGCTTCTGTTGAGGCGTCCTTAGGCTTATTGCGTGACAAGGCCAGTAGGCTGGACAACTTCATTGAGTCCTGAAGTTTGCTCGCCCTCTTACAGCTTCTCGCTTTAAACATTTTCAATGTCAACGCCATTTTTACTCTAGTATACTAGCTTGTCATTTCTCCAATGCTCATGTTCTGTATGTTCGGTATTGAAGGAATTGGACATGCTATATCCTTCTCTGGATATTATTTAAATTATATGGTTTGAGTTATGGTTGGAGATTAATCGTATATCATTTTGGAAAAAGAGAGAATCTTAACTATTTCTTGCATTTACTGTTCATCAGCAGCAACCAAATCATTTGGTGCCCTAATCTTGTCTAATTAACATTCTTTCTCTGTTTGGGGATTTTATTTTATTTTCCTTTTGGTGGTCCAGGGGATTTCAGCTTTAACGACTTATAAAGAGAAAAATTTTAAATGTTTATTCTTTTTTCAGGACATGCATATATGATCAACCGGCTTACTACGAATAGAATTGTGTTTTAATTTGGTTGCTAGTTTGTTCATAAATTCTGAAATGAGAAAGTAAATTGGAATTAATCTTTACTAATATTAGCAGCTAATGGATAGATATCTATCTTGATAAATATGAATATTCTCTACTAATAGAAAGTTTCAGATTCCGACAATAGATAAGATCATTACCTCTTTGGTTATATATTTGTATCTAAAAGTCGAAGATATTACAAGAAACTTCACACAGTATCATAAGCTTCTAATGCTGTTAATCACTCTAGGAACAGTGCAACTGATTTCTTATCTACATATTGAAACTCAATTTCAGATATATGAACGAAAATAACTATTGAGCCTTCTCCTAGTATCCTAAGCTTCTAGGATTAATGGTTTCCTATTTCAAGTTCTGATTTGGCACATTCTAATTATATTAGCTACTTGCGAACTTGAATTCATTCCTACACATACATCAGATCATAGCACTCTAGACTTGACAACCACATAGACTTGACATTTTTACTTCTTGAGGAAAGTAGAAAATGAAATACAGAGCAAGCAATAGAAACCATATATTGCTTCATCGCTCATTTTTATCATCTCCTGGCAGCAAAGTCTTACATATTTTACGTAAAGACATACATTTGTTACCAAAACAAGCCATCAAATAGAAGGATATAAAACTAGTATAATATTGGGCAATTTATATTTTTTATTAATATTGGGCGGAACAGAGCATAGCAATTAATACAGCCTTTTTTATTTATTATGAGGATATAAAACTTCTTTAAGTATCAAAATGATTTGTTAAAAGCATACACAAATTAGCAAGTTATTTTTATCGGAAGTTTAATAATAGCTGAACAAATGTGAGTAATTACTCTGTAGCCAATTTAAAGAAGATGGAGGACTTTGAATCAACTGAAATATATATGCATGTTTCATAGATTATGCAATTCTAATAAACTTAAAATTAAAAAGATGACATTCATTATACGGTTTTCCAAGTCAGTTTGTCAAACTACTGCAAAAAGAATATACTAGACTATGGTGAACAGAAAAAACTAAGGTAACAGAAACAAATACCTCCTTAATTCCTACAGAACCATTCTGCAAGACCTTGACTCTCAAGTTGGGTTCGCTGGACCAAACTCTCATAGGTTTCTAATGCGTGATATGAAATAGTTTAAACAAGAGTCAGAAGCATAAAGTTTAAAGTGATGTAGGCAAAACTTAGGAATATGTTAAAATAGAGACAAGATAGCAGAGTGAGATTGAGATCATTAATGCTAGTTCCCCTATGACTACAAAATAAAATATTTGATTTTATAAGATGGCAACCTGACTGGCAAGCTGCAAAATCCCAGCCCCATATACGTCAATCATATGTTACTTTTTTTCTTTTTAAAATACTACGTGTTGGTCAATGTTTCACACTCACATATATTAAACTAGTCTCTGGATTAGTAAAAAGGATAGTTTATGGTTCACTAATCTAGTTATGGTTAAACAGCAGTTGAATATATTATTACTTCTCCAATTACAAATAAACTAGTGAATTGTAAATTATTTCTTTGTTTGGTTCAAATCTAGTTATGGCTCGAAATTATGGGTTTACTACAAACAGTTCCTGTGTAACATCTGCCGCAAATTTGATAACAATAACTCATCCCTTTTGCCTACTCTGTCGGAAGAGACCTGGAGTGGAGTTTTGAGCTTTGGGAAAGCAAAGACGCATAATTCATGCACTAAATAACGGGGAAATATATTCGCAAGACTAAATATATTACCATAAGCCTAATAGTACTTATGATAATGTTCGCAAGTATATGTATGTTCGTGGTAGATTAAAAAGGTCCAAGTGGAGGTTTAGCACTACTTTGGAATGATAGTTTAAAGGTTTAGATTGTTAATTCCTCTAGCAACTTGATACACTTCAAGGTCCAGGATTGTTTGGAATTCCCTCAGAAACCTGAAAGAAATTAACTATTTCTGGTTAGTGTTAGGATCATGGGAGACTTAAATCAAGTTGGATACCCATACCACAAAATTAGTCAATGTAAGATTGCATTGAGAGATGATCTCTGCCTGTGCTCTTATAGACGAATATGAGACAAACTGGAGATCAAGTGGAACGTGATAAAACCTGTTGTAATAGCCTGTGGATTCAAATGCTCAAGAATAGCAGGGCCAATATGCTTCCGGTGGCTAGATCTGATCACGGTCCTCTAGTGTTTACATATAAAAGACGCTCTTACAAGCCATTTCATTTTGAAAGTATATGGATTTGGATCCTACCTGTAAACATGTTGTTATGAATGCATGCAATTGTTCTGTTTTGGTTTGGCTGCGTACTCTTTTGTTGAAAAACATTGGTGCATGGAACAAAACAAAATTATGGAAATATACAATCTAATATAAAATAATTGGAGATCCAACTTCAAGATATAGAGGAGAATGTTTAAATCATAAAGAATTTTTAGTTAAAAAAACAAGGAAACAATTGGTGGATTATTTAGATTGTGAAAAAATGATGCCGGCACAAAGAGCTAAGAAGAATTGGACAATTCATGGATGAAGGGACCAAAAAATATTTCCAAGAAATTGTTAAGAAGAAGAGATGTAGGGTTGCCATTGATGGAATAAATCACCCTGACTTGGTGGATCGAGGACCCAAAGGAAATCTCAAATTATTCTATACAATTGTTCAGTAATTTATACTTAAACTCATGTAAGAAATGCAAATCAAGGAGTGATATAGTTTCTAGATAGTATATCAGTTCCCAAACTATCTAGTGCCCATAAGGAGATGTTGGATAAGCCTTTTACATATTTTCATATTGAGACTGCACTTGTTTAGATTGGTCCAGATAATGCCCCTGGCCCAAATGGTTTAAATGTGATATTCTATCAAGAAAACGGATTTACTTACTGTGATGTCTCACTTTCACAATAGGAATTTTTTTTTAAAGAGAATTCGATAAGATGTATATTGCTCTCGTCCCAAAGAATAAAAATCCTTCTTAATTCCTTTATGGATTTTAGACCAATCGATCTTTGCAATGTGGCCTATAAGGTTATTTCCAGAAGCTCTCACAAACAGGCTAAAATCAGTGTTGGATGAATTAATAGCCCCTCTCAACAATTAGCTTTCATAAAAGGGAGACAAATTACTAATAATATCATATTTACTTTTGAAATAATGGAATGGATGAAGAAGGGTCAGGCAAGAAACTTGATTGGGCTACAATGAAGGTAAATATTCGTAATGTTTATCATAAAGTATCATGAAATTTGTCACATCCCGCAACTAATGGTGTGACCGGCACGAAAGATAATTAAATTTTTTTTTGTAAGCCAACACTAAACAAAATTCTAGCATACACTAATGATTATCCCTAAGATTTAATACCAAATATCCGAACCAAATAGAACAATTGTAAATCATATATGCATTATATGAATTTAGTTCCAATGGACTTTTGTAAAAATTTTGGCAGAGTCTCTCTTATAAATTGGACCTCTCGAAATTTCTACAAATTAGCCAGCCAATTCAAAACATTAAAAGGAAGTCATCAATCCAGACCAAAATACGTCAGTTTCTAGGGTTGGAGAACCCTATTTATAATTCAATGGAGCTATATAAAATAATCTATAGTACAAAATAAATTAAAATACATTAACAAAAAGTGCCCACACGAACAAATGTAGGGCTCACCAAGAGTGTAGGAAGTGCCAATGCTAAGTTGCTAATGGGGGATTGGGCTCAAACCTACTATCTGAAACAAATTGAAAATAAAAAGAGTGAGACGACACTCAATGAGTAAAAAAAGCTAACTATAAAGAATAAGCACAGTTTCATATAAAAGTTCCATCCAACTTATAATTCAACAATTGGAATATTTAATACAGAAATCTCAATAAATCATCCTGAATTATAATAAAGATGTCTAGTTAGTACCCATAAATCAGACACAGAGCACACAGCCCACAAGGGTAAGTCACCCAGACACTGAGCAACATGCTCACAAGAAACCATAATAGATCCACGTATGGTGGCTAACCACATGAGGCTAGCAACATCCCTATTAGCTAGAGTACAAATCATGATGCACTATGGCTAACACTTTTGTTATTAGTTGCAGGGTTCCATATTAGACAGTTTTAAAAAAATATTTTTTTTCAAAAGTATACCTTTAAAATATTAAAGCTCATAATCATGCCCACTTTCAATTAACAAATAGTATTCCAATAATTCTTTCGATGCCTAATGTTTAGAAGGTCAAAGCATATCAACCAGAACCCTTACATTTAGAAGGAGACATAATCAAGGGATGGTTTGTCCCTATAATACAATAAAGTTTATATAAATATTCACATAATTAAATGAATAATGAATGAATAAATAATTTTAGCTACTTGAATGTATAATCAACTTTGAAATAAAGAAAAGAAGCAAAAATTATATGATTTTCATAGTCAGCGTTGTTTATTCATGTCACACCCTATAACCAATAGTGTGACCAACACAAAAGATAGCCAAATTCTAAACAAAATGCTATCCAACACTAATGCAAATCCTTAAGATTTAATACCAAATAGAACAAATTTCAAAATTTATATACGCATTATATGAATTTAGTTCCAATGGACTTTTGTAAAAATTTTGTTAAAGTCTCTCTTATAAATTAGATCTCCCAAAATTTCTACAAATCAGCCAACTAGTTCAAAACATTAAAAGGAGATTTAGCTAACAATTCATATCAAAATTACATCAGTTTCTAGGGGTGGGGGATCCTATCTGTGACTCCATGGAGCTATATATAACAATCTACGATATAAAATGAATTCTAAAACAACACAAAATATGCCCATGCGAATGAATGTGGGGCTCACCAAGAGTGCAAGAAAGTGCCAAAGCTAAACTACTAATAAGGGATCAGGCTCAACCTTACTATCTGAAATAGATTGAAAATAAAAGGAGTAAGATGATGCACAATGAGTAAACAAGGCTAACTATAATGTGTAAGAACAGTAAGATCTTATTCAAATAGCAATTCACTAAGAACAGTAAGATCTTATTCAAATAGCAATTCACAAGTGAAACTATAAAAAGTGATTATATGTATATAAATATTTTAAAAAAGAATTTCTAAGTAATTCATGCCTCAGATGCAGTGGGAAGCATCTAATTAGTACCAATTTAGCCAGATGCAGAGCACACAGTTTGCGAGGGTAAGTAACACAAATGTTGAGCAACTTGCTCGAGAAAATGAGAATAGATCCATGTATGGGGGCCAACCATACGGGGCTAACAACACCCCTACTAGCTGGGATACTGATCACAGTGCACTGTGGCTAATTACTACTACAGTTAGCTGCAGGGTTCTAAAATAGATAGCTCCCATAAGTAATCATCTCATAAATATATGATCAAAGTAAATCAAGTTTTGATTTATATATATATATTTCTATTCCAAACGTATAACAAAGTACATCAATAAATATCCCCAAAATCCAGAATTACTCAATAAACATTCCAATGAGTAAATAGTTAGAAACACATTTAATAAAGCAAATACATTAATTAAGGAATGTTAAATCACAATCTTTGGAATAAAATGTATAGTTGGCATTATTTACGTTAAGATGATACAGAAAATTCCCTATAATATTCTCTGCTCACTCCTTAGTTATGACTCATTCTCTTGAAAATCCTATAACACCCATTCACAAGAATTAGAGTTTGGATGGCCATAAATTGCCTCGTAAATAAACTTATCTTGTTTACCCCAAAATTTCAATATTTTACAAGTTTGAAGCACAGACTAAAAAAAATGGGTAAGGATAAGTTATACATTTCATATGGCTAAAGATCAACTCTCTTTACAAACGAGAGATTAATCATAACTACAGTTCATATCATCATCTAATTGGATCTACTTGAACGAGATTCTTAAAAGGCATGGTCTCAGAATTTGAGAGGCAAATTAGACTGAGCAAGAAAAGGCCAAAAATTAAACTATAACTTTTTTTTTAATTAGATTCTAATAACCTCTTATTCTCCATATTCCTACTTGTTGGAGTAGGTGTGTCAAAAGTGTGTCACAAGCCTAAGTCCCACATTGCCTAGAACAAAGAGAAACTTAGTGTGTATATACTAAGATATGATATTGGGCAAGTAAATGGGCCAAGAAGAGGAGTGGGCTCACGCACACAACAATAGGCCAACGCAGGGGTAACGCAGTTGAAAATCTTCGATTTCCTTCCCTCCTTTGCGCACGAAATAGACGCGAAACTGGGCATTTTTTGTTGCAACTATTTTTGTATTTTACAACAATATTTTATAAATAGGCTTACCGAAAAAATCTTCTTTTCAGAAGTTTTGAAATTGAGACAATGAATTTATTAATTTTTTGAATGTTGAGAATTTAAATTTATTCACCTTAGTTTTTCATTAACTGACTTTAATCTCAACGTTCAGAAATGGCCGCTGCTTTTAATCCCAATGTTCAAAATAGATTTTCATTAAACCGTGATTAAGCCACCATTAATTATTTTTAATTACCCAATGTTTCTTGTTTCCATCTTCGGCCTATAAAAGGCAGTGCGTGGTGCAGTTTATGACACACCGAGCTCTCGATCATCTTCGGAGCTATCTCCTCTCCTTTCCCTGAGCTCTTTTGAGTGCTTCAGTTTTTGTTGTTCTATTCCCCTATTATAGGAAGGGTCCGTTTAATCCTAAGGAGTTGCCGACTTATGGCGGAATAACTCTTAAGGACAGTGTCCTCGGGTACGACTCGAATCAATTTATTCTAACAGCTTTGTGTGTTGCAGCCTACAATCTTAAGAGTTATTATGGAGCTATACCAAGTTGATTTTGATGATCATGTTAATATTGTTGTAAAATATGGTGTGTGCACGGATTTCTTTTCTTGATTTAGGTGTGCATATATGGCTTTCACAATTTGGTGACCTATCAATCTGATACTTCTTTTTCTTCCTTTACACTTTAACCACTAGATTATATAATCCAATTCCCACTTTCTTGTGGGAACGGAATTTCAAAGTTGCTTTTGATCCAAAGAATCACTTTGCGGAGCATCAATTTTTCTATTGTTTCTTCCTGATCTGAAATGTTGTGGAGAATAATTGTCAGAACTTAGAGCTTAATTACTTCATATTCTTTTTACACTTGCGCGAGTACCTTAATTATATGACATGGCCCCACTGAACTTGCTTTTCAATACTAGGGAATCAAGCTATCATTCAATAATTGCAAATTCAAGTTCTCATATTTGTCCTCAAATTTTTCTGTAATATAATTGAAGTTTATATAATCAAACTAGTTATATGAGAAAAACTGTTTTTAGTATTAAGTTGAATGACAATTTTCCTTATTAATTATCAGTGATATAAAAATAATCAGGACAAAACTTTGTAAAGATGAATATTATTAATCTCTTAAATTCCACAAGTCACTCCTATAATCATGTTACACTTGGAAGACGAATACAGTTAGTGCAAGAAATGCATTTCTTGTCCTTCTGAGCTAAGCTCGTTCATTTCTGATGACTCTAGGGAGGTGTGTTTTCCTCGTCTTGTTGCTGGTTAGGGGGTTTTTGTGTTCTTCCAGTTCACCAAAAAAGAAATGCATGTAAGTAGGAACTTTTCTTCTCTCAAGAACAAGTGTTTCTTATAAATATTTATTACCTTTTGGAGTGTACATATTATCAAGTTGGGCAATTCTACAAGGAGCTAAAGGTTTAAATTGCGAGAATTTAAATTTTAGGGCCTAATTTGCTGATTTACAATTCAAAATATATATTAAGAATGGAATTAAGGTGCATCTTATAGTCGACTTTAATTCACATCTCAAAGGACCTAGCTCTTAGAAATAATTTTCTGAAGAGCTCAAGCTCTCCACCAAGAATGTATTTCAAGATTCTATACACTACAACAATGCTATAAAATTTGACTAAAATTATTTGTATTTTTTAATTTTTATTTGTTTTCTAACTGGATATGAGAAAAAAAAATTTGTCCCCAAAAATTAACAAAAACAATAGACAAAACTAATAGAAATAGTGAAAATCAGTTGGCCAAGTGGACCGATTAAATAATGATTAGCTTTTTAGTTGGCACTTTATTTATTTTTTAATTTTTGTTTGACTTTTTAACATTAACAAGTTAAATTACATCTTATTTTTAACTTTTTACCAATTTTTTGGTACTTAACCTTTTTTACTTTTAAATTTTTTTGTTTTACTTTTTTACTTATTGGCCAATAGCCATTGGAGGTTTATACAAATTACAATTTTTTCCTTATTTACTTTCTCTTTTTGCTTCCTCTCTTTTCTTTTAATGCTCTTCTACCCTTCTCTATTCTCTTCCTCTTTCTTTACATTCACAGATTTTTTTTCCCTTTATATTTTACTTCAGCCACAAATATCAAGCTGTATTGAACAATTTGTTTGATTGAAGAGTGGGTATCTGAAAATTTATTTGATTAAAGATTTGGATTTTTGTTTCTAAGGTATGGATAAATGTTTCATGATAAAATTTTTATGAAATATTATTTGGTATTTTGTATTATTACTTATTAATTATTTAATAATTATAAATAATTGATTGATAGTATTGATTATTTATTTGATTGATAGTATTAATTACATATTAATTTGTAATAATATAATAGAGAAATACTTATTACTATAGTATTGATTATATATTAATTTGTGATAATATTGTGGAAAAATATTTATTACTAAACAATATTTAGAAAATAATATTAAAAATTTTGTGATTTTCTTTTGTGTGAAAAAAGAATTTTGTTGATAACAGTTTTAAGCTAATTATTATTTATTAGAATTGAAAGATAATATTTAAATTGTTTATTATACTAGAAAATAAAAATTTCTAACCATCCAAACTAGATGAATAATAGATCAAATCTCAGACGGAAAGAATATACTGAAAAATTCTTATAAGGGGTAGAAGAGTTTATTACTTTTGCTCATGTAAATGGACCTAGTTTAAGAAAAAAAAATTCATGTTTTAAATACAAAAATAGAGTATATCTTAGTACTAATGATGTAAAAATTGATCTTTGTAAAAAAAATTTCAACTTAAATATTGACATTAGACATGTTATGGTGAGATTGAACCATTGCCAACTAATATATATGTTGAAACAACATCTAGCTCAGGATTAGTAAATAATTACCATAATAATAGTTATGAAAGAATGATCTTTTGATGTAGCTAGTCTTGATTTTAATGTTTGTAGCTATGATAAAGTAGATTATGATGATAATATTAATCAGGTTGAGGAACCTTCAAACTTAGAAGCCTAGAAATTTCTTGATTTATTAAATGCATATCAACAATCACTATGGTTAGGATGCATTAATGAGTCTAAGTTGTCTGTTGTTATACAAATGTTAAGTGTTAAATCTAACATCATAATATGGTTTTAATCAATTTGTAAGTTTTATGAAAAATAGTTACCCTCCTGATAATGTCAAACCTAATAATTAGTACAAGACAAAGAATTTAGTATCAAACTTGACCTATCTACTTGAAAAATTAATATTTGCATCAATAGGTGTATGTTTTATTATAAAGATGACATAAACAAAACAACACATAAATTCTATGGAACATCTTGATATAAAACTAGTTGACTTGTTAGAAGATAAAATTATAAGGAAATTCCAATTAAAAGAATGTATTATTTATTAATTACTCTTAGATTGTAAAGGCTTTATACCTCAATGACTTTGACTAAGCAAATGCAATGGCATTAGAATAATAGAAGATATGAAGGTATACTCTATCATATATAAGCATGGAAATATTTTGATTGAGTATATTCAAAATTTGCCATGAAACCATGAAATGTTAGACTGGGCTTATGTATAGATAGGTTCACTCCTTATAGTCATATTACCTCATCATATTCATGTTGGCCTATGATAATTCATTACAACTCCTAGCTGATTTGTGCATAAGTGATTCTTACTTATTTTTAACTTCAATGATTCTTAGACCATAAAATTCCAAAAATAAGATTGATGTATTATTATAATCATTAATTGATGAGTTAAAATTATTATAGGAGGAAGAAGTACCAACATATGATGCCTTAAGAAAACAAAATTTCCAGATAAGAGCAATATTAATGTGAATGATAAGTGACTTTCCAACATATGGAATATTGTTATGGTAGAATACTGCTAGAAATTTAGCTTGTGCTTATTGTACACACAACTTAAAATTTTTTACCCTAAAATATAGGGAAAAGAACTCCTAATTCAATTGTCCTTGATAGTTTCTTCTTATAAATCATGTTTTTAGAAAAATTAAAGATGCTTTAAAAAAAATAAAATTTAAAATGATCCCTTTCTCTTGAGATTAAATGGAAAAGAATTTATGGCAACATAGAGTAGCCCTCCTAAAATAATAGGTCAAGGGATTTCTAGATTACCTGGTTATGGGCAACAATACAACTGGATGAAGCAAAACATATTTTGGGAGCTTCCATATTGGAAATATCTATTGGTTTGATATAATTTAGATATCATGCATATAGAGAAAAATGTGTTTAACAATATATTTAATACTATTATGGATGCCAAGAAGAAAGCCAAATATAAGATGGAAGTGAGGATGGATTTGAAAGAATATTGTAGGTGGAGAGACTTAGAGTTGTAAGAATTAGCTAACGGAAAAGTGGTTAAGCCAAAAGCTAAGTTCATTGTCACACTTGATAAAAGAAGAGCTATCCATGAATGGATAAAAGGATTAAAAATACTAGTAGTATTCCTCAAGTTAGTTAAGATGTGTAGACTCAAAGGAGGGACAGTTATTTGGACTTAAAAGTCATGACTATTATGTCTTTATAGGATGTTTACTGTTGATCAAGTTTAGTGCACTCCCTAAGCAAATCTAGAAACCTAAAATTGAGTTCAGTCAAAGAATTGTGTTTAACAATATTAAAGGTGAATGATTTAATACAAATAGAACACGACATTCCTATCATTGTATGTAAGTTAGAAAGAATATTTTCACATGGATTCTTTGATTCTACTGAACACTTATCAGTCCATTTTTCATTTAAGGCTAAGGTTGGTTGCCTAGTTCAATATTGATGAATGTATTCATTTGAAAGATAATTGATATTTAGATGATATTCTACCCATATCTAATTAGTTTGATTTTCACCAATTTGTTGTTGTCTCTAACTATTTGTTATTTGATTGTGCAAGTTTTATAATAGATTAAAATAGATGGTTAAAAATAAAGTCATGTGGAAGGTTTCATTTGCGAGGCATATTTGTCATAAAAGGTATCACGTTTTTATTCATATTACTTTAAGTTACATGTACCTTCTTTATGAACAAAAGTTGATTGAAATGATTGTGTAGAGGAAGCAAAGGAAAGTGAGCCAACCTTACTAATTTTTACTAAAGTTGGACATTCGCTTGAAAAGTGCTTCACTTGTCATTTGAATGATAAAGAAGTGTGTGCCATTCATCTTCATGTCTTATTAAATTGTGATGAAGTCAAGCTTTATATTGAATAAGGAAAAAAAACACCTTTCTTTCCATATGTTAAGATTTCTTTTTCTTAACATTTAAATGTTAAACCACTTTATAGGAGCTTTCAGCAAGAGTTAACAAGCTTAAATTCAGACATTAGCTTTAAAGAAATTGCCTCCATGATTAAGCAAAGCTTTATCTCATTGTTTAATTGCTATATATATGTTATTGCATAATTAAAACCTAATTTTATTGTTAAATAGGTTCTTAGTCAATCAAGATTTAGTGACAATATATATTTGAAGATTTTAGCTTAGGGACCACTTAGAAAAGTGCAAATATGGTTGATATATTTTGTGAATAGATATAAGTTCAATGTTGAATCTTGGAGCATTGGTAAGAAGACAATAAATAGTGGAATTTACGTGAAAAGAACAAAAGAAGATGAAGAAAATGACTATTTTGACATACTTAAATAGGAGGTACAACTATAATATCTAGAAGAACCTGTAAAGAAATTGGTATTATTTTATTGTGATTGGTTTGATACGGTTATGAACTATGGGATAAAGATATATAAAGAATATTGAATTATTGAAACTAAGCATACTAGAAGATATGAAAAGTTTGATCCATTCTTATTTGTAAAGTAAGTTGTTCAAGTGTATTATATGTCATATCCTTTGAGAAGTAGAGATAAAGTCAATGAGTTTAGAGCAAAGAGTGCAATGGATGATAGTGATATATTAAAAATTGCTTACCAAGATGATAAAGGTCATGCTAATACAATAGATAATAATATATTATCTAGTACCTTACCAGATGAGGGAAAAATGGAAGAGAATGATCTTCAAATATTATTGCATGTTGAAGATATCGATCTTTAGATAAATGTGCAAGCTGAAAATGAAGATATAGACATGCATAATGAAGATGAAGATGAAGGTAAAGATAAAGATGTGGATCTTCAATGGTGTGAGATGATGATGGAAATTAATTATTAATAGTAATTTAAATATTTATTTTTTTAATTAGTAATATTAATTATGTCAATTATTTTTATTATTATACATTATTAATTATTAATTATAGATTATTATTTATTATTTTGTAAATAATTATTACAAAAAATTATAATAATATTAATATAAATAAAAATATTTCAATTCTCACATGAAAGTTGAATTTAAATATTTTTTAATAATATTATTATATATATTGTATGTTTCTTACTTATTCCTCTAATATCTCTTTTTATCTTTCTGTATTATTTTTCTTCCTCTAATATTAAATTATTACTATAAAGTTATTACTATCTCTTTATTTTCTAAATGATTTAATATGATATTTCTTTTTTTTTTTCTCATGTCTTATCATATTCTAATCTGTGCTAATCTATACCAAAACATTTTTTGATCTTGGAGATGTCTGGAAAAGTACATGATTCAATTATTTATTCTCAAATTCACCAAGAAACTCAATATGAAAAAATGTTTATCAAACCATTGCAAATAGGAGGCAATTTTCTGATTTAATTACATTTCTTATTTACCACATAAATTTTATTTATTCATAAATTTAATTAATATAAATTATTTTGTTTATGACTAATATTTGATCAAGATGATGATATTATTAGTGAATATATTATTCCTATTATTAAACATAATTATGACGTTCTATAAAATTAATTGATAGAAGTTTCTCAAATAACTAGATTATTATGATTTCAAAAGTTTGATTTATACTTTAATTTTATATGTAAGATAAAATTATTTTTTCTTTGTTAATTCTTTGATATTTGGAAGAATCATTTTTTCCAAATTATCATTGTTGGTATCTAAAAGAGCACGATAAAGTTTATGAGATTTTTTTAGGTTAAGTAAGAATGAAATTAAAGGGTTTGATTAGATATGCATGAAATAAAGGAGAAAGACCAGAGCGGATTAGAGAACATATTTGTAATGAATTATGTACTGGTTAGAATTAGCCACAATTCCAACAAAAAAAAATGAGAAGAACAAGAGAAATAAAAATATCCAATTCTGGCTCAAGCCCATCTCTTCAAATAGCTAGCTTTATTCTATTATTGTTGCTAGGAGATGATGAATGAGGGATTAGGCACACAAGTAACACTGGCTGAGTTTCACTATTTTACCCATTGGGTAAAATATAGTTGGGTTGATAAAAAATAAGAAACCACATTTGGAAGTATAATTTTGCATTTAATTTATATCTATTATTATAATAGAAATTCATGTATATAGAGTGTTTGTGCAAAATAATTATATCAACTTTAAAGGTGGAGAAGGACAAAGCTTTGCTTTTCACCAACAACTATCACCGTAATAATTATTAAAAGAAATTTATTTTTGGATGAAAGTTTTTGAAGGAAAAAGGACTGATAGAATGATTTATGATCTTGGAAGTAGGTTACATTTAATAGAAGGAGATCCAATTTCTGGATTTAAATACAAAGATATTGCATTCAATACAAAAAATTATTTAAGTATTCGAGATGCTATATTTTTAGGAGAGACTAACTTCTTTTATATTTAATTTATATATGTTATTATAATTTTGTGATTCTAACTTCTTTTATTCACTTTTTAAATAAGTATCAAGAAGAAACAATGTAGCAAAAAATAGAGTAGAAAATATATCAAAACTAGAATTATGGATGAAGGCTATCGAAGGGGAAAAAAAGTTTTGTGTATGATTTAGGGAATATATCACATAAGATATTTGAAAATCTAATATCTGAATACTTCTACTCTCAAGCCCTACCATATAATCACTCTAAATATATACAAGAAATGATAAGAAAAGAATTTTTTTGCTTTTACATTATAAACTCGCAATGCTGAGATTAAAGAATAAAGAAAACAAATTGAATCACTTACATGAGAATTAAATTTTTTTCAAACAACACCAAAATCAAGATGAAGATGATTCAAGTTCTATATACAAGCTAGAGATGCTTTATATTAACATAGACAATAAGAAGGAAGAGTGAAAAAGATGAAGATTGATTGTTAATTTTGTTTTTATGTAATTTAATTTATGTTATTTTATTTGAAGGAATATTATTTGATATTGAATTTTTTAAATATTAAATATTTATTACTTTATAAATTTATATATTGGGATAGTAAAAACAAAAATTTTAAAATGCTTGTAGCAGTGATAAATTAAAATTAGTGCAAAAATGAAAGAATAAAAGGAGCAACAATATATAACTGGCGCGAAAGAATGAAAGGAGTGAGAAGGAGTGAAATGTAAAAGAAATATAATTTATTTTACTTGCCAAATCACCAAAAATTTTTCCATCCTTTATTTGGGAAATTTTTCTCTCATTTTATCTTATCTTATTATCTTTCCTCTTTCTCTTTGTTCTCATTTCATATGTTACATGTTCTCTACTAGTTCAATCATTTTTGTCATTTTTCTCTTTGATTTAGGTTTTCTTCTTCATTCTCTTCTTTCTTAATTTCATATTTGATTATTTCTCTTACATTATTTTGTGTTTTCTTGTTACTTTGTTACTAAATTTTTATTTGATTTTTAATATTAGATTAAAATTTATATATTGGAAATAATTTTGGTTATTATTTTATTTTGCCCTTTTTTTTCACATATGCTAATATATTTTGTTTGTAATATGTATAAATCTTTTTATTTTTATTGCATTTGGGTTGTTTTTTCCATATGATTTTATTCATTGCTTCTTATTTCATTTCATTTATTATTATTATTATTATTATTATTATTATTATTATTATTATTATTATTATTTTAATCTAGACAAGAAGAAGGAATTGAATATAAAGAGAGAATATGACAAGGAGGTAGACGTAGATAGAAGAATGTTTATCACATGCCCAAAAAGTCTAGAAATCGAAAGAAAGAAACAAAAAAAGGAAGATAAAGAACTAGCGAGAAAAATGTAATAATAGGATGAATTAAAATAAATATAACATAAATTATTAATTATTAAGAAATTTATTATATTTATTAAAAAAATTTTAAAAAAATTTCATCAGAAACTAATTCTGACAGATACTTGGTCAGACTAAGTGCTTGTCATAAATATATTTTTACCACAATTTTTTATAAAAATTATAATTTAATTTTTAAATAATTAAATAAACATTACTTACTTTTTTATTTTGTTTTCATTTAAAATTTTTTACTTATCACTTATATTGATTTTTATTAAAATTATTTATTAACCTTTATCATTTAAATTTTTATTAATATTATTAATTATTTATTTATTATATGTTAAATATAATTTATCTTTTGAAAATTGAAAGGCTGCCATAAATGAGATGGGAAAGAGAGGAAGGAAAATTTACTGCATTCTAACTGAATTACAATCAAAATAAAAATAACAAAAAAAGTTGGTGGATTGCTTGACTAAATTTTTACTTTGAATTTCTTGATTTTTGATTAAAATGTTAAATTTATAGACTAAACGTTCAATTGGTAAACTCAGTTTTTGTCGTAGTGATACCTTAATTACTTTTTAATTTATAATTCAACAATGAAGTGTTACTATTATGCACATTTAAATGATTAATCATGTGACCTCTTTGTATAGTTGAGAAATAATCAGTAATTCAATTTAAAAAATTGGATTATAAACTCAATAGATGAGAGAAAGAAAGATTGATGAAACCAAATAAAAAAAAAAAGACAATTTTAAACGTGTTTGATTGATAATAGTAAAGCTAGTGGTGGGTTGGGGAGTTATAAATAATATGAATGTACTAAAGCTTGTAATATAGCTGGATTAATTATTAATTCTTACCATTCTTATTCTCACTCCTAGTTAAGCATGGGTGGAATGTTGGTTTTTCTCTAGTCTATCCAGTTTTAAAGATTAACGCCTCTTTCCACCTTTTTCTTAAATCAAAAGAAAAGAAATCCTAATTACACTCACTGCACAATTGGACAAAGAGAGAGAGGATGAGAGAGAAGCCACAGACGGAATGTTGAAAGGAAAGAGGCAAATAAATATCTGATAGGTAGAGCTCAAGCAAGTCTACAAGGAGATACTAAGCATGAGAGGTGCAATATTCGTTAATGATAAAAAAGGACTAAGATTTATACATTTTGACGAGAAACTTAACAAAGGACCAATTTTCCTTTTTTTTTTCCCGTTTGCTGATTTAATTAGCTAGGAAGCTTCAAAAGGCAAAATTACATTGTTTAAGTTTCCCATTTCAGCTTTTCAATAATTTTCCATCTACTTGATCAACTCCAAGTCTGGTCAACATTTAGTACTTTTTAGAGCAGAAAGCAGTGGTTTCAACTTTTTCTTTTCCTTTTTTTTTTCCTTCTACTTTATCAAATGTCTGCAGGCAGATTTTTTCCCCCTCTCAAATATTTATATTCTTTGGTGAGAAGTGGCAACTTTTTCCACAGCACCCTGTTCGTTATAATGAGAAGGCTCTGAACTTTTGGGAAACATCAAAGCTGGAGGTATAGTCAAATACTCTTTCATATTTTCTGCAATTTGTCCTGGTGGTCAGACTTGTAAAGCTAACATAAATTATTCTAACTTATGCATACTGGATTTCCATGTTTAATACCCACAGAAACTATTTGGCTATGTTATTCAAAAGTTTTCTGGATTACATTCTTTAGTAGAAATAATTGGAACTTTCATTGTAGTGGACAAGCAAAAACAGAAAAGGAAAATAAAGAGACAAAAGCCATTTAATTTGTTCAATGATGTATTCTTGTACGCTCTTTTCAGATTGATAATAGTGTGTGAAGGCGTGTGCAAAGATATAAAATTTCAAAGTATTAGTCATAAAGCTAGAGGAACTAACTAAAGGTTTTTTGGTTTATGGATCTAAGTGTACATTTCTTTCTTTCTGCGCATACAATAATAATGACAAATATGCGCAAAGATGATTAATTCCAGTAATCAGCCCGCTTATTCAGCCCTATTTTTCCTTTCTTCTAGTTCCTAGATTCTAGCTGCTTGTTCATAGGAAGCATCTTTGAACACACACACACACACACAAATATATATATATATATATATAATCTCTCCTTTAGAGATGAAATTTTTCTCAATTTGGTCTCTCACAAGTAAAACCATGATCAATAATATCATTTTATCAATCTACTATAAAAAAAATTTAATAAATGTGATAACATGTAATATATTTTTCGATAAATTATTACTTAATTACTATTATAGAATATATAAATTGACTATTAATTACTATTATACATGGAAGAATATTATTGGTAATTATTTATTTATGAGGGACTAAATTAAAATATACTTTATATATGAAATATCAAATTGATAAAACAATTCTATAAGAGATAAATTCAGAAAAACTCAATATGAATGGGTATAAAATGAAATTTTAATCTATATATCATCATCATTTGTCACACAGAATAGTCAATCAACATGGCCTGACTTTAAGCAAATATCTCACTCTTTCGATTATTACCAATTTTGTCCCTCATAATTTAAGAAGTACAAATATTTCAGAAGTTGAACTGTGTTTATATCTAATATATATATTGTATTCAATCTTGTATATATGACATGATTGTATAATTTTAATACATCTCAATATATTATATTTTGTCATACTGCAATATCTATGTTAAATTGAGTCTCTTATTCAGTAAATTAGGGATTACTATTTGAACTACTATTTCTTTTATATATAGTTTATATGCTATAGCTAACAATTAAAAATGGTTTACCCAAAAAAAAAATTGAACAAATGAAATAAAAAATGAAAGACATGAGATGACCCAGCATATATTCAGCACTGCAATTATTTGTCATTTAAATATGTTCCATCATTTAATTATTTATTAATAAATCCTACTTATAACATTAACTATTTTTTCTATTAAACTGATAGTAACAAAAAGGTGAGAGACCCAAAAATGTGCAGAAAATGATGCGCAAATATCATTATTCTATCATAAAAGCAAGATCCACACTATCTTCTGATTTTGTACACTTGTTAATTTTTCTCTAGTGCAAGCAATCATCTACGACTACGACTACAACGGCCAGCAAGATTCATTATAAACATCAAAATCCCTACAGTTTCGTATGCCTGAATGGTTTGATGTGAGGTTCTTTTCACTCAGCAAGCATGCAATAAAGGCAGTGAAGAAGGCAATGCCCAAGTGTGTGGTCCACACAAGCACAAAAACTTCTGAATTATATGTTGGGGTTAATTATTGGCTAATAAAAGTATTATTATAATGGATGCTAAGGAAATATCAATTCTCTTTAACTTCGTATTTTGGTCTCTTCACTATTTGTTTTGTTTAGGAACTTTGGATAGCGATGTTTTATCCACCATTTAATCATGTCTCCTAATCTATCTTTGCTTGTCCTTCCAATGGATATGCTATATAATCTTGTCAACTCCAGATTCTTTGAATTAAGATGATATAGCAAAAACTTCTATAACAGCACCACATATCATCTTTTAGAAAAGAAAATCATTAAAGTTTCCTGTTTACAATAATCACCTGATTATTCCTGTACCTCTGTCTATGAAATTTTACTTTTAACTGACGTTGAACTTGCTTATCAAGATTGCTTATAACTAGAATAGTGCTAAATTACTTAAGTTGCAATAGGGTGAAAAAGCTTTCTTTCAAAAAAAAAAAAATATTATGATCATATTATGCTCGGATTAACAGCAGGTGAAACTTTTTATTAGAGTTTGGAATTAACTTTTTTTCTTAAATTAGAATTGTCCTTAATATTATCCAGTCTATCATATCGTAGAAACCATTTGCTATTTTACCTCATATTTTAAAAATTAGATCAATTATTGAATCAATATAAATTAAATTAATAATAATTAAATATATATTTTTAATTTCATACATTAAAAATATAATAAATTTTATATATTAAAACTTACCCACGCAAATGTGACCTTACGTTGAAGATGCCACTACTGAAAACGCTTCTTCTTCTCCCAGTCCCAACGCTGTTTTTGTTTTTGTTTTTGGAGACTAATCCTAGTCCTAACCCTTGAGATCTTTAGTGGTACTGCCATGACAGCAATGGCTATCTACCGTACAATTTGAAAAGTCAAAACTGCCCTCCGCGGCGTCCTCTCTGTTTCTCCTGAAACTTCTCCCAAAATTGCCGTTCCAACTTGTGGAGCTTACTGAAGCAGAGACTGAATATGCAGTGGATGTTGTTAAACCCATTTTCGACAGGCATGTTGTGTTTCATTTCAGTACAACTGCACAAACACGATACCAGAGAAATTGCAGGAAGATGTAATGACTAATTTAGATTTTAGATACAGTACAACTTCATAATACAGTTGAATGCCGAGTCTTCATTATAATTCCTTTGCTCTTTTGCACGTTACTGTAATTGTTGATGCTTTAGAAGCAGAGGAATTTTTCGAGGTAGTTCTCGAAGCCTCTCAGATCTCTTCCTTATGATTTTCCGGGACAGACTTTTGTGGCATTTGAGAAGCTTGAGGGGTTGCCGACAGTCGAAAAATTTTCCAATATTCTGAAATTTTTTGTTAGAGAGGTATTTCTCTTTATCGTGAAGCTGTGGTTAGTCTTGGTCACAACCACTGGTGAGGCAGAAGATGACGGTGTTGAAGATGAATACCAGCTGGAGGATCTGGAAGTTGTTGGAGCGGATTACATGTTGAAAGTGGGGCTGTCTAATTTCAGGAATGCATGGGAAAACATGGGCCCTGATTGTGAACGAGTTGCTTGCACTCCTACACATGACGAGAAGATGCGCTTCTTATCTTCTTGCATGAAAGGGATGATACTCAGCAGGCTTTGTTCCACGTCGTGAAAAGTTCGGGAGAGAAGTAAAGTATCTAGCTATAAATAGCAAGTTAAATCTCTCCTCTATCGTACTTACCCGGATTGGGTTAATACGCTATAAGCAGGTGCAAGGTCTAAGGTTTCATTGTTATAAATTGGGTGACTCTGGTATTGATCCGTTGTTCTTTGATCGGTTTTATGATTCAAATGGACTAATCGTTTAATACAGTGCAGAATTAACTTTTTTTTTTTTTAAATCAGAAATGTTTTTTACATTATCCAGTGTAGCATATCTTAGAAGCCACTTGCTATTTTAACTATTCCTCAAATTCATTACGTGAGATAAAATTGCTAACTTTTGCGTTCTATAGCAAGTAATGTCCAAATTTTTTATATTTATGTAGAAAAAAAATTTATTAATACGTGACACAGCAAGAATTTGGTGTAATTAAGGTTGTCAGTTAAATAGTTCGTATTATTCATGTCCATGCAAATTTGCTCACTCTACGTTTTTGTGATCAAACTTGAGCTATGAAGTTTTTGTTTTCACAGTTCAAAAGGTGGTTATTTGGGTTTGGGCCACTATGCATAGTTGGATTAATTTACTGTGCTCCACATTTATCAGATGGTCCTTACTCTACGACCCAAAAAACAAAAAGATGGTCCTTGGTCTAAGTCTAAGCTCACCAAATAATTTTTTGCAAGTCCTGTGAAACAAGTTACTTGGCACAAGATCCTGTTTTATGCCTAAAGTATAATGATTCTCTTATACCAATAATATAATACTCTGCGAGGAGAGTTAACCTTTTTAAAAGTTAAATTTGTTTATTATTAGATCTATTTCGAAAATTTTGAATTAAATATTAAATAAAATAAAGATATCAAGATGTTTCTCATGTAGTTAAAAAAGCTAACCTCTTGTAAGGTTAAATTCTCCGCAAATTTACTCTTTTTAATGCTATGTTTGGATTATGAAAAATTAATGGAAGGAAAAGAAAGAGAAGTGAAAAAAATTGTTAGATTTAAATCTAAATTAAAGAAAGTATCAAAACAAAAATGTTACTTCTCTTCCCTTTTTCTCTACATTCTTCTCAATCCATCCTTTCAAGAGTTGTATATTCACGTGTTCTGTGCTCTTTGGGATTTCTCTGCAGAATAACTGATTTGCTTTGAACAAAGCTCGTGATATAAAATTGGGTTGCATTATGATTGTTTTTAGGTTAACAGAATAAAGAGAGACAGTTCATTGCGAGGATTCGAGATAAATTAACAACCATTTAAGGGAAAGGAGGTAGTATATATTGTCTTTACTTGGGATTGTATAGAACATGGAAGAGAGATAAAACTTGAGTTTTTTTTTTTTTAACTTCACGTAAAATGAAGGTTAAACAAACGCAGTAAACCACTGGCCAAGTGTCATAAGATTTTTTTTTTGGTAATTTTTATTTTAAGTTGGTGCAAGAGTTTAAATTTGATGAAGAATGTGTTACGGTCAAGTATAAGTGGGAGGGGGAGTGATAAAAAGTTTTACATGAGATAAAATTATATTAAAAGAAGGGTTTATAAATAAAAATAATTTTTTAAAAATTTTAGATTAAGAAGTATTATTAACAATAATATCTAGCATTCTAATATTTGAATATTTTTCATATCCCAATAACATGTGTGAATGAGTATAAATGCGTGTTTATAAGTATACGTGTGCAAGTGCACGCACACAAAAGCCATCAAATGAGAAGCAATTTTTATACACACTTAATATGTCATGTCATTTATATACTAAACAGTTAAGATTTACTCTGCGCGTAGATCCTATCTATACTGTACATGGAACCTACTTGTATAAATTTAATCTTGTTTATTGATTTTCTTAGGTGCACCAAGAGTATAATGTAACTAAAAAAATTTCTCAAATGAGGCTCTACAAAATTAAATCAGGATTATTTTGCAAATGATCTAATGGCCTTCTAAAGCATAATATAAGATTCCAGCAAGGAACACATTCGCAGCCTGATTATATATTTTGTAACACACTGGTCTGCAGTAAGATGTTTCAAGTTGGGGCATGTAATTTTCAAGACATTTATATATAAACTTTTAAGAGAATATCGCGAAACATAAATTAAAATCATGCTCACATAATAACAAATTTATGATACCAGATGCGAAAAAGTGCTTCAGAGCAAAGTTCAAAGCAACATGTAATCCTCAAAAGCATTCATGGCTTAACAAATTGTGCATTATTTAAAACATCTAACCTTCTTCTTGAAGTGTAACTTCTGGATTTGCTTCATCATTAAGCATATTTTCTAACTCATCATTGTCAAGCGATGGAAGATTATCTCCTTCCATTACTCAAAAAGCAATCTCTTCTAAAGTTAGTCACATTTGAAAATATGAAGCTGATAAATTTTCCAAAAAAGAAAAAAAATTGATTTTCAAGATGAAAACCAGTTCAATACAATCTCCACCAAATTGATTTTTGAAAGAGAAGTCTTGTAAAAACTTTTCTTTTGCAAAAAAATTATGAGATTCGGTTAGTAAATCAAAATGAGTTTGAGAATCTAATTGTGCATGGAAGTGTTGTTAGGCACCCTATAACGTGTGTGCTCTAGAAGGATTACTTTTAATATATTGTGCAAAATATTTTGATGACCTTAATTGTATTTTAATTATTTTTTACCAAACACATAGAAGAAAAATAAATTAAAAAAAGAAATAAAAATAAAAATAAACATATTTACAAGGAAAATTTAATCTAGAATAAAAACTTAAAAGCTATATACCATATCAAAGTTCACGTAATTCAAAAAATTAAAAGTAATGAATTTTAATTGCTTTTTGGGAAAAGTCAAAGAAATTAAAATTTAATCTTGCTTGCTTATAGCAAATACAAGATAGGAGACTGAACTCGTCAAACTAAACTACGCCGTTTTAGTCCCGCTATAATCCGTCTCCAACTCAGAAGGCAATTTAAAATTCGCAGAATCAAATACGCGCCTTTGACAACTTCTCCCTCCAATTTTCTTGGCAACCAAACAGTCCAAAACCTTTCCTTTTTAAATTTTCTCACTGAAGCAAAACCTCAAAACCTTCCTTTCTGAAATCTGAATCTCGTCGGGTTTGAGTTTCGATGGCACAACGATCGTTAATCTATAGCTTCGTAGCGTGTGACATGGTGATCCTCGCAGAGCACAGTGACGTCATTGGCAACTTCTCCACCATAGCGCTGATGTACCTCCAGAAGCTCCCTGCCTCCGACAACAAATTTACCTACACCTGCGACGATCACACCTTCAACTACCTTGTTGCTAATGGATTCGGTAATATCCATTCTTTTCTGTATCTTAATCTTCTGTTTGTTTTTCTTGGCCTCTCTGAAACTAGGTGTTTCTGATGCTTTCTTATTACAACCCTTTTGCTTGATGTGATTAATTAGACAATTTTGTAATTGATTTAGATTTTTTATACGGTGGGCTTATCTGATGGAATTGGTCTTATTTCATATTTTGTCGAGTTTTGTTTGAATTGAATTATTCACTAATCATGAAAGCCATCTTTGGCTTCTGTCTGAAAGCTGGAAATATCAAGGAGGAATCAGGAATGTATTTTATCTCAAAGAATTAATTGTACTGGGAGCAATAAACTTTGCAGGTATTCTTGGCAAATTTGCTGCCATAGGCTTCTTCAATGTGGGGTGTTATTCTTCAGTTCATTTATACATTCTGATCACTGACCATATGGGCAAAAATAGTGGATTTTACCCTTATGTTAGTTTCAGAGGACTACCATGGTGGTTTTAGGGAATCTCAATGTAGTTTATTACTAATAGGCCAAGAAATTTTTACAAGAAAAAAAGAAAAAAAAAAAGGTAATAAAACCATCTTAAGTATTTACCAAAACTATTGTAGGAGATCCTAAGAAGTAGATCTTAATTGGTTATTAGTGGCCTCCTCATAAGCCTTTTAATTTCACTCAAGTCATCTAGCCTTTCTTTAGAAAATAACAACATAGGAAGGAGATGTTGGGATGGGAGCAAACATCAGAATGGAATGCCTTTTTCATTGATTACAACTCTTGACAATCCATTTTCCACT
Source organism: Erythrophleum fordii (assembly GCA_032878935.1). NCBI lineage: Eukaryota > Viridiplantae > Streptophyta > Magnoliopsida > Fabales > Fabaceae > Erythrophleum > Erythrophleum fordii. The sequence goes on from JAVQMF010000010.1 coordinate 91,406, forward strand.
TGCTGGCAACATTAGGAATGTCTTATTTGTAAAAGTGTAATTTATTTGTCTATTTTTCATGCATGCTGAGATTTTAGTTTTAAAATCAAAAGTTATCTGAAGTCCAAGTATCACAAAATGAACTTAAGCTCACACAGGTTATTAACGAACAACATATTTTCTATTTCTATGAGCACAATCACACTAATATTGTAGCTTTTACCAGGAAACATGAAACATAATGTAAGTTAAGAGCAAGTAGAAATATTGGTAACAATTTAACCAGTTCCCAAACTTATGCTCCTCTTTCCATTTTTCCCTCCTTTTTTTGGGGGGGAGGGGGTGCTTCTGGCCGGTTAAGAAGATGTTCAATGATTTAAAGGATGATAAATCAACTCTTGGTCATACTGTAGGAGTACTTTCCATGCATTCATATGAAAATGTTGTGCTTTTGTGAACAGAAAAAGTGGAATTTTGCTTTTATATATGAATGTGAATTATGTTTATGTTTTTTTTTTTTTGGCTTTTTGTTAAAAGAAGATCATACTGAAATATTCTACTCTGTCTTCAGAGTGTAGAGAGCTTAAGTTAATATTTTGAATTTGGGTTAGGGTGTTTGATAGAAGAAGCATCTTTATTAATTATGAATTGCGGCAAAGCGTAATGAGAGAATCTTCTGATTTGAGAATAATATTGTCAGATGATCTATAGTTACTGAAAGTGCTGCTTATTGGCTTTATTGTCAATGCTTAGCCTCCATTGAAGTTTTATGCTTTTAATGTATATATATTGTTTTCCTCTTGCTGAACTTACACCATCGTTAGTTGGAGTGGGACTAACATATTTTTCATTTTGCAGCATACTGTGTAGTGGCCGTGGAGTCTGCTGGTCTTCAGATTCCAACTGCCTGCCTTGAACGCATAAAGGATGATTTTTCCAAGAGGTACGGTGGGGGAAAGGCTACAACAGCAGCTTCCAGAAGCCTTTACAAAGAATTTCGGTACTGATGTTTCCACCCTATTATATGAAACAAATGTGCCTCTGGGTTGTGAATTACATTAATATGTAGTTTTTGTTGATTATGGTGAAGATCCAAGTTGAAGGAGCATATGCAATATTGTATAAGTCATCCACAGGACGTTAGCAAACTTGCAAAAGTTAAAGCTGAGGTTTCTGAAGCCAAAGAAGCTATGATGGAAAATATTGAGAAGGTATGTCCATATTTCCCCTAAAACTATATATGCTGTCTCAATCTTCCTTTTTGTGGGTACGAGTGGTACAATTATCTCCTATTCTTCTTTGACATGAGATTGTTAGAAATGGTGGGCGCTCACTCCGTCACAAAAACAATATAGGGGAAGAGAAAAGACACTTTGATTGATCATAATTGTTTACAACTTTTCTCATATCAAATGCAGACAATAAGGACGTATTTATACTACTTAAGAGAACAATGCAGAAGCACACATTAATGACTTGGAAAATGTAAACACATGAACAAGACTCAGATAGATATGTGAAATTTGAATTTCCTAGACGACTAGCACAACCTTCAGTAAAGTAGCCATAACTTTTGCTAATAAACTCTAATTTATGCATGGTTTGATGCATTTGAAACTACACTTCTTGAGCTTTCCAACAAGCAATAATTCATCCAAATTCATTCATAATTGAGTGAGATATGATTTTTGGAATTTGAATAAAAAATTTTGGATTTTAATAATCATAAATTCAAGTTTATTTTCAAACATCCCCCTTAGACTTGAATTTCTACAAGTTCCAAGTAGCATTCTTTGCTTGTGAAATACATCAAACTTAAGGGGCTTTGTGAAAACATTAGAAACTTGTTCAAGAGACTTCACAAACTTTAGCTTTATCACCTTATTAGCAATGTCTTCCCTGATAAAATGAAATCTTGTATCTATGTGCTTGCTTCGATCATGAAACACTAGATTCCTTGTTAAGGCTTGAGCATATTTGTTATCAATGATAAGTTCAATGACTTCTTCTTGAGGCAAATGTAACTTTTTTAACGTTTTCCTCAACCAAATTGCATGACAAGCATAACATACTCCGATTCACATGTAGAAAGTGTCATAATGGATTGCTTATTGGAACACCATGAAATTACATTTCCTCCATAGAAAAATGCAAACCCAGTTGTTTCTTTTCAAGATAATCATCGCAGATAATGGCTTTCGGTGCTCCGAATCGGGTGAAAATATTTCTTTTCAAGAATTTAAGCACCGTTTTTGCATCATTGGTAAGGCTAGCAACAACTTCCACCCACTTGGATACATAATCCACCACCACCAAAATGTATTGATTTCCAAACAAGTTGGGGAAAGGTCTCATAGCGTCATGTTAGGTTCAGAAACATTTGACAAAACTTTACCTCTCCTCAAGGTAATGGCCTTGCACTCATCTTTACCTTCTCTTCTAAGATTGGGAATGGTACCACTAGGGAGATTTCCTCTTGACATAGCGTTCATTTAAGAGGCTAGTTGTCCCACTTGCATTTCCAAATTCTTAATAGCTGTGTCATGCAAAGAGAAAGTGGCCTTTATTTCAACCCTCTGAGCTTCTTGATTGGCTAGTATTTAAGCTAACATTTTCTCTATCTTGGACTCTTCTTCTTTCATAGGGATTTGTCTTGACAGCCCTTGAAATTCGGGAGGTTGTGCAGGCCTTGCAACTGATGAAGAAGCTTGATTCAACTTTGGACCTTGACTCCATGAAAAGTTTGGGTGATTCCTCTACCCTGGATTATATGTTTGAGAATAAGGATTGTTTTGTTGATTGCGTTGAGCATTATTCATATAATTCACAAACTCCAATGTGTAGTGACATTGTTCAGACGAGTGTCCCTCTCCACAATGATCACAAACAGTAGAGGATGGTTGTACTGCATGAATTCCCATAGTGTTAGGTTTCTTCATTTGAAGTTCCAGGCTATCAAACCTTCTGTTCATAGCTTCAAGTTGTGCTACAATGTCAATAGATGGGCTAGAGGATTGTCCTATTCTCTGAGATGATCTTCTCCCAAACGCATATTGCATGGTGTTGGAGACCATGTCATCATATAGATTATAAAGCTCACTCACTTTCATCTTCCCAATTCCACCACTAGAGGCATTATCCAGCATTCTTTTTGCATCCTCATCAAGACCATTCCAAAAAGCTTCCATTAATACATACTTTTTCTGTTCATGATTGGGGCCAGTTCTACACAACTCCTTAAATCTTTCCTAAGCTTCATGAAACAACCCTCCAGGTTGCTGCTCAAAATTGAAGATTTCTTCTCTCATGGTTACTCTTCGGCCTAAAGGAATAAATCTTTCCTTGAATCTGGCCACTAAATCTTCCCATGTGCTAATAGATTGTCTTGGCAAAGAGTTGAACCATGTTTTAGCTTTATCTTTCTGAGTCATAGGAAATAACCTCAATCTCAATGCATCCTTGGATACTCCGTTTTGTTTGAAGGATTCACACACCTCAATAAACTTGCTAAGGTGTACATTGAGATCCTCGTTATAATTGCCACCAAACAATCCATTCATTTGCAACATTTGAAGCATAACTTGTTTAACCTCAAAGTTTCTAACTTGAATATCTGGCATCTGAATATTAGAGTGATAACTCTGTGCCTCTTGGTTTAGAAAGTCATCCAATATGTAAAAATCATTTTCATCCATGTTAGCCATAGCAGGTTAAGGAGGCACTTCTAGTTCTGGATTAGCTCTTTCAAAAATATCTTCTATATCCAGAAGGATTTCAAGATCGTCTGGATGCAACCCTTGCATGCGTGAGAAAAGTGCCTACAACGAAAACACTACAAACAAGTATTAACTAATTACAAAAAATTAGAAATGTAAATTAACAAATTAAAGTTATCTACAAATTTAGATACAAGCTCACTCATAATTTACTAACACTAATTTAATGATAAACTAGAAAAATTTCAACTTTCAATCCCCAGCAACGGTGCCAAAAACTTGTTCACCACTCGGCTTACACCGCAAGTGCACAGGCTATGACAAAGTAGTATAAAAGATTATCGTTCTCACGCGGATTGGAGTTGAATTTAGTTCATCATTAAACTTATGTTTTAAACTAGGTTAAGCAGAACAATTTTTTATCGAAGTAGAGTGTACAATTGACTTTGCAAATTAATTTATAAAGGGAATTAAGAGATCCCTTTTGACTTCAAGCATACAGGGGACCTAGGATTATTTTTCCCCTTTGTATTTCATAGCACAAGAACAACCTCCTCTCATAAAAATGACTAACAACTATATGTGTTAGTCTGGGGTCAAGTACTATTTGAAAATGCTTTCTCAAGTCAAGAACAAGTGTTTAATTCTATTAGTTGTTCAATCTCTCTCACAACCAAATAAATTTCACTTTTAAACTCAAACCCAAATATGACTACACAAGGTTAGTGAGTGTATCTCTATCTCACCAACAAAACCACTCATTCAATACATACTTGTATGATTTAACTCAAGTTCAGTACTCAAGCTAGCTCTCTCAAGCATCACTCAAGCCAACAAACAACTAATTGGTGGCCAATCAACCAAAAGCATTAAGAATGGAGTAAAATCAACACATATATGTCATTAATCAATGGAATTGGAGGTGAATCAAGTGTCAATCTATATAAGGGTTCAAAATAATCCTAGAACAAATGTCTAGCTATTCATAATCAGCCATAAGCTTACAAAACACCTAGAAGTTGAAGCCATAGCAGACTACAAGAGAAGGAGAAGGAAAGGATCAGAAAAACCAATGGAAATAGCTTCAAATCTCTGTACCACTTCAATCTTTGGCTCTAACCACTTTTCCAAACTCTAAACCTTAGCACACAAGCTCCCCAAGCTGCCCAGAAGACGGAGGATCCCCCTCTTAGTTGAAAATGTCAGATATATGAAGCCCTGGAGTCTGTCAAGCCTCAAAACAAAGCGTTTCAGTAAACCATGGTTCATTGTGGCCAACATATTCTTCGCCGTGATGAAATGGCTTCAGGTTCTCACCAGAATCTGTGATTTACAATTGGCCGCGGTAAACATGTGAATTGGCCACTGCGAAATGCTCTCTATTTGCTCTCTCATCCACGCAGGAATTGGCCACGGCTAACTTTGGATTTGGCTGCGGCGAACTTGCCAAAACTTCCAACATTTGAATTTTAGTGACATCTGCAAAAGTATGAAACTATAAATGTACCAAAATATCCTAAATTAAGATTAAAATGTGCATAATTAAACTAAAAGTGAGTCAGTTAAGTTTAGCTATCAATAAAATACACATTTTCCTATTTTGAGTATAATTTATATAAAAAAATACATCAAAAGGTATGCATAGCTCAAGAAAAATGTGCTGAAAAGGCATGAATTTAGCGAGGCCATCAGCAAGAAAAATAACTAAGTGAATAATCTTCATGCAAGGAATAGATGAAAATACTTCTTTATGATCGATGCCTTCTCTTTGTTTGTACCTTAGGCAACAAGTCTTGTCTTGTATCTTTTTACATCTTTTGCATTCTTCTTCAATTTGAATACCCATTTGACTCCAATAGCTTTATGTCCTCTTGGAAGTGTTACAAATTTCAAAGTCTCATTCTTCTTAATGGCTTAGATTTCTTTATTCATGGCTTGAACCTATCTCTTATCCTTGATAGTTTCTTCAAAGCTTAAAGGTTTATGATTAGCATAAAAACAAAACAAAGAAACATTACTTAACTTTTTAGTTTCATTGTAGATATCAGCAAGCATTCTAAATTTCCTCCCTTCACTTAAGCTTGAACTTGAACTTCGAAATAAGGATGGTGATGTAACTCCTTGAGATGATTGACATGGTAAAGATACTGGAGAGTTTTGTCTTTAAATAACTTCATCATTAGAATCTTTCTCTTCAAAGTATGGGAGGAAATGATAAGGTTTCTCTACTTGAGAACTCCAATCCTACAATTCTTCTTCATTAAATTCAACATCTCTACTAATAATTATAATCTTCTTTGAATTTAGATTGAACAACTTGTAGCCTTTAGGGTTTTCATCATAGCCAATGAAAACATTTTTCACTTTGATAATCAAGTTTGGACCTTTCTTGATCTGCTACATGAACATGAACTATGGAGCTTAAAACTCTCAAGTATAAGATGCTTGGCTTCCATCCACTCCAAGCTTCTTGAGATGTCATATCTTTTAAACTTTTGGTTGGACAACTGTTGGAGAGATAAACTGCATAGGAGACAACTTCAACATAAAACTCTTTTGGCATGTTTTTACTCCTCATCATTGATCTAGTCATATTTAAAATAATTCGATTTTTCCTTTTAATTACTCCATTTTGTTGGAGTAATCTAGGCACAATGAAAGGACGAAAAATTCCATTGTCCTCACAAAAGTTCTTGAATAAATTGGAAGTGAATTCTCCTCCCCTATCACTCCTTAAAAGTTTTGACTTCATAATCACTCTCCTTTTTTAAAGTACTTTGAACTTCTTGAATGCATAAAAAGCTTCGCTTTTATTTTTCAAAAAATAGACCCATGTTTTTCTACTATAATTATCAATGAAGATCAAGAAATAAGAATTTTTACCAAGAGATGAAAGCTTGATCGGACCACAAACATCAATACGAACTAACCTAAAAGGCTTAAAGGCTCTTAAGATAGCTTGCTTTGGGAACCTCCTCTTTATTTGTTTGCCAACTAAACATGCTTCACATAACTGATTAAGATGATCAACCCTTGGAATGCCTTTCAATATTTTCTTCTCTTCCAAGGCCTTGAGTCCACCAAAATGCAATTGTCCTAGTCTCACATGCCACTTTAAGAAGAATCTTTCACACAAGCCTTTAACTTCTATTTCTTGTTGTTATCACTTTAATAATAAGATCACCATTTTTATCACAAAACCAGAGACTATGAATGTCCATGTAAATTTTGTAGTGATTTTCTTCCAAGAGTTGTCCTAAGCTTAAAATGTTGCTTCTTAGTTGAGGAATGCAGTAGCCATTCGAAATCATTTTATGACTATTATCTTTCAATTGAATCATAAATGTACCTCTACCTTTAATCTCCACTCCAAACATCACTTGTCCATGAAAGTTGCTATTAAGCTTCACAAATTTACTTTTATTATCGGTCATGTGGTTGCTAGCACCATTGTTGAGGTATTAAACATTACTTTTTTCTTATGACATCTTCTTTGACTGTAAGCAACATGGCTTCCTCTTCATCTTCTTTTTCTCTCCATGAGGTTGAACTCCTCTTTATTCTTGCTATAACATTCCTAAGAATAATGACCATGCTTGCCATAAGTATAACATTCAACTTGGGATTTGTCTTGGCTCTGTTTATAATTTCTTGAATTACAACTTCTTCCTCTTCCATGTTCTTGAAATAAACTTTGGCCTCTATTTGAGTTGGAAGAACCTTGGTCATCTCCTCTTCCTCTTCCTCGGCTATGACCTTGTCCACGACCTCTTCCATGTCCATGGTCTCTTGAACCTCTTCCATAAAGATCTCCCTTATTGTTTGAAGCCACCTTTACTTGCAACACTTTGGCTTTCATCTTAGGCTTTCCTCTATTCATCCTTTCTTCATAGGCACAAAGAAAGCTGCACAACTCATCAAAGGACATTTTGTCAATATCCTTAGATGTCTCAATGACAATCACAATACTCTCAAACTTGGAATTGAGAAAACAAAATATCTTTTCTATCACACGAACATTTTGTATGTCATCATCAAGCCTTTTCATTTGATTGACCACCACCAAGACTTTTAAGGTGTAGTCTATAATAGACTCATTATCTTTCGTGATGAGTTTTTCAAACTCACCTCTTAAAGTTTGAAGACAAACTTTTTTCACTTGATTAACAATTTTCAAGGAATTCTCAAGAATTTCTCAAGCTTGCTTAGCATTAGTGACATAAGCAACCTTCTATAGCATTTCAACATCCAAGCCTTGATGGATGATAGTAAGAGCATATTGATCTTTCTTCTTCTCCTTCTCCCAAAGCTTCCTTTTGTTCTTGATTCAAGTTTGCTTAGTCTTGGGGTTTCCTATAGCCATTGGTAATAACATCTCACACTCTTTGAGCATTGAGGATATCCTTTGTGCGGATTACTCATTTGTCATAGTTTTTCTTTGTTGAGTTTTGGATATTGAAAAGTGCTTGTTAAGGCCATATTTCTCATCATTAAGCTCTGATATTTGTTGGAAATGGTGGGCATCTCACTCCATCACAAAAACAATAAAGGAGAAGAGAAAAGGAACTTTGATTGATCACAATTGTTTATAACTCTTGTTTCATACCAAATGCATGCTACAAGGGGGTATTTATACTATTCAAGAGAACAATGTAGAAGCACACATTAATGACTTAGAAAATATAAATACATGAACAAGACTCAAATAATTAAGTGAAATTTGGATTTCTTAGGCTACCAACACAACCTTCAGTAAACTAGCCGCATAACTTCTGCTAGTAAACTCGAATTCATGCATGGTTTGATGCATCTAAAACTAGACTTCTTAAGCTTTCAAACAAGCCAAATTCATCCAAATTCATTCATAAATGAGTGAGATGTGATTTTTTGAAGTTGAACCAAAAATTTTGGATTTTAAGAACTATAAATTCAAGTTTACTTTCCCACAAAGATTTCCTTAGTCTTTTTATGGGAATTTCTTTTTGAATGAAGGAATTTATCTAATATGTGGCCATATCATTTTATGATATATTTTGTAAGCAGGTTCTTGAGCGTGCACAGATATGTCGGTTTTTAGTGGAGAAACCTGAGAACTTTCGCGTTCAGGTCAGGTGCTAAAGTAAACATGCAATTTCTATGGGAAACTAGAGTGATTAATATTATGCACAAGGAGAAAGATAGAACTGTCTAAATTTCTTAAATGTGAATACCTACAAATTAATGCATAAATGTAAGTCCCTTCACTCGGGAGTTACTTTCACCTGACATTTGCAAAGTAAATTTTGAAATGGGGATCACGTTGTCAAATTCAAAGTTGCAAATATTTTGTTAGTTGTAAGAGTTTCATAAATTAATAGGAGTATCTAAGATGACTTCATATATTTGTGCTTAATGTTTATGAATTTTATTGAGCATACCTATCTATTGCAATTTCTTCCAATGCCATACCACTAGTTTATTCAAGCTATCTAAATGTGCTGGGTTTGAGTGGTAGCCAAAATCTTCTTATCAAGAAAACATAAATTATAACCAAAATATTTCAATTAATTTTCATCTAATTAACCTGACTTGAGCATTTAGCTAGTTTGTTGTCTTGTGGGGGGGGGGGGGGGGAATTAGATTCATGCACCGGCTTTCTGTCACATGAACACATATCTGTGGTCTTGAAATTTTGCTTATGGACCGTAATTGACATTAATTAGCATGCCTTTGTAGGCACAAGATATCAGGATACAGGGAACCAAGATGGAACGAAAGATGTGGTTGCAGAAGATGAAAATAAAGCTAATAGTTCAGGCTATCATAGTTGCCTTAATTCTCATAGTTGTTCTTTCCGTTTGTCGTGGCTTCATTTGTGGTGGATGAGTCTTCTCACCCATTTAGGATTGTCACTATATGGGGCATTTTGTAATATGCTGCGTTATTTATTTGCTTGTTTGCATAGGCTTTTTATAGGGGGAAAAAAAATACAAGAAAAGAAAATAAGTCAGAGACAAGAAAATGTAGGATCGATATGTAAATGTCTTTCATTTGCAAATTAGCTGTCTTTTCTCTCGCCTCTCCCTAAACTCTGATTGTTTCGTTTATGAAATTGTATATATTTGGCGTCTATCTATATATTTTTTTACTTATGCCATAAGGGTAATTAATTTTGGGTCAGTTTGTGCGTTAATCAAGATTAATTTCTTTCTTATTCAGATCTTTAGAGGGCATTCCAGATCAGCCAAGTATATTTAGGAGAATAAATCCTTCTAGATGTTTAGTTGTAAGATTTGAGTAGTTTGACTATTGACTTGATCATTAGGTCAACCGTTGAGTTTGTCTGAATCATATTTAATTAAATTTTAGTCATGGTTTCAAAATTTCATACTTAATGAACCTAAATGCACCTTGGTCAAAAAACAATTTTTTATGCAAATAGTGGGGGATTTTAATCTACGTTCCAATAGCAAACTGGAATGTAGAGTTAATCAAATAATTATGTAAATTGGATACAACCATAAATGTATTAATAATTGATCAATTTCTAAACATATATATATATATATATATATATATATATATATATATATATATATATATATTAAAATTATTGTCATCATAAATGAATTAAAAGGTAAATAACAAAAAAGTATCATATGAAAATATTAAAAAAATAAAAAAAATATCTTGGATGATTTGATATTTTATCCTTAAAAATTATTGAATATTATTTAAGATTATATGAAAAATGAAAAATTTGGAATAAATACAAAAAATTACAACAAAATCATAATAAATTAAGACATGATCCATTTATAAAGAAAGACTTCTTACTATTATTTTCTCATCGTCATTTCCGTTATATATAACCCAAGAAGCGACGGTCACACATAACTATCTCGTTGATAATGGATTCAGAAATTTCTAATTTATTGTTCTACATCCATTTCTTTTTTTTTTTTTATTCCACATTTCTTTTTTGTTAATTTATTTATTTTCTGTTTCTTTTTCTTTGTTTTGGGTATATATCATTCTTTTGTTCCCTGATTTGCGTGCAAAAAATGCTCTATTATTCGTTGCTTCATGTGCTTAGTTTAACTCTGAGGATCGATTCTTATGGAACAATGAAAGCATGTGTTGGAAGTAAGTGATAAAATATGGAAGGTAATTTTTTTCCTCTTCCAATACTACTTTATAATTTGTTAATTCGTCCTTTTATTTTGTAATTTAATATATACTTAATGTGTATACTTTGTTTATTTTTTGATAGATAAATAAGGATGTAGCATATTTGAAGAACAGACAATTTCGATACTATGACAAAGTAGATAGCATTAGGAGTGAATTGATCAGCAAAAGTGTTAGAAGCTAGCGTGTAGCAGAGTTAGTATAAGGTATGACACTTTTTCTTTTTCTTTGCTAAAGACAGCTTACAAAGTCATTCCCACTTGTGTATAATCTGATAGCAAGTATATTATATGGCACTGTTTGTTGCTTCTTCTTGGATCCTACTTTAACTTTACTTCTGTTGCAGAGGTTTAGCACTGTGCTTTTTCTAATCTACTCTACAGTTTTTTCTAACATAATTTTTATTATTTAAAATGCCACGTTATAAAATATTTTTTTTGAACAGAATGTAAGCAATTTATAAGCACAAGAAATTTCGCAAGCAAACAAAAATGTTTGTACATAGATATTTAAAGGGAAGAGGAAATCAATCAAACTCTAGATTTACTCATAAATACTGAGATTCCTTTTCTAATAAATCTAAATTGAAATTATAAAATTTCAAAAGGAAAAAAATAATAATAATTTGGTTCCTTCCTTTACGGACGCCATCACAGTTTCTGGCTTGTGGATGAATTAAATTAAGGAAAAGCTAGCGTGTTGAACGAAACAACGAATCAGGAGGCTTTCATTTTTTCTAGTTTTTTAAATAAAATATAAAATATATCGGTACATTAAAGAAAAGTATCTCTTTTTTTTTCTTTAGTTATTCTTTCCGTGTAATTACTGCAACCAATAATTGCAATTATTAAAGGAATACTTTATGATACACATTAAGAAATTAAATGGACTGGTACATATTAGTCACTGTTGCTCATTGCACTAGTAATGTCTCTTGAAATGTATTTATAACATTTATATAATAACTACTTAGTAATGATAGCAATTTATAGTTTCGAATACCTTGAGTAATCGTCATAAGTGCCTTAAAAAGTCACAAGCTCAAGGTGTCAATAACTATACATATACATTATTTATCATTAATAATTAGTTATCAACATATTAACAAAATATTATCAACACATGCATTTAAAGAATCGTTACCAATATGATAAGCTATTACTAACGTGAATGCTTGTATACTTTATTCTTTATCGTGGACAAGAAGATCTACCATTATTATAACAGTTTCTTCTAATCTTACAATGTCCATAGAAAACCTACAAACTCATTCTCACTTATCTTCCTATTGCATGCACATTTTGGCATTCTTTGCTGCAGTTCTTTTCCTCATTCCTACTGATCCTTGACTTTTAGCTTTCGCAGAGAAAACTCAAAAACTCATTTCTAGTGATCTTCCGATCGCATGCACGTCCTATTTAGCATTGTCTGCTGCAGTGTTCTTGGTTCTTCTTATTGGATCCCATTTGCATTGCTTTCTCCTGAGTTTTAGAACCGTCCTCTTTATAATTTCTTCTGCTCTCTCCTTCAAGAAGCAGAGGAAATCAATCAACTCTACTTTTACTCAAGGATGCTGGGTTTCTGGCTCTAATATTTTCTTCTGTATTGAAGTATTTTGTTTCCTTGTGCATAAAACCCAAAAAAAGAAAAAAATTGGTACCTTCGTTTATAGATATTTTTCATTCAAACTACTCTGCATTATGAGTTGTTGATTTGTTGTCGATCATATATAAAAATCCAAAAATACTGAAAAAAAGAAAAAAAAAAGAAAAAAAGAAAGTTTTTGTCGCTTTTTGAAGAATAGAAGTCTTAGTTTGCTGTTAATCATCTACTGATAGTAGAGGTAAAGTCCCTCACATTAATTTAATTATATTCATTTGGTACTAATGTGTTGCTTCTTTTCTTATTTCTCTTTTTTATTATGATCAACAGAACTTCAGTCGGTGCTTCTGCTGGTCCCAAATCATAAGCTGAGTGAACAACGTATTCATGGAGGAGAAGAGGGGTAAGGTCCTTTTTAGTTCCGTCCTCCTTTTTCCTTTCTAGGCTTTTGTTAGAAATTGAACAAAAATGACCAAAAAAAAAATTATGGAATTTTTCACACAAATGTCCCATCTCACGTTATAATTGATCCAAATATGTTGCCTCTCACCTATATCTTCTCGATATCAATTTTTTCTTGGGGGGAAAGTTGCATTAACAGTTTAATTATTCTTCATATTCTTTTGTATTAAAATTTTCATCAAGTTTCTTTGACATTTGATATATATTATAAAAATTTTCTCTTCAATTTACTTTTTGTGATGAAGGTAACTTTTTGTATAATATATGTTAATTCCAAAAAGTAAAATTACTTAAGTACTTCTACTATTATATTAAAAAAAATTACAGAGTCACTTGAAACTTAAGCTTAATTTTGCTACATATTAAGGATAAAATTACATTTTTTGAATTATGCAAAAAGTTAAATTCATTGATAAAAAATAAATATTAAGAGAGTTTTCTATATATATATTAAATGTTAAAAAAGTTAAAATTAGTGGCTATCAATAAGAAGGGTATGAAATGTAGTTTAACAAGACTTCAAAAGATTAGTATACTTTTTTTTTTTTTTCAACTGTGATAGAGGGCTTTCCAAAAATAAAAATTCAATTGTTAGCACCTAAAATTAGTGGCTATCAATAAGGCTACAGGATAGGATAGTTGAGGGAATCAATAGAGAGGAACTAGTCAAGATAACAATTGAGGAAAATGTTAGCCAATAACCACGTTTGAATGTAACAAAAAGCACAAGAAAATGGAAGCATGGATTCTCAAACTAAGAAATCTTGGAGGACAGTTAAGAGACATAATCTTCATGACGAGGCCATGACAAGAACAAGGACATGGAAAAAGGGAAGTGGCCAAGTGGGAAGACATGTAACATTGTTGAAAGAGCCACAAATATGATGCAAAGAGCACTAGAAAACAAATATGGAAACCTTCTAAAAAACTTGCATTATAGCTATTTATTTTTAGCAAATTAGTTGCTTTGTTTTTAGTTTTATTTATTGACTTTTGTTATTTACTTCTTTCAACCAATTCCCAAGAAAGTTGTAGTTAGTTTCGTTCAAAGCCTTTCTATTATCATTCTATTTCATTTCAAAGCTTGTGTGGATTCAATTATTAAAATTTAGCAAATGTTCTTCATTTGCAATAACCTTAACCTTACTATTTTACATGGCTTAATACTTCATTCCTAGGGTTAGCTCCATCTAGGACCGAGGGAGACCCTCTTTAAAGAGTTGTGTCCCATCTCCTTAAGTAACTCATAAATTAGGACCCAAAGTCGGTATTTAAGACTATCAACTATAGCTAGGTCCTTTTTACTGATAAGTTAATTATGTTTTGAAAAATAACATCAATATCTATAGAATTGGCATGCCTAATGGGGCCTACAAGAGTTGTAGCTATGTATGTTCCAAGACTTCAAAAGCTTCACAAAATATTTGGACAAATGCTTAATTGATGAGCAAATGTCATTAGAGGACATGCTTCAACAATCAGGAAAAGGCATTAATGCCGCCCCTCTGAGAGAGAGCCATCTTAAGGCTTCTTCATTAAAGATGGTCACTATACCATCCTTAAAACATCATGTGATGAAAGGGATGTAAGAATGCATGCCTATTATGCTAGTAACCTTTGTTGAAATACTAAAACCAATGGTGGCCAGAGAGATGTAAAAGGAAATGTGAAAAGTAGAGATTGGCTTCAAGACATGCTATAGGCTAAATATCTTAGACTAGAAGGCAAGCAAGTAATGTATTAGTGAGTGTTCCTTATAAGGTGAAAATTTCACTTAGTTAACCTTAGTCGAGTTGCCCTTCACCTATGCAATTTGGTTCATTCCAAACAAATAGTGCAACTTGTGATTGAACTAATTCAAGAACTAATAATCTATAATATGAGCAAGTTCATATTGCTAAAATACTAGTAGTAATGGCCTTAAATGCCAACACATCACCATTTAGATTCCTTTCTAGAGGAAATTGATACAAGTCACCTAAAGTCAATATTGGGAGCCAAATACCTGTTGCACACTAACATCCAAGAAGGGTTAGTTGATGTTCCTTAAGCGATCCCAATAGTTGAATTTGCAATAGTTGACACTAGTCATAATTTGTTTGACTCCACAAATGTGTACCTAGACTTTTATGCCTAACAAATAGCTAACTACTTAAGTTTTGTGCATGCTTAGAGCAGTTACACCACAAATGAAACCAATTGATGGTTTTAATAATTATTGTGATTGATCTTGACATGCTGGCTAAGGTGATCAAAAAAGCACTTTTAGTGCATATTGAAGTAAAAATATAAGCCCATATAGAAGAAGCCAAATCCTAACTAGGTAGACAACGTCATACCATCATGAAAGGATGGCCAATCGACAATGTAGCATATTAGTAGGTTTTTGGCTAAATGTGGAAAGGTGAATCAGAAAGAATATCATAAGCTACAGCTATTTCCCTTATCTTTAACTTCTACGGCTTTTACTTGGTATGCAAATTTAACTTTAATTCTATTCAAAATTAGTAAGATATAGAGAGGTTGTTTCAAGAATAATTCTATTGAGCATAGGTAGAGGCATCTACCATAGCCTTACCTTAAAAAGTAAGTTAACAAACTAGCTAAAGAGTTTATAGTCATATGACCAATAATTGTATTATTTTAAAAAATGCTATTAAAAAAAAACATAAAAAGGGACACCTTCAACCAACGAAAAAGATATGACAATTGATACCAATTCATTTCCAAAATCTACTTCTAATATGGTGACTATTGCTTGACTATTAAAAGTTGCCTAGCATAAGTGTGTATACATCACATCAAATTTGAGGGCAACTAAGGCACCAAGAAAGCAGTACATGGTCAAGAGGTTTGCAATTAGGAACCCAAGTGAACTATGCTTACCACAAAAGTGTTTTTGACAAGCTCAATAAGATGGCATTAGTACCTAATAAATAAACATACAATAGGTCTCCAATCCAAACTTTTAAAAGGCAAGTTATTCATAAATGGTTTGCACTTAATGTGACATTTGACTAAAAAAATTAGTCATGAATGAGTTAGTTTATAGAAGACATATTTTTTAGACCCAAAATATCACTAGTCAACAATAAATGGATAGTGAATGAGAAAAAGACTAGAGTAACACCAAATAGGGGTAATGGATTGACAAGAACCTAACTATGTAGAATACAAAGGAAATGTTCAGCTAGATTCATAAAAGGAATTTAAAGGATGCTTATGAAAACTCCTACAATGCAAAGATGGGTTAAGAAATCAGGCCTCATGAATCTTAAAAAAAGGAAACTAAACAAAAAGCATTTCAAGTTGTCTATAGCTCAACCATCTATAAATGCAATGGTCTTAATACCAAAACTTTTCTTAGATAAAGATTCTTCAATAGCCAAGTTACAAAGAGATGTTAAGGCTTTTAAGTAGCAATGGGTCAAACTAGCCAAGGAAGGAATGATTAGAGAAGTGGCTAAAGCAGCATTTGAGAAATTGGAAGATGTTATGGAAAAACATTTGAAATCACTTTATATTAAATCTTATGTGAATGCCAAACCATTTAGTTGAGTGTTTGTAATTGTTAGGGTGGCATTCAATATTATACTTGTAGCCATATTAAAGAAGTTAGGCAAAATGGAGAAAGATCTAACCAAATTGATATGGTTATGACTAACTTCATTAGTAGACTTACACTAGTCAAAGGTATGCTCCTAGTCCAACTAATGGTAGGGAGTAAGATGTCTTCCATTGTATTATTTGTAGTTAAAGGCAAGATAACCTATACCCTATTGCTAGAAGGGATTAGATACATGCCAACTATTGTATACCCTTATCATTGCATCAACTTTTGATCTCTTATAATGAAGATGATCTACAAGTGGTAAAGGTTGATGATAAACCATTCTCAACTAAGATTGGGACATTAGACACATCATACTACATGCCAAACATGTAACTGATAGTATTACCTCCATAGTTAGAATTGATCTTACCAATTTTTTATCAACTAACACTAAATTAATGATCTTGCACTTAGGGCCACTATTTCGAAAGCCTATACTTTACCTATCCTCCAAAAGAAAGATGGCTTGACTATTAAGGCTGTTGAGGACTTAAATGAAATAGAGATGACTTTTCTAGAATCACCAATTAAGAAGACAGTAAAAATGGTCAAGACCAAAAACCCTTTGATGGAAGTCAACCTAGGTAGTCAAAAGAGGTGAAATTGACTTTCATTAATGCATTATTGTTAAGGAAATATAAGCAAAAATTGGTCAATCATACAAAGAAGTTCAAGGATTATTTTGCCTAGGTTTATCATAAAATACTACAGTTGTCTCAAGATCTGGTATAACATTAACTGCCATTATTTTTTGAAAATCTGAGGTGCATATAGCAACCAAGAAGGATGGTGCCAGAACTCATTCATAAGGTGAAGGAAGAAATTCAAAGGTTGTTGGATTTTGGCTTTATTGGTACAACCAAGTATATTAAGTGGCTCTCCAATATTGTACCTATCATTAAGAATGAGAAGATGTAAGTGTGAACTAACTTATGGACCTTAACAATGCCAAACTCATAGACAAATATGTGATGCCAATAGTCAATATGCTCATGGGCTCTGTAGCTTAAAACATGATCATGTCATTTATCGATGGCTATAATCAAATTTACATAGCTGAAACATATAAGAACAAGATGGAATTTAAGTGCCAAAAAGTAATTGGCATCTTTGAAATGGCTGTTATGCCTTTTTGATTGAAGAATGTAAGGGCTAACTATCAACGTGCTATGAATGCCATATTTCATGATTTAATTAGTAAGTCAATGGAAATTTACATCAATAATGTGATGGTCTAATATGTAGAGTCAAATCACATCTCTTAGACCTTATGGTGGAATTTAAGCATATACAGTTGAAGAATCTAAAGATAAATCCTACCAAGTGTGCTTTTGGCATTGCAATCAGAAACTTTTCTTGGTTTTTGGTGCATAAGAAAGGCATCAAAGTTGATGCTAACAAAGCCAAAGCTATACTTAAAGCCAAGCTACCATTTAATAAGAAGGAGCTACAAAGTTTTATTGGAAATATTAACTTTTTATAAAAGATTCATAGCTAACTCAGCTAGTAAGCTTAGGTCAATCACAACTTTATTATTGTTAAAAAGCAACAAGGGTATTATTTGGGGATCGAGAAGGATGCTATATTTAAACAAATAAAGTAGTATTTAACTAAGCCACCAATGTTAGTTCCCCTAGTCATAAACTAGTTAATCAAACTATACATTGGCTTGTTATTGACCTAGGACATTGAAGACATCACAAAAAGGGCAATTTATTATCTTAGCATGATGTTAATAGATACGGAGAGAGGATATACCTTAATTCAACAGCGATGCATGTCCTTGTTCATGCTTGTACTAAAGTAGAGTATTAAACTCAATCAAGATAGGTACACATTATTTATACAATTGATCTACTTAAGTATTTGTTGTAGATGCTTGTGTTGTAAGGAAAATTGGCCAAGTGGACTCTTAAGCTTAATGCTTATGCTTTACAACAGATGCCTTAATAAGCCATGAAAGGTTAGGCTTTTGCTGACTTTCTAGTCAAGCATCCTTGCTTAAAGATAGTCAGCCATGCATTATATGCTTTTGGTTTTGTTAGCTTGTAGTATTGGCAATTTTTCATTGAAGGACCTTGTGCCCAAGGCAAAATAAGAATAGGGATAGTAATAATTATCCAAGTTGAAAGAAGGCTCATTTTAACTTTGAATTGGAATTATTTTGCTCAAACAACAAGCCATATACAAAGCATTGATCATTGGCATAGTTTTCTTTTTTAAAAGTATAGATAGGCATATTTAACCCTTTCCTTTCACATTTTATTTATTTATGAATGAGTAACTCATATGCACCAACCCTACAAAAAATTGGAAACAAGTTAAATAAGCCATATAAATATACTTCCTTTTTTTCATGGGCCAATTTGTTTTAGCCAAAAATTTAAATAGGCTTACCCATTTTAGACGAGTCTATATCTTCCATCCTTTTTTGGTGGAGGGAGATAATACTATTTGCCGTGTCCTCCAAACATGAGGCCCATCCTTTTTCTTTTTCTTTTTTTAATTTTTTTTCTAAACACCCTTCACTATGAGACCTACATTTAAATAAGTCAAAAATAAAAAGCAAGCTGATCTTAGTGGATACGTGATGGATGGTAAAAATAAATGAAAATTTGTGAGAGAAAAAATAATAAAAACACAAACCATAAGTGAGTGTTAAAATTTTTTTGGAACCAACTTGTTTTAGCTTGTAAATTAAACAAAATTACTTATTCAGGCCTTACTTTAACAGTAACAAATCGTATAGCACTAGCGCATTTAGGCCCCTTTGTAATTTTGGGCTCATTTAAGAGTGGGCTTATGGTACAGATTTGGTTCTAATATTTTTCTCGTGTCATGAAGTTTGTTGCCTTGTTCATAAAAGCACCAAAAAGAGAAAAAGAGTCGGTGCCTTCGTTTAGAGATATTTCCATTGGAGCTATTCCTCACTAAAGTTTCTTGTTTTCTTGTTGATCATATAACCCAAATCCAAAAAATATGAAAAAAGGAAAAAAAAGAAAGTTTTTATTGCATTTTGAGTAATAGAAGTTTTATTTTGTTGTTAATCATATACTAATAATTGAGGTAAAGTCGCTCCCATTAGTTTAATTATATCCATTTGATATTAATGTGTTGCTTCTTTACTAGTTCTCCTCTTGATTATGATCAACAGAACTTTTCTTGGTGTTTCTCCCTGGTCACAAATCTTAAATTGAGCAAGCAGAACGACATATTCAAGGAGGAGAAGAGGGGTAAGTTTTCATTTACTTTTTCTATAAAAATTAATTTGTTCACTAAAATTACCAATTAAGACAACATATGCCTATATATCATGAATGTTATCCATGGTTAATACTCCTTTTCTTTTCCAAATGCATTATATAGTTACAATTCAATTACATAATCAAATTTGATGCATATATACCATATTTCCATAGAGGTAGAGACCTAGATTGATAACACTAAATTACATTACATTTCGAGAATTGTACCGACCATCCATGTCAATGGTACCTATTGTCTAATGAAGCAACTAGTGATGTAATCACATACAAAGATTTGCTTAAACAAAAGGGAAAGAGAGCAAGAAAAATTATATTGTTCTCTGGATTTTCAGTTTCAGATAGGTATTTTAAGTTTTTAATTCCACAATTTGAATTAGGCCTCAATTGAGATATATTAAATATGAGATGCTTTAAATTAGGGTGATTTGTGATACCAGATAAAGAGAGGGGTAATTTCATCCTTTAAAATTATTGGACAAATCTGTTGAACATGTGCAATTCACATGGGGATTCAAAAGTTAGAGTTAACTAAAGTTTTCAACTGTCATTGCCATGAGATTGATAGATCAGGCTGTAAATTGCTTTTTTTTTTTTTAATTAAAAGATTGGGAAACATTGCAATTAGATGCAAAGTTCTAGATGGGTATTTGCAATTTCTTCTAGAAATTATAAGGGTAAGTTATTATTTTTTTTCTTGAAGGATTACTCAATTATATAGTATAAAAAATGACACCAGTCTCCTTTGAAGACAAAAAATAAACAATAATTGAATATGTTTATGTTTCAGTTGGAATACCTTCAAATAGATAAAATAACTACTTTCCCAAATTTAGAAAAATTTTATAATCATGCAACCTAAGACTAGCACAAGTTGTTGGGTGGGTGGGTGTTTCGAAGGGTCACAAGTTCAATCCTCCTCTTATATATAAAAAAATTAAAATCATTTAATATTTATTAATTAAAAAAATAATATTTACAAAATAATATTTTCAAAAAAATTAAGTAATTAAAAGACTATAATAATATTTAGTTGCAACAATAATATTAGAAATAATCTTGAGTAAGGTATTATAGTTTTTATTCTAAAATTTAGAAGAAAATAATCTCCCCATCTCTATGCCCATATTTTAGAAGTTGACAAATTCAATCCTCTCATTTACTTGGAGAGGTTTCAAAATGAGCATTTTTTTTTTACATATAAAAATTATTTTAAAAAAAGGTTCACAACCATTTATATCATTCAAGGACACAATTAACATAATTTGAAATTATTTAGACACCTTGTCAATTTGGGGTGGGGTCAATATCACTCTCCCTAAATCCAAACCTAAGAAAATCTCTAGACTTACACTCGGATCCATTTTTCATCCTTTTATCGTAACCAGACCCCAAATGGATAAATTTTGTGGGTACTCATCAAGTATATGTATTTTGATCAATTGAAAATAGCATACTTATTAAATATATATTTAATCAACCTAAGCACTATTATCAATGTTAAAAATATTGAATAAATTAATTTTATTATTTTTAATACAAACTAAATGATATTGAAATATAATCTTAAAGAAATATATGTTTTTTAGCATATGAGTTACCTTTTTAATAAAAAAATTAATTATATTGTTAAGGATATTTTAGTAAAAAAATTAGTTAATTTACTTTTTAGTTCTAAGAGAAGTCATTAAAAAAAGGCGAGATTATCTCACCCAAATAAAAAATTAATAGAAACA
Source organism: Erythrophleum fordii (assembly GCA_032878935.1). NCBI lineage: Eukaryota > Viridiplantae > Streptophyta > Magnoliopsida > Fabales > Fabaceae > Erythrophleum > Erythrophleum fordii. The sequence goes on from JAVQMF010000010.1 coordinate 112,947, forward strand.
CACAAAAAACTTGCATCCGTTCAAGAGTAGCTTATGGAAGGAGCAACCAAAAGAGACAAGACCACAACGTTAAAAACAAATTGGTTTTTAGATCTACTACTGAAGGAACTATTTTTTAGTGGTTAAAGTCATGCAATTTTTTTTTTGACAAAGAACTTTATAGCTAGGGCGCGAAGAGTACTATTTTAATTCTTGTATTTATTATTAGAATAAAAGATAGTGCTAATAGTTATTAGTCCAATTATGTATAAGTAATGACTATTACTACTGTGGAAATGTACAAAGTGAGTTAATTAGTAGTAGATGATTTCTTAGTTCCAAGAAAGTTTAAGCATATTTTCCTACGAAAGCGAGAGAGTTTTTGTAATTAAGATATTCATTAAAGAAAAGAATGAAATATGTTGTTCTAATTTTTATAATTTTAAAAATTAATTTCAGGGATGCAATCATAGAAATAGTTAAATAAACAAAATGAAGAATGTGTCTGAGACCATATAAAATAGCTTAGCTTTAAAAGTGGGATACAGTCACCTAGACTTCCCAGTTTTCCCTAACACATTGTCATCTTGAAGATTCCTTTGCCACTCGCTCTAAAGCATTTCAATTTCCTTGGGTTTTTCTTGTCTCTCATAGCATTTGTTGCTTTTTAGTTCATGTTTGTCCAAATAAAAAATGCATATTATTTGCCTTTGGCTAATTAAAATGTCTATTGCATGCATTACTCTGTTTCTTAGTTTATCTACTTATTAGTTATTATTATCAATCAATAGTGTCACTCCATTTGTCATTCTAGATGTGCTCAATCCTTTCATTGTCATCCTCATTTTGTTTATCCAAGTATTAGATTTTTCTTGCAATTTTTTTCAGGAAGAAAGAATGCAGATTCTCATTTCCATTGTTGGAAAAATAGCAGAGCATACTGTGGCATCCATTGGAAGGCAAGTGAGATATTTATTATTCTACAAAGACAATTTTAAGGAGGTAAAAGATCAAGTTGAGGAGCTCAAGACAATAAAAAGCATATTGAGAATGATGTTGCAATAGAAAGACGAAGTGGAAAAGAAATTGAAGTTGATGTGCAAAACTAGCTGAACAAAGTTATTGAAACTTTAGAAGAAGCAAAGCGACTTTGTGAAGATCCACGCCATGCAAATGTAGGGTGTTCCAAATGGCATTTTCCTAATTTAAAGTCACAATGTCAACTTAGTCAAAATGCAAAGAAAATGGTAGAAAACATTGTTAAATTGCAAGGAAAGGGGAACTTTGATCGAGTTGGGTACTTGCCTCCTTTAGATATCATAGGCTTCATTTCTACTACAAGAGGCAGTGAAAAGCTTAAGTCAAGAAATTTAATGAAGGAGGACATTATGTTTGCTCTAAAAGACCCCAAAGTAAGTAAACTAGGTGTCTATGGGTTAGGTGGAGTGGGAAAGACCACTTTAGTTAAAGAAATTGCCAAACAAGTTAAGGATGACAAGTTGTTTGATGCATTGGTTATGGCAACTGTATCCCAAACTTCAGATATTGAAAGAATTCAAGGTGAGATTGCAGATCAATTGGGTTTTCACTTTAAAGATATGAACATAGTTGGAAAAGCAGGTCGCCTACATGAGAGGATAAAGAAGGAAAAAATTATCCTCATCATACTAGATGATATTTGGAAAAAAATTGATTTGGAGAAGTTAGGAATTCCTTTAGAGGATAATTATAAAGGTTGCAAATTGTTGTTGACTTCAAGAAATCAAGATATATTGCAGGAAATGGAGACTCAAAAGAACTTTAGAGTCAAAGTTTTAAATGATGAAGAAACTTGGAGCTTGTTTCATGCTATGGTTGGTGATGAAGTTAAAGATGCCGATTTGCAAAACATACCAATCCAAGTGGCCAAAAGGTGTGTAGGCTTGCCTATTTTGATAGTCACAATGGCAAAGTCATTAAAAAATAAGAATACTCATTATTGGAAAGATGCCTTGAATCAATTGGAAAGAGTTGATGGTGGAGAAATGCGTGAGATAGTTTATTTAGCTTTGGAATTTAGTTACAATCAATTGGAGGATGACGAAGTGAGGAGAGTATTCTTGCTTTGTGGAGTACATGGCACATCTATTTGGATTAGTGACTTGTTGAAATATGTGATTGGATTGGGTATATTCAAATATATAAATACCATTAAAGATGCAAGAAGCAGACTTTACAAAATTATTGGTAAGTTGAAGGCATCTTGTATGTTGCTTGATGATGATGATGATGCAAGTGCAAGAATGATCAAAATGCACGACATTATTTGCAAAGTAGCTATCGCAATTGCATCTAGGGATTAATATGTTTTCATAATGAAAAGGAATGCTAGGTTGAAAAATTGGCCACGTGAGGATTTTCTTGAAAGGTGTACCCAAATAATCTTGATGCGTTGTTGTATCCAAAAACTTCCTGAAAAGTTGAATTGCCCCAATTTGAAATTTTTCCACTTAAATAGTAGCAACAATCACACTTTAGAATTCCAAATTCCTTTTTTAAGGGAACAAGAGAACTTGAAGTGATAGATTTAACAGGCATGATCATATCTTCATTACCTAAATCTTTCGCTTCCTTGACCAAACTTAAAACATTGTGTTTGGATTCTTGTTCTTTGAAAGATATGATTGGAATAGCAACTTTGAAAAAGTTAGAAATTCTTAGCTTCATCCATTCATCCATGGAAGAGTTCCCTAGTGAAATAGGGCAGTTGACTCATCTAAAAATGTTAGATTTGACCAAATTTGGATTTGAAGTCATTCCACCCAACATCATGTCCAAGTTGACCAAATTAGAGAAATTGTATATGGGCAATGCCTCGATTAAGTGGGAGGTAGAATATTCATCTAAACAAGACAAAAATGCTAGTCTTGCTGAACTCAAGCATTTAACAAACTTGACTACTTTAGAAATTCAAATTTGTGAACCTCAAATTTTGCCAAGGTACATAAAGTTTGAGAAACTAGAAAGATATAAAATAGTTATAGGAGATAAATGGGTATGGTCAGACAACAATGGCACCTCAAGGTTGTTAAAGTCGAAACTTGCTTCTGGCATTTATTTGAAACGTGAGATTAAAACACTAATTGAAAGAGTGGAAGATTTGTATTTAGATGAAATAAATGGCATTTCAAATGTGCTTTTCCAATTGAATGGTGAAGGATTTCCATTACTAAAGCATCTCCACATCCAAAATATGGGAGACATTGAGCACATTATCAACTCAATGGGGATGAATCAAACTCATCCTTTGTTCCCAAAATTAGAGACATTAATACTTCACAATCTCAATAAGTTAGAGAAGATATGTCATGGCCGACTAACAATTAATTCTTTTGGCAAACTCACAGTCATCAAAGTCAAGAGTTGTGACCAATTGGTATATCTTTTCTCAATTTTTATGGTTAAAGCTCTTTCTCAACTTCTTGTGATTGAAGTTTCCGAATGTAGATCCATGAAAAAGATTGTGTTTGTAGAAAGTGTGGATAGTGGCATAACTACTGATGATAAGATTGAGTTTTATTCATTGAGCTCCTTGACTTTACGACATTTGCCAATCGTTGAGGATTTCTACTCTAATGAGTTGACATCTCTAAAAGCCAAGCAAAATTCGTTGAAGACTAATGTTCCATCATTTTTTAATGCCAAGGTATGCTCTTTTTGTTTAGAATTAATATTATAAATCAAGTATTAATTGCAAGTAACTAAAATAAAAAATACCCGCACATGTCTCAAAAAATCAAACATGGGTATCATAAGGCTGAAAGCTCCACCGCTGCCCTTTCCTTTTTAAGGTGTCTTATATAGTGGTGTCTTCATTGTGTAGTCAACTAGGATTTATAAACTAAATAAAATGCAAAAAAGAAAAAAAAAAGATCCGATATTTTTTATGAAAAATAAGAATGTGTTATTAAAATATTGAATGACATTAAAAAACAAGTAAACAAACAAAACAGAAGTTAACTTACGTGATGAGCAATGGAAGTTGTGGCGGAGGAGAAGCAAAGGCAAATATGGCATGATAACTTCTTCTATTTAAGAAATTATAGTTTACTTTAATCTGGATAGAAATATTAATGAAGTATAATATAATATTTAATCAATGAAAAATTTTATAAGCATGATGTTATATGGGCATGATGTAAACTTTTGAATCAATTAATACTAACAATAACATTATCCATTTTTTATCAAAATTCTTTACATTTTTATCACGCCCATACAACTTTATAGTTTTCTTTTTTATTTTTTTTATCATGATCAAAATAACAAATTTTTCACAGGTTAAATTTTTTAATTTGGAGACCCTGAAATTGAGTTCCATTGATCTGGAAAAAGTATGGGATGACGATCACCTTTCTGCAGCCTATTCTATTCACAATTTGGCTTACTTGATTGTTGAGGATTGCAGTGGCCTAAAGTATTTATTCTCATCTTCTATGATTGAAAGTCTTTTGAACCTTAAACGACTTGAAATAAGTAATTGTGATATGATGGAGGAGATAATTGCTACAAAGGGGAGAAATGGTGCTGCATTAGAAGAGGTAATACGATTTGATCATCTTATGCTATCTTCAAATATATGTTGAGTCATAAACGTCAAAGATCTGTGGCAATCATTATTATAAATTGTGTATTGCATCACAGGTTCAACTGTCAAAATTGGAGACCATCGTAATAAACAACATGAAAAGCTTGAAGAAAGTATGGCACTTCCAATTTGATGGATTGAAGACTTTGGAAGTCAAAAACTGTGAGAAACTTGAGAATATATTTCCATCATATATGCATGGAGCATTTGCAAGTCTAGAGACGTTGATGGTCAGTGACTGTCACTCAGTACAATAGATATTCCAACTGGTTGTCAATCATGTGCGCAATGCAGAGGATACAACACAGCTCAAGAATATAACTCTACTTCGATTACCACGGCTGAAACAAATTTGGAGTAGAGATCCTAAAACAATTCTTCTCTTTCATAATCTGCAAGTTGTGTCTGTTGAATATTGCGAAGATTTAGAATACCTTTTTCCATTCTCCATTGCCACGGACCTGCTTCAACTTGAAGAAATTACAATCAAGCAAGCAGGGAAGATGAAGGAAATTGTTTCAAAGAATGAAGGACCCGTGGATAGTCCCATCAAATTTGAGTTTAATCACGTAATCTCCTTGGTACTTTGGAATTTATGTGAACTCAAAAGATTTTTTGCTGGAAATCACAGTTTATCATGCCCATCATTGAGGGGATTAGATGTTCGCTATTGTGCAAAATTGAAGCTATTCAAGACACAGGGAACGAGTAGCCAAGGAAGAGTTTCCGACAAGAAACTCCAAATCTCAATTCAACAGCCTTTTTTCACACTCGAAGAGGTATGAATGAATATTTTTAAACCACAAAAAAAAAATCCTATATTTGAAACCATAGATAGGAATGCAAAGCTTTCTAATTTTCTGGAGTGAAAAAATTTATAATCAAGTTTAGTTATGCGTGCTCATTGATCACTTGCTTGTTATGCCACCATGTATATACATTAAATCACTAATGATTAAATATTTAATGAACACTTTTTACCTAAGATATTTTCACTTCTAGTAACGAAGCTTTGTTTTATGCACTTATACGGTATAGGTGATTTGCAACTTGGAGGATTTGGCGAAAAACAGTGAGGAAGCTACCATGATATTACGAGGGCAATTTTCAGCGGAACAATTTTGCAAGCTCAAAATTCTTTGTTTGAGAGACTTTGAGGATGACCAAGCTACATTTCCATATTGGTTTCTCCAAAACATAGCCAATCTCGAATGGCTACAAGTTGAATGGTGCTCTTTCAAAGAGATATTCCAGGATGAAGGACCTATAGATAAGAAAGGACAAATTGAGATCAAAACGCGAATCAAAAAGCTGTCGCCCTATCAGTTGCATGAATTCCAGCATATATGTAAAGAAGGGTTCCAAATGGACCCAGTTCTTGAGGTTCTTGAATACTTACATGTCATCCAATGTTCCAATTTGAAGCACTTGGTGCCTTCCTCTGTAACTTTTAGTCACTTGATATCCTTAGAGGTACAAAATTGCAATGGATTGATTGACCTAATTACCTCATCAACAGCAAGAAGTCTGGTCAAATTAACAATAATGAAAGTAAGTGTAATACCCGACGTGCAAGAGCCCTACATGCATGAATTTGTTATATATATGGGTGAGTGGACTTTTCAAAGGAAGGGATTGAGCTGCCACGTAGAATTTGTTTTGCCTCCTTCTGCAAATATCTGAAATGCCCCTTCTCTCATTAATTTTGCTGGTCTTTTAAGTAATTTGTTTCTTCAATCTCTGTAGCACGAAACCCATGCCCATAAGTCATCATTTCGGTCAGGAAAAAGGAGCAAAGTCGGTGGGAAACTGAACTCCATCTTCTTTCCTCTGCTAAGTGCCCTGTTCGCCGGTTTCGACTCCATTTTCTTGCTCCTGCCACTGCCTTCTGGTTTGGCAAAGTGTGCTGCGGTTGTGAGTGAGTCAACACCAGAAATACATCCTCTCCCAGGTCTGAATATTGTTGCTGTAAGTATTGTTTCCGCTGGTTCCACTTCACCGAGTTCCCCTCCCCTGTTTTTGCTGTCTGTAAAGTGTTTCTGGGAGTATGATTAATTGATATGAAAAGAGTGTGTAAAAAGAAAAGAAAAGGGTGCAAGGAGATGAGTTGGTTAGAGCAAATAGACTTCCCTTAAGCTTCAAAGCGTTACCACCTTCCTTCTTTCAGATTATGCTCTCTCTCTCTCTCATCTCTCTCTCATCCCTCTCTCATGTTTCGCTATAGCGAAGTGCAGCCTTCGCTACGGTGAGATCGCGTCAGTACACTTCGCTATGGCGAGATTTACCACTCGCTATGGCGAGATCGCGTTAGTTCCAGACTTCATTTTCGCTATGGCGTACGCTACGGCGAGCAACTCTCTGGTTTTTGTATGGGCTGCTGCCAGCACTCGCTATAGCGAGAATCGCCTTCGCTGTTGCGAACTAGCTCTCTCGCAGTAGCGAGACTGTTTCTCGCTGTTGCGAGAGGACTTGGCAAAATTTCTGAACTTCGAAATTTCTAGCTTTCACTTTCTCTTCCTTTTCCTTTTTCCCGATTGTTATATATAATGAAGAATAGACATTAATGTTGGATAAGCTAAGTTAGTGAGACAATCTTGCTAGTTATTCACACTTAAAAATCTGGTGATGGGTATTGTAGGGTACTCGGGAGATTGAGTTAGAGCTGAGAAGTGGGCAGGAAATTGATATTATCCTAGGAGGTGAGTAAGTAATGTGGACTGTGAGTAAACCCTATTTCTCATTTATTACTAAGTTTTCTTGCAGTGTTTTAACGTTTCGATAAATGTTTTGTTATATGCATATTTTACTGAAAACTGATTTAAACATGAGATTTCTGCAAATTGATGCCTGTGGAATGAATTTGGCAACTTTGATATAAACTGATATGGAAGGTACTCCGTCTGAAATGTGATTTGAGAAACGTATTAAATCCGAAATGTGATTTGAGAATTTGTATTAAATTTAAGAAGTTATCTACTCAGAATTCTGTAGCTAACAGCAGTAGTTGTTAGCCTTGGTGCACCATGATCTGAACCTCAGCTAGCAGGGGTTTTGCTAGCCCCGTGTGGGTAGCTACCACATGTGGAGTTATTTTATTTCGCAAGCCAAGTGCTTTGCGTCTGTGGTTATTCTTCCCGCGAGCTGTGTGCTCTGCGTCTGTTTAAATTTGATTCTGCTTAGATACTTCTGATGCATTTTGTTTTTTTTTGAAAACGACCTGCTTGAGGCTTGTTCTGCGCATGATGAATATATACATATATATACATATAGATATTTTACGGGCCTTGCCCTTAAGATTATTTTAAGGGTCGGCATTATTTATTCACTGAGTTTCAAACTCACTCTTTCTTAAATTTATTTTCATAGAGCGTTGAAGATCCTGGCCTACCCTGAGTGGCCAACTATCTGTAGATCTCCTGCAAATTCTTTTGGCAAACCCACAATTGTTCATGTGGGTGTATTTTGTGTTATGAATTTTGTTATTCTGAACAATGTAAATGTGGCTCCACTGAATCATAGTTAGGACATTCCCCTCCCTAGATGTCTATATTTTGATATATTTTGGATGTATTATTGAATTGACTGTTTGTAGAAGTATCGGGAGGTCCAATTTATAGAGGGGACTCTGCCGAAATTTCTACAAAAGCCAGAGATAATACTCTTAGTAATGGTAAGGGGATTTGTTATCTTTTGTTCCGACATACTAAGTCTGTGGGTCGTGAAAGTTGGTATCAGAGCCTAGGTCTTTCTGTGGTCCTGTGGAGCAAGAGTTTTTGGTGGGATCTCAATTATGGTTATGAACCCGGGCGTAACTATACTTGAGGTGCCACTGAAAACCTTATAGGGTGCCCTGAGTTATTCTTTTAAGTGTGTTGTCTTATTGAATATGCTCATGTCTTCCTTCCAATCTGAAAAGTGATTGAATATCTGTTATTTTGTTGTAGTGAGGATATGCCTCCCAGAATTCGTTCAGTTAATAGACTAGCTGCTGCAGATGAGGCTTCTGCAAGTGCATCAGCCCAACAAACTACCCCACCTATCAGAGGCCGTGGTCGAGGTCGGGGTAGGGGTCGAGGAATTAATCGACCCCCTAGGCAAGCCTCAGATAGGGTAGAGCCTCCGCTAGAGCCTCCACATCTTGTGGAGGAAGTCGCACCACCAGTGCAGCCAAGACCGGTAGGGCCTCAGGTGATAAGGGAGGAGAGGGAAGTTCCAGTAACCCTTTCCCAGTTCTTAAAATTGAGGCCTCCCACTTATTCTGGAACGGAAAGCCAGGAGGATCCCCAGCAATTCATTGATGGTATTGAGAAAATATGTAGAGCTCTGAGTTGTTCAAGTGCAAAAGCATCTGAGTTTGCTGGGTTTCAGCTATAAGATGCAGCTTACATATGGTATCAAACTTTACTGGGAGAAAGACCCATCGGATCTCCTCCAATACTATGGGAGGAATTTAAAGGGCTTTTTATGGATCGCTTTTTGCCACAGAGTGTTCGGGATGCTAGGGCCAGAGAATTTGAGGGTCTGAAATTGGTTCCGGGCATGAGTGTTTCTGATTATGATATCCGGTTTACACAGTTGTCTCGCTATGCCCCACATTTAGTCCCTACTGAGAGGGACAGGATCAAGCGATTTGTGAATGGGCTACCCCGTATGTTGTATAGGGTGATCGCCCCACAGATGAACCTTTTTCCCTCATATTCAGCTGCAGTGGATTGTGTGCGCATGATAGAAATGAGAGATAAGGAGGAGGACACTTTCCAGAGAAAGAGGAAGCGTGACGGTGATGGGAGACAGGGAGGCAGTTCTTTTGTGGCTGGACCTTCCTATGGTCTTAGACCACAGGGTTATCAGAAATTTACTCCATCCTTCACGGGACATCCGACTTCACTTTCTATTAGTACTGACAGGCACAGAGGATCGTTCCGAGGGGCTAGTATGGTGTCCACTCCAGTTTCTACCCCATCTCGCCCATCTAGAGGTCCCTGTTCCATTTGTGGGAAGATACATTCAGGCATCTGCCATAGAGAGACGGGAGCATGTTTTCGTTGTGGGCAAATTGGACATTTGGTGAGGGACTGTCCGCAGTGTTACCCTGATTCTAGTCAGGGATCAGTTCGACCCACTAGGCAATTCTCAGCAGGGGCTCCATCTACTGGTACAGCTACGGGTCAGAACAGTCGAGGTATTAGTAGTGGGACAGTAGTAGGCAGAGGCCAGGCGACTGCAGGACGGGGTCAGGCTCGGGTTTTTGCACTCAATAGACAGGATGCACAAGCATCCAATGCTGTGGTAACAGGTACACTTACAGTTTGTTCACATTCTGCTTATGCATTATTTGATCCTGGCTCCACACATTCCTATATATCTCCTTCTTTTGCAAAGAAGATTGGTAAGGACTCTGAAAATTTAGAGTGCCCGTTACTTGTTGCAACCCCAGTGGGGGAATCTGTGATAGTTGAAAGGGTGTATAGGACATGTATGATTACTCTGGCCAATTGTGAGACACTAGTTGACTTGATAGTGCTTGCGATAGCTGAGTTTGATGTGATACTCGGAATGGATTGGTTAGCGTCCTGTTATGCAGTGGTGGATTGTCATCTTAAGTTAGTGAGATGTAACTTTCCTGGTAAATCTCCCTTTGTCATTCAAGGTGATCGAAGTGAAGCACCAAATAATTTAATATCAATGATAGAAGCTCAGAGGCTCTTGAAAAAGGGGTGTCAAGGATATTTAGCGATGGTTAGAGATACAGAACTACAAGTCCCAGTACTGGAACAAGTTCCAGTAGCAAAAGAATTCCCTGACATTTTCCCTGAAGAATTACCAGGGTTACCTCCTGAAAGGGAAATTGAATTTTGTATTGATGTATTACCAGGTACTCAACCGATCTCTATTCCTCCTTATCGAATGGCACCCCTGGAGCTAAATGAATTAAAGAATCAATTACAAGACTTGTTGGACAAGGATTTTATTCGCCCTAGTACATCCCCTTGGGGCGCACCTGTACTTTTTGTTAAGAAGAAGGATGGTTCTCTCCGCTTATGTGTAGATTATAGACAGCTGAATAAAGTGACTGTGAAGAATAGGTATCCCTTGCCTCGTATAGATGACCTGTTTGACCAGTTGCAGGGAGCTCATTATTTCTCAAAAATTGACTTAAGATCGAGTTATCATCAGCTGTGAATAAGAAGGGAAGACATCCCTAAAACTGCTTTCAGAACCCGATATGGTCATTATGAATTTTTAGTGATGCTATTTGGGTTAACCAATGCTCCAGCTGCATTCATGGACTTGATGAATCGAGTGTTCAAACCATTTCTAGATCGATTTATTATCGTATTCATCGATGATATTTTGATTTATTCCAAGAGTCATGGAGAGCATGAACAACACCTGAGAATAGCACTACAGGTGTTAAGGGAACACCAATTATATGCTAAATTTTCTAAATGCCAGTTTTGGCTAGAAAGAATTGTTTTTTTAGGCCATGTAATTTCGAAAGATGGGGTGCAGGTAGATCCAAGTAAAGTAGAAGCGGTTCAAAAATGGCCAAGACCCACTACAGTTACAGAAATTCATAGTTTCTTGGGTTTGGCGGGCTATTATCGGCGGTTTGTTAAAGACTTTTCCAAAATAGCTGCGCCGTTAACAAAATTAACCCAGAAAAATGTGAAATTTCAGTGGTCTGATATGTGTGAAGAGAGTTTTCAGAAATTGAAAGATTGTCTGACTTCTGCGCCAATTTTGACATTACCTTCTGGGTCTGGGGGTTATGTTGTGTACTGCGATGCTTCTGGGATTGGCTTGGGATGTGTATTGATGCAGCATGATCACGTGATTGCTTATGCCTCTAGGCAACTTAAGAAGCATGAGCAAAATTACCCAACGCATGATTTAGAAATGGCAGCAGTGGTCTTTGCTCTCAAAATTTGGAGACATTATTTATATGGTGAGACGTGTGAGATCTACACAGACCATAAAAGCCTTAAATATATTTTCCAACAACGGGATCTGAATCTAAGGCAAAGGAGGTGGATGGAATTGCTCAAGGATTATGATTGTACTATTTTATATCATCCAGGTAAGGCTAATATAGTAGCTGATGCCCTGAGCAGGAAATCCATGGGAAGCTTGAGCCACATTGCGGAAGTGAGGAGACCGCTAATTTCAGAACTCTATAAGGTTGAACGTTCAGGAATCCAATTTGAGGTTAAAGAGCCAGGAATGTTTTTGGCTCATGTACAGCTTCATTCATCCTTATTTGAACGGTTGAAAATTTCCCAAGCCACAGATGCGCAGATATGTAAATTGGTGGATGACGTCAAAAGTGGAAAGAAAAATGAATTTGTTTTAGATTCAAATGGCATTCTATGGTTCGGTACTCGATTGTGTGTGCCAAATGTGGATGAGTTAAGGAGAGAACTTTTGGAAGAAGCCCATTGTTCCCGGTATACAATCCATCCCGGTTCTACAAAGATGTATCAAGACTTAAAGCAAGTATACTGGTGGAAGGGCATGAAGAGAGATATAGCGAATTTTACTTTGCATTGTTTGGCATGTCAGCAAGTTAAAGCAGAACACCAGAAACCTGCAGGATTACACCAACGGCTGGAGATCCCTGAGTGGAAGTGGGAAAGGATTACTATAGACTTTGTGACGGGACTACCTCGAACATTAAAGGGTTATGATTCTATCTGGGTGATTGTGGATAGATTCACTAAAACAGCACATTTTCTCCCGGTAAAAACAACGTATAATGTTGCGAAATATGCACAACTTTACATAAATGAGATAGTGAAACTTCACGGTATACCAATGTCTATAATTTCTGATCGAGGACCCCAGTTTACTTCCAAGTTTTGGAGAGCTTTTCAAGAGGCTATGGGTACCCGATTGGATCTTAGCACTGCCTTTCATCCTCAAACTGATGGGCAATCTGAGAGGACTATACAAACACTAGAGGATATGTTAAGGTTGTGTGTTATGGATTTTGGTGGTAGCTGGGATAACCACTTATCATTGGTTGAATTTGCTTATAATAATAGTTATCAAGCGAGCATACAGATGGCACCTTTCGAGGCATTATATGGGAGACGGTGTAGATCTCCCATTGGATGGTTTGAAACTGGAGAAGTTAAAGCATTAGGGCCTGAGTTAGTACAAGATGCCGTAGAAAAGGTGAAAGTAATCAAGGAGAGGTTGATAGCAGCTCAGAGCAGGCAGAAAGCATATGTGGATCACCGACGCCGTGATTTGGAATTTATGATTGGAGATTATGTGTTTCTCAGAGTGTCCCCCATGAAAGGTGTGATGAGATTTGGGAAGAAAGGAAAGTTGACTCCGAGATATATAGGGCCATATGAGATCCTAGAGCGAGTTGGGACTGTGGCCTATAGGTTGGCGTTGCCGCCCGAGTTATCCAATATTCACCCAGTATTTCACGTTTCCATGTTAAGGAAGTATCTACATGATCCTTCTCATGTGTTACAACATCAAGATGTTTCCTTGGGTGAAGGTTTGACTTATCAAGAAACCCCTGTAGCAATCTTGGATAGACAAACGAAGAAGTTACGGTCCAAGGAGATTTCATCTGTGAAAGTTCTATGGTGTCACCACACCCCAGAGGAGGCTACGTGGGAGGTAGAGACTGAAATGCGAGCAAAGTACCCCTATCTATTTGAAAACTAAGGTTAGTATCCATATATGTATATATCTAAATTCGGGGACCGAATTTTTTAGGGGGAGAGATTGTAATACCCGACGTGCAAGAGCCCTGCATGCATGAATTTGTTATATATATGGGTGAGTGGACTTTTCAAAGGAAGGGATTGAGCTGCCACGTAGAATTTGTTTTGCCTCCTTCTGCAAATATCTGAAATGCCCCTTCTCTCATTAATTTTGCTGGTCTTTTAAGTAATTTGTTTCTTCAATCTCTGTAGCACGAAACCCATGCCCATAAGTCATCATTTCGGTCAGGAAAAAGGAGCAAAGTCGGTGGGAAACTGAACTCCATCTTCTTTCCTCTGCTAAGTGCCCTGTTCGCCGGTTTCGACTCCATTTTCTTGCTCCTGCCACTGCCTTCTGGTTTGGCAAAGTGTGCTGCGGTTGTGAGTGAGTCAACACCAGAAATACATCCTCTCCCAGGTCTGAATATTGTTGCTGTAAGTATTGTTTCCGCTGGTTCCACTTCACCGAGTTCCCCTCCCCTGTTTTTGCTGTCTGTAAAGTGTTTCTGGGAGTATGATTAATTGATATGAAAAGAGTGTGTAAAAAGAAAAGAAAAGGGTGCAAGGAGATGAGTTGGTTAGAGCAAATAGACTTCCCTTAAGCTTCAAAGCGTTACCACCTTCCTTCTTTCAGATTATGCTCTCTCTCTCTCATCTCTCTCTCATCCCTCTCTCATGTTTCGCTATAGCGAAGTGCAGCCTTCGCTACGGTGAGATCGCGTCAGTACACTTCGCTATGGCGAGATTTACCACTCGCTATGGCGAGATCGCGTTAGTTCCAGACTTCATTTTCGCTATGGCGTACGCTACGGCGAGCAACTCTCTGGTTTTTGTATGGGCTGCTGCCAGCACTCGCTATAGCGAGAATCGCCTTCGCTGTTGCGAACTAGCTCTCTCGCAGTAGCGAGACTGTTTCTCGCTGTTGCGAGAGGACTTGGCAAAATTTCTGAACTTCGAAATTTCTAGCTTTCACTTTCTCTTCCTTTTCCTTTTTCCCGATTGTTATATATAATGAAGAATAGACATTAATGTTGGATAAGCTAAGTTAGTGAGACAATCTTGCTAGTTATTCACACTTAAAAATCTGGTGATGGGTATTGTAGGGTACTCGGGAGATTGAGTTAGAGCTGAGAAGTGGGCAGGAAATTGATATTATCCTAGGAGGTGAGTAAGTAATGTGGACTGTGAGTAAACCCTATTTCTCATTTATTACTAAGTTTTCTTGCAGTGTTTTAACGTTTCGATAAATGTTTTGTTATATGCATATTTTACTGAAAACTGATTTAAACATGAGATTTCTGCAAATTGATGCCTGTGGAATGAATTTGGCAACTTTGATATAAACTGATATGGAAGGTACTCCGTCTGAAATGTGATTTGAGAAACGTATTAAATCCGAAATGTGATTTGAGAATTTGTATTAAATTTAAGAAGTTATCTACTCAGAATTCTGTAGCTAACAGCAGTAGTTGTTAGCCTTGGTGCACCATGATCTGAACCTCAGCTAGCAGGGGTTTTGCTAGCCCCGTGTGGGTAGCTACCACATGTGGAGTTATTTTATTTCGCAAGCCAAGTGCTTTGCGTCTGTGGTTATTCTTCCCGCGAGCTGTGTGCTCTGCGTCTGTTTAAATTTGATTCTGCTTAGATACTTCTGATGCATTTTGTTTTTTTTGAAAACGACCTGCTTGAGGCTTGTTCTGCGCATGATGAATATATACATATATATACATATAGATATTTTACGGGCCTTGCCCTTAAGATTATTTTAAGGGTCGGCATTATTTATTCACTGAGTTTCAAACTCACTCTTTCTTAAATTTATTTTCATAGAGCGTTGAAGATCCTGGCCTACCCTGAGTGGCCAACTATCTGTAGATCTCCTGCAAATTCTTTTGGCAAACCTACAATTGTTCATGTGGGTGTATTTTGTGTTATGAATTTTGTTATTCTGAACTATGTAAATGTGGCTCCACTGAATCATAGTTAGGACATTCCCCTCCCTAGATGTCTATATTTTGATATATTTTGGATGTATTATTGAATTGACTGTTTGTAGAAGTATCGGGAGGTCCAATTTATAGAGGGGACTCTGCCGAAATTTCTACAAAAGCCAGAGATAATACTCTTAGTAATGGTAAGGGGATTTGTTATCTTTTGTTCTGACATACTAAGTCTGTGGGTCGTGAAAGTAAGAGAGTGCAATTCACTTGAGCAAGTTGTGCCAGAAGAGGGAGAGGATATCATGGATGAAATTGCACTCAGCAGCTTAAAAGTTTTGGAACTAGAATGTTTGCCAAGGCTCAAAATGTTTTGCTCTAGTAAGTGCTTCTTGAAGCTTCCATTTTTAGAGAAATTTGTTGTAAGGCAATGTCCAAGGATGAAGAGCTTCTCTATGAGGGACACCAGTGCACCAATGCTTCGGAAGATACTGACAGACGAACAAGATGAAAAATGGTGTTGGGAAGGTGACCTAAACAGAACAGTAAACAAGATGTTCCAAGATATGGTAAGTTTTGATTTAGGCAATTAATCTCATTTAAACAAGGGGACAGAGAATATTATTTCTATATATTATATGGACCTACACTACCAATTTCTTTTGACATACCATGATAGCTATTCATAAAAAAGTAGCCAAATGTTATTTTTTGATGTCTTTTAATGCCCTTTTATTATCACTGACCTTGCTATTCATTTGCACAGGTGGCATTTAGTAACTTCAATCATCTGGAGCTAACTGAATATCCAGAATTGAAAGAACTATGGTATGGCCAAGTTGGGCAAAAAATATTCTGCAATTTGAAATATTTGGTGGTGCATAAATGTGTATTTTTATCCAACATTATTTTTTCATCAAATTTACTGCAATCGCTATATACATTGGAGGAACTAGAAGTAACAGAGTGTGATTCATTAGAAGCAGTGTTTGATGTAACAGTTGCAGATGACAGTGTAATGCATCCAAAGGATGTTAGTCGGTTGAAAAAATTAACTCTCTCACGTCTTCCAAATCTGAAACGTATATGGAGCAAAGACCCTCAAGAAATGATCAGCTTCAGAAATTTACAAGTTGTGAAAGTTGCTAAATGCCAAAACTTGAAAAATTTGCTTTCGATATCGCTATGCCAAGATTTGCAGCAGCTTGAAGAGCTTAACATAGAGTCCTGTGGCATTGAGGAAATCGTTGCAATTGGAGAAGGATTAGAGGAAGTCAAGTTTGATTTTTCTCAATTAACAATCTTGAGGCTAATACTTCTGATGCAGCTCAATAGTTTTTATCCAGGAAGGTGTACTTTAGAGTGCCCTTCGTTGAAGACATTAAATGTCGGTCGTTGTGAAGCATTGCAAATATTTGCCTTTGGCCATTTAGATTTCCAAGCGCTTGGGGTGGGTGATGTTGACATGCCAATACAACGAGCTTTATTTTATGTTGAAAAGGTATAAGCCTTATTTTTCTATTTTTTCTTTGTCTTTAATTTGATTCTTTCTAAACAAAAAGATGTTTGATGTAAACTAATAAATATATATACTTTAGTTATATATGTCGTATGTAAAGAACTCAACTTTGTGAACTCATTAATTGATTCTAAGATAAAATAAATAATTATATTGTCTTTTCAGGTATCTCAAAACTTGGAGGAATTGTCGTTAAATGAAAAGGATGCTATGAAGATATTGAATGGCCATTATGAGAAAAATCTCTTTCGTAACATAAAAATACTTCGTTTGCAATATTTTCAGGAAACTCCAATAATGTTTCTAAATGATTTGCTTGAAAGATTCCCAAGTACAACAACATTTCAAGTGCGCTGGAGTTCTTTCGAAACACTTTTTCTTTCAGAAGGAATTGGTTTTTGTAGTATTAAAAGCCCCAGTCAAATAAAAAATTTGTGGCTCTTTCAATTGGAGCAGCTTAAGCATATATGGAATGATGACTGTGTGTCAGATCCCATTGTTCAAAACCCTGAATATCTCTCTGTGGGGGATTGTTCTGGTTTAATAAGATTGGCACCATCTTCAATATCTTTCATAAATTTAACTACCTTGAAAGTGGTGGACTGCAATTCGTTGATCTACTTAATGACATCTTTCACTGCTAAAAGTCTCGTGCACCTCACATGCTTGAAAGTTACAAATTGTGGGATGATAGAGGATGTTGTAATGACTGATGAAGGAGAATTAGAAGAAGAGATCTCATTTGAAAGCTTGGAGTACTTGGAACTAACTTCTTTATCAAGTTTCAAAAGCTTTTGCTCTGGGAAACACACCTTCATATTCCCATCTTTGGTGAGACTAATAGTGACAGGATGCCACAAAATCCAAAATTTTTCATCAGGAGTCACTATAGCCCCATTTTTAAAATTAGTGGAAGTGGAAAATGGAAAAAAGCGCTGGAAAGAGGACCTTAATACCACTATCAAGCAGCTGTTCGTGGACAAGGTACGTATGTTAAATGTATACTCTAAGAACATTGATGTTCTTTTAATCTTGTTTTTCATGTCTGTGTGACCTCTATCCAGAAAAACAATAGAACTATATTTAGATAATATTGTTCTGTAACCAAAAAAATTCATAATATATTTATTGGTACATCTGAAAATATTTTTTTTACAAAAATAAGTATTTCTCATTTTGAGTTAATTAAAATGGAAAAAAAAAAGGAAACTTCTGGACTAATATAATAGAAGGGCATATCATAGCTAGTCTAATTGCCCAAGACATATTAGTTCTCATGTTATTATATATCACTTATAATAAGATTGTATTACGCTTTATTTGGCTATTCTCTTGATAGAATCAAGTTGTTTCAGAAAAAGTAACTACATTAATCTTCTGCTATATATGATAAGATTACAATGATCTTACTCAACCGTTGTTTTCAATATTACAGCAAACTCTTTTCTATTTATTGTGAAATTATAAATCCTTTCTTGCTGCTATGTCTTCATTAATTTTATTGTAGCTTCATTAATAAATAATTAGCAAATTTGTTTGAATGTTTAAATAAAATGATTTGGGTAAGACCAATTCAGATGATTTTATCCAAAATGGCTCTTTCTTATAAACATTCTTCATGAATATATAGTTACACCTTTATCTTTAGTTTATATGTTATAACAATTTAAGTAACTTAAATCTGTTTTTGATTGAAAAAAAAAAACATATTATGTACAACTCAAATACGGAGAAACAAACAAACTTATATATAGATAGAATTAATAAATCTAAATATATATTATTATCATATGTTGTTTGTGTGCCTACCTTAATTAGGCTATTCGAGAAGGAGATGAAGGAAACTATAAGGAATCTTCAAGTAATATTTTAGAAAGTAGTCAAACACATCAAAGGACTGCAAGTACTACCGGAGCATCAAGCTCCAAGAAGCATAAAGGACAATCAAAGCCTGATGAGATTGTAGATACAGGGAAGCAAGAAATACACAAGCTTTCAAGTTTATCTTATGACAAAGAGCAGAAGGAGCATGCCTCATCAGCATATCCCCCAAATATCCAAGGGGTTCAAGAGAGGCCTTTGGCTCAAGCTACTCAAAATGCACTGAGCCCTTCTACAGTTCAAGATACAGGTATCGAAATTGTCTTGTATTCTTCAATTTGCCATATATAATCAAATAGTGCTCATGTCAATATTATATATTCAATTTTACTTATTTATTTATTTAGCTATTAAGACTCAAAAGATATGTGAAGTCATCAAAAGGCGTTTGGTTTCTAACACCGAGCTCTATCACAGTTCATGATCTTGTCATAGTACTCTGTCTTAAATAATATTTCTGACTTCTCGTTATGTGAACTAAAACCTACTAGAATAATCCAATCGCTCAGAAATTCAGCCTAATTAGGATTTGTTCAACTATATCACAATCTCTTTAAATGCCAACAACAAAGAAATTAACGCATTTTGTACATCTTGGAGGGAAGTAATTTTTTTATTCTGCAAAAATCTTGTGTCATTTTATTTTCTTAGTTTTTTTATCTTATTTATTTAGCTATAGGGACTCAAGAGACATATGAGACCATTGAAAGGCCCATGATTCGGCCTGCTCAAAACTCACTAAGCCTTACCACAATCTAGGACATAGTACTAATCTTGTTTTGTAGTCTCCAATTTGCCATACATGATCTTAAATTGCTTTGTTATGTTTATAATGACTCTTTCTTATAATACTCTTGCTGAATTAACGGTTCTAACTTATTATTCTGTGAACTCAAATCTACTAGAAGAATCATATGACCCAAAAATTTGTCCGGGTGAGAATTTGTTTAACTAGACTACAATCTCTATAACTGCAAATGGTAAAGAAAGTAATGCAATTTTTTTAAAAAATTTTTTGGAAGGAAGCAATTTACTTTTATTTTGACAAAATCTTGTGTCATTCTGTTTTTTGAGTTTTTTTTTTTATAACTTATTTGTTTGGCTATTTAAACTCAAGATATGTATGAGACCCTTGGTTCAAACTGTCCAAAACACACTAAGCCCTAGCACTATTCAAGACACATTCTAATCTTGTTTTGTAGTTGTCACGACCTAAACTCCGAGTCATGACTGGCACCTAAACCAAGCCAAGTATGATTGGCCTAGCCTAGTAAGCCTGGCAACTCATTCAATGCTCATACTTTTATATAAGCATACCTACAGTGATTAGAGGTTGTCGAAAATCCGACAGCACCTCCCCTAAAACTTGGACATCCCAACCCTGCAAATTCAACACAGCCCAATACATTTCATTTCAAAAATTTACTAGTATCTTATATCTTTGAATTCTCGCCACAATACAGTATAGTATATAAGTTTTTTAAAATATAATCAAATGCCATTACAAAGGTCCTTATAGGATCTACAAAAAAAAAAAATGACATCTTTATGACCCAAATTAATATAGCACTTAGTAGCCAATGTGTCTTGGAGTCTCTACACGACTCAATCTACCAAAGTATCCTACCATCTATGTCTGGGTGGCACGCAGGTCCCAGAGCACCTTAATCTACTTTATGCTGATGTGAAATATAATAAAGGAAAGAGGTAAGCCTACCACTGGCTCAGTGAATGCATATATAACAAAACAAGTATAAGGGAAAGCAGATAGCTTTTGAGTTTCTCATAATAAAGTATTGAGACAAATAAAGGAAATTATATTGCCTTTAATTGTTGTTTATATATATATATATATATATATATATATATATATATAACAATTAAATTACATTGCAAGTTATCAGCAAAAGCACAATTTAAAATTAAAGGAAACAAGATATAATGGGTATCACGTGCAAGAATTATAATCAACCCTGAGTGCCGCCACACAGGATTCAATACTACTACTAAGACCATTGTGCAGTATCACAATATCACCACTATCACCGAGTGCCACCACACGGTGTACATATCACGATATATTCAATATAATTATCATTGAGTGCCGCCACACAATGATTATCCATTATTCTAATTAGGTATACTGAGGCCGTTACTCCCATTAACAGCTACGGGACTTTAATCAGATTCTCATTTATAATTTTAGAATAAAATCATTCATATAAATTAAATATTGACAAGTAGGTAAATAAGTATATAAAGTTAAATCAAATAAAAAAAAATTTGATAAAAAAAATGAATTAATGAATTTTATATAATAAAATGATAATCAAAAGTCATTTAAAACCTCCCCAACATAAAAACCATTTATACATACATATATATATATATATACTTTGACACATATAATTTAATCCACATAGAATTAACAAATAAATAAATAAACAAATAAGATTTATATCCACAACAACGCAAATAAGGCAAATCATAAAATAAGAAGTTTAGGCTAACAATATATATATAAATATAAAAGTAAAAAAAAAAAGGCTACTATTTTGCTATCTATACACTCACCTGTGGAGGCCAATAGTAGAGGCCCCAATTTCCTAAAATTGAAGGGACTTCCAATTTGAAAGAGTAGCTTCACTATCACCTATAATTATATTGAACATAAGAACATCACCTTAAATTTCTCTACTAACTTCTAATATGTTCAATATAATTAATTTCACCCTCTAACACCTAAATCTATAATTATAGTTTAAATTTTATAATTTACTATAACCCCTAGATTTTAGATTTCACAAATTAATTGGCACAATCAAATTCAAGTTTCTAAAATTTAATTTGAGTTTAAAATATATCTTAAGGAACTTAAATAAACCCATAGGAAGTATCAATTCATACCTTAATGGTTTAAATCAAAAAGCCCCAATTTGAGAAGCTTCCCACGGCCAAAATGAGGAAGTAATGAGCAACTAAGGATTTGGATTCCCATTGGCATAGAAATGGAGCAAGAATGAAAGTTAGAATCAGGAAAAAAAATAACCCCATGCATAAAAGGAAAAGAAGAACAAAAATGAAGCATTAAGCAAAAGAAAGAAGAAGGAAATGGAGATGGAGCTTCCTACCTAAGAATCCCCCCTCAGCCATGGTCTTCCGAGATGCGTCACCGGAGCAAGAAGGTGGGAGGGGCGTTGTAGCGTGAGGAACGACTGGTGAATGGTGAGAAAACGGAAGAAAAAAAAGAGAAAGGGAGGAAATGAAAGAGCTTGGCAGAAGGCTTCGAAGAAAGAGAAGAAAGTGAAGGTGGGAGATGTGCTGCAGCAGTGAAGAATAAGAAAGAAGAAAAAGAAATCATATTTTAAAGGAAAAAGCAAAAATTATAAAAGATACCCAAAACTTTTCTAATGGAATTTATATATGACTTAGAAAAGTTATTTTTACATAACTAGAAATAAAAATAAAGACCCTACAATTATTTAGAATTTTCATGGTGAATTATTTTAAAAATTTTGGAACATAAAAATATCCCAATGGGTATAAGATAGATTTCAAAATAACTCCTTAAGATAATTTTAAAGCTTTATAATTATCTTAAGATTACTTAAATCTTATATTTATCCTAAAAACAAATTTGTCTAATTTAATTATTTATTTTATTATTATTATTTTAATTTGGGTTGTTACATTCTCCCCCCCTTAGAAAATTCGGTCCCCGAATTTTAAACCAGCCTCTTACCTAAGGGGTCTTGAAAAGATGGGGATACTTCTCACGCATAGCTTCCTCAGCTTCCCAAGTTGCCTCCTCTTTGGAATGCTTCTGCCATACCACTTTTACTGATGTTATATCCTTATTCATCAATCTCTTGATCTGTCTATCAATTATAGCCACAGGTTGCTCTTCATAAGAGAGCTGCTCGTCTAGTTCTATGGTCTGTGGTTGAAGCACATGAGAAAGGTCAGCCAAGTATTTCCGAAGCATAGACACATGGAAGACAGGATGAACACTTGTAAGATTTGGTGGGAGAGCTAAACGGTAGGCTACAGCCCCCACTCTCTCAAGTATCTCAAAAGGCCCAATGTACCTGGGACTTAACTTCCCTTTCTTTCCAAATCGTAAAACACCTTTCATAGGCGATACACGTAAGAACACAAGATCTCCAACTGCAAATTCTAAATCACGTCTCCTGTGGTCGGCATAAGACTTTTGTCTACTTTGAGCAGTCAATAGCCTTTCACGGATCAGCTTTACCTTGGCTATTGACTCCTGAACTAGGTCGAAGCCTAATAATGTTGATTCACCCACTTCGAACCATCCAATAGGCGACCTACAACGCCTACCATACAGTGCTTTAAAAGGAGCCATTTGAATGCTCGATTGATAACTGTTGTTGTAAGCAAATTCCACTAAAGGCAAGTATTTATCCCAACTTCCACCGAGGTCTAAGACACATGAACGTAGCATATCTTCTAATATTTGAATTGTACGTTCAGACTGCCCATCTGTTTGAGGATGAAAGGTAGTACTAAGATCCAATCTAGTTCCAAGTGCTTCTTGAAAAGACCTCCAGAACTTAACCGTAAATTGTGGGCCACGGTCTGAAATAATGGATACTGGTACACCATGAAGAGAGACAATCTCATCCAAGTAAAGTTTAGCATATTGAGCTACACTATAAGTAGTTTTCACAGGCAAGAAGTGAGCAGACTTGGTCAAGCAGTCTACAATCACCCATACTGAATCATAACCCTTGATAGTTTTAGGCAATCCAGTTACAAAGTCCATGGTAATTTCCTCCCACTTCCATTCCGGTATTTCAATTTGCTGAAGCAAGCCTGCGGGCTTTTGGTGCTCAGCCTTCACCTGTTGACACACTAAGCATTTAGATACAAATTCGGCCACATCCTTTTTCATCCCTTTCCACCAATATAACCCCTTTAAATCTTGGTACATTTTATTAGAACCCGGATGACAAGTATAAGTTGAATGATGAGCTTCTTCTAGTACTTTACTCCGTAAGTCTTCTACATTCGGCACACATAACCTATGACCGCACCTTAAAATACCTTCAGAGTCCACTGAGAACTCTTGCAGCTTTCCTTCATGAACTTCTTCAATGATCTTCTTCATTTGAGGATCTTGGCCTTGTGTAGCCTTGATTCTATCTACCAAACTAGAACGAAGTTGCACATGGGCTAATAAGGCGCCAGATCCTGTGATCTCTAACCTTACTCCACTTCCCTCAAGCTTCTGAGACTCTTTCACCATAGACCTCTTAACTTCTGTTATGTGGGCCAGGCTACCCATTGATTTTCTACTTAATGCGTCAGCCACTACGTTAGCCTTGCCAGGGTGATATAAGATGTTACAGTCATAGTCTTTCAAGAGTTCTAACCACCTTCTTTGTCTTAAGTTCAAATCTCGCTGTTGAAAGATATACTTAAGACTCTTGTGATCGGTGTAAATTTCGCAAGTCTCACCATATAGGTAATGCCTCCAAATCTTCAATGCAAATATGACTGCAGCCATTTCTAAATCATGAGTGGGATAATTCTGTTCATGCTTCTTGAGTTGTCTAGATGCATAGGCTATCACCTTCCTATATTGCATTAATACACAACCCAGGCCTACTCTTGATGCGTCACAATATACTGTATAACCACCAGTTCCAGATGGAAGAGTTAGCACAGGTGCGGAGGTTAAACAATCTTTTAATTGTTGAAAACTCTCTTCACATGAATCTGACCACTGAAACTTCACTCCCTTCCTTGTCAATCTCGTTAAAGGAGCTGCAAGCTTAGAGAAATCTTTAACAAATCTGCGGTAGTATCCTGCTAACCCAAGAAAACTACGAATCTCAGTCACCGTAGTAGGTCTAGGCCAATTTTTGACTGCTTCCACCTTTTTAGAATCCACACTTATCCCATTCTTAGACACCGTGTGTCCTAAGAAAGCCACATTGTCCAACCAAAACTCACACTTAGAGAATTTAGCATAAAGTCGGTGTTCTCTCAAAGTTTGTAAAACCATTCTCAAATGTTGCTCGTGCTCTTTCTTACTTTTTGAGTAAATAAGAATGTCATCAATAAAAACGACCACAAAATGATCTAAGAATGGTTTAAAGACTCGATTCATCAAGTCCATGAAAGCTGCCGAAGCATTTGTAAGCCCAAACGACATGACTAAGAACTCGTAATGCCCATAACGAGTCCTGAAAGCTGTCTTTGAAATGTCCTCTCCTCTGATCTTCAACTGATGATACCCCAACCTCAAGTCTATCTTAGAGAAGCATTGAGCTCCTTGAAGTTGGTCAAACAAGTCATCTATTCGTGGCAATGGATACTTATTCTTCACTGTCACCTTATTCAATTGCCTGTAATCAATACATAATCTTAAAGAGCCATCCTTCTTCTTTACAAATAATACTGGAGCACCCCAAGGAGAGGAACTAGGGCGTATGAAACCTTTATCAAAAAGATCTTGTAATTGTTCTTTCAATTCTCTAAGCTCTGCAGGAGCCATTCTGTATGGAGGTATAAACACAGGTTGAGTGTTAGGAATTAAGTCTATGCAAAATTCAATCTCCCAATCTGGAGGTAAACCGGGCAACTCTTCAGGGAAGACATCAAGGTATTCACATACTACTGGTACCTTCTCCAAACTTGTTATTGTCGCACTAATATCTTTAACCATCGCCAGATACCCTTTACACCCTTTTTCCATTAACCTCCTAGCATGCAAAGCAGAGATCAAATTACTAAGTGCCCTACTGTGGTCGCCTTGGAAAGTAAAAGATTCTTCCATTGGCAACTCAAACTTCACTACCTTATTATAACAATCAAGTGTAGCGTGACAAGAAGATAACCAATCCATATCCAGAATTACATCGAAGTCCATCATATCAAGGACTACTAGATCAACAAACAACTGATTGCCTTTTACTAGGACTTCACAAGATCTATACACATGGTTGACTGTGATTGTATCTCCCATAGGTGTAGCTACCACTAAAGGCTCATCTAGTAGTGATGCATCTTTACCAAATCGCAAAGCAAAGAATGGGGATACAAAGGAATGTGTAGCATCAGAATCAAATAGAACATGTGCATCAAAAGAGCAAACTGGAAGAATACCTGTGACCACTGTATTGGACGTCTGAGCATCTTAACGTGTCATCGCATAAACACGAGCTTGACCTCCCCTAGCTTGCCCCTGGCCTCTGCCTTCTGTTCCTCTACCACGAGATTGTACCCCACCAAGGCCTTGGCCTCCAGGCCCACCAACTTGTCTTATTGGAGCTGCTAGAATTGGAGATAATGGTATCGTCGTAGGATTAGATGCATGACTAGAGGATGGTTGCCCTGATAACATTAAACAATCCTTCTTGATATGGGCTAGCTGACCAGACTGATAGCATGCTCTCCCTGGTCCAAAACAAATGCCAGTATGACTCCTCCCACAAGTAGAACAAGGGGGTAAGGGCCCAAAAGATCTCCCTCTACCACGCATAGTCTGGGAAGAGCGCATTTGATTAGTTCCACCACTTTGAACTATACTTGAGGAATGTCCACTATGACTTCCCTGACTTTGAAAACTTTGTTGTTGACCCTGATGACTTACAACAATCTCCTTTCTGATTCCACTACCACCTCTAACTTGATAGCCACCCTGATTGCTCTCATTTCGCTGCCGTTTACGTGACTCTTGTGCATTCCTGCTTTCTTTACTACGAGCTTCAAAAAGTTTGGCACTTTCAACTACATCTTCATAAGAGTCATATGGGACTCTAGCAACTGATCAGAACAAATAATCTAAAAGCCCTTGTACAAACCGCTTCGCTCGCATCTGCTCGGTAGCTACCAAATGAGGAGCATATCTAGATAACTTAGTGTACAATATCTCATATTCTGCTACTGTCATACCCTCTGATTGCTTCAATACTTCAAATTCTCTAGCTTTAGCATCTCTAACTGTCTGTGGAAGAAACCGTCTCATAAACAATTAATTCTTCCTAAACCAAAGGGGGTAACCCCTGTGGTCTTCCTTCCTTCACTGTATCAAACCATGTTTGAGCCAAGCCTAGCAAACGATATTCTGCCAACTCTAGTAGGTGTACATCCCAATGCTCTACAAAGTCAGCCTATTTGATCCAAAAAGTATTGAGGGTCCTCATCTACCTCTGTGCCTGTAAAAGAAGGGGGCTTAAGCTTCATAAGTTCTGACAACTGAACCACAACTGTCCTCCCCTGTTGAGCTAATTGCTCCCCCTCTAATCTAACTTCTGGCTCTGGCTCAGAATCTACATGCTGTTCTCTCCTTTGTTGTTGTTGCTGTTGTTGTTGCTGGATTACACCCATCATTTCTCTCATAGTTTGTTGCATGTCACGCATGCTGGCAATAACATCTGCTAATGTCAAGTCTGCCTGCCTAGCCTCAGGCGCCTCATCTCTTGCTGCCCTAGCAGACTCATTTGCTGGATCATGACCACGTCCGCTACTACCACGCCCTCGGCCTCTAGGAGCCGAAGCAGGGTCATGAGGCAGGCTGGAAGCCTCATCAGGAGCAAACCTCCTAGGTGCCGTCCTCTTTCTCGGCGGCATCCTTTCCTAAAAATAAAATAAAGTACACAAAAATGATATCAAGTTTCAAGCAATAAATACACTTAATGCATAGACCACTAAACAAGACTCCAAGACTTAGATTTGGCAATAATAGACTCCTACACGTAAGGTGTGCTGGCCAATTACGCAATTACATGTAAGACTCTACTATTCCCTAATCATATGGCTATGAGGACCTAGACACAAACCGAGCTCTAATACCAACTTTGTCACGACCCAAACTCCGAGTCATGACCGGCACCTAAACCAAGCCAAGTATGATTGGCCTAGCCTAGTAAGCCTGGCAACTCATTCAATGCTCATACTTTTATATAAGCATACCTACAGTGATTAGAGGTTGCCGAAAATCCGGCAGCACCTCCCCTAAAACTTGGACATCCCAACCCTGCAAATTCAACACAGCCCAATACATTTCATTTCAAAAATTTACTAGTATCTTATATCTTTGAATTCTCACCACAATACAGTATAGTATATAAGTTTTTTAAAATATAATCAAATGCCATTACAAAGGTCCTTATAGGATCTACAAAAAAAAAATGACATCTTTATGACCCAAATTAATATAGCACTTAGTAGCCAATGTGTCTTGGAGTCTCTACACGACTCAATCGACCGAAGTATCCTACCATCTATGTCTGGGTGGCACGCAGGTCCCAGAGCACCTTAATCTACTTTATGCTGATATGAAATATAATAAAGGAAAGGGGTAAGCCTACCACTGGCTCAGTGAATGCATATATAACAAAACAAGTATAAGGGAAAGCAGATAGCTTTTGAGTTTCTCATAATAAAGTATTGAGACAAATAAAGGAAATTATATTGCCTTTAATTGTTGTTTATATATATATATATATATATATAACAATTAAATTACATTGCAAGTTATCAGCAAAAGCACAATTTAAAATTAAAGGAAACAAGATATAATGGGTATCACGTGCAAGAATTATAATCAACCCTGAGTGCCGCCACGCAGGATTCAATACTACTACTAAGACCATTGTGCAGTATCACAATATCACCACTATCACCGAGTGCCACCACACGGTGTACATATCACGATATATTCAATATAATTATCATTGAGTGCCGCCACACAATGATTATCCATTATTCTAATTAGGTATACTGAGGCCGTTACTCCCATTAACAGCTACGGGACTTTAATCAGATTCTCATTTATAATTTTAGAATAAAATCATTCATATAAATTAAATATTGACAAGTAGGTAAATAAGTATATAAAGTTAAATCAAATAAAAAAAAATTTGATAAAAAAAAATGAATTAATGAATTTTATATAATAAAATTATAATCAAAAGTCATTTAAAACCTCCCCAACATAAAAACCATTTATACATACATATATATATATATATACTTTGACACATATAATTTAATCCACATAGAATTAACAAATAAATAAATAAACAAATAAGATTTATATCCACAACAACGCAAATAAGGCAAATCATAAAATAAGAAGTTTAGGCTAACAATATATATATAAATATAAAAGTAAAAAAAAAAAAGGCTACTATTTTGCTATCTATACACTCACCTGTGGAGGCCAATAGTAGAGGCCCCAATTTCCTAAAATTGAAGGAACTTCCAATTTGAAAAAGTAGCTTCACTATCACCTATAATTATATTGAACATAAGAACATCACCTTAAATTTCTCTACTAACTTCTAATATGTTCAATATAATTAATTTCACCCTCTAACACCTAAATCTATAATTATAGTTTAAATTTTATAATTTACTATAATCCCTAGATTTTAGATTTCACAAATTAATTGGCACAATCAAATTCAAGTTTCTAAAATTTAATTTGAGTTTAAAATATATCTTAAGGAGCTTAAATAAACCCATAGGAAGTATCAATTCAGACCTTAATGGTTTAAATCAAAAAGCCCCAATTTGAGAAGCTTCCCACGGCCAAAATGAGGAATTAATGAGCAACTAAGGATTTGGATTCCCATTGGCATAGAAATGGAGCAAGAATGAAAGTTAGAATCAGGAAAAAAAATAACCCCACGCATAAAAGGAAAAGAAGAACAAAAATGAAGCATTAAGCAAAAGAAAGAAGAAGGAAATGGAGATGGAGCTTCCTACCTAAGAATCCCCCCTCAGCCATGGTCTTCCGAGATGCGTCACCGGAGCAAGAAGGTGGGAGGGGCGTTGTAGCGTGAGGAACGACTGGTGAATGGTGAGAAAACGGAAGAAAAAAAAGAGAAAGGGAGGAAATGAAAGAGCTTGGCAGAAGGCTTCGAAGAAAGAGAAGAAAGTGAAGGTGGGAGACGTGCTGCAGCAGTGAAGAATAAGAAAGAAGAAAAAGAAATCATATTTTAAGGGAAAAAGCAAAAATTATAAAAGATACCCAAAACTTTTCTAATGGAATTTATATATGACTTAGAAAAGTTATTTTTACATAACTAGAAATAAAAATAAAGACCCTACAATTATTTAGAATTTTCATGGTGAATTATTTTAAAAATTTTGGAACATAAAAATATCCCAATGGGTATAAGATAGATTTCAAAATAACTCCTTAAGATAATTTTAAAGCTTTATAATTATCTTAAGATTACTTAAATCTTATATTTATCCTAAAAACAAATTTGTCTAATTTAATTATTTATTTTATTATTATTATTTTAATTTGGGTTATTACAGTAGTCTTTAATTCGGTTTAAAAGATCTAAGAATAAATTTGTTGTGTTTAATGAGTCTTTGTTATATTACTCTTTGGCTTAACTATTCATTCTAACTTTCTTTTATATTAATTGAAATCCACCAAAAAAATCACATGACTCAAATATACGTCCTAGTGAGAGTTTGTTAAATTAGACCACAACTTTTATAATTGCAAACAATAGAAAAGTAATGCATTATTTAATTCTCGGAAGGGAAAAATTATTTCTATTTTACTAAAATCTTGTGCCATTGTATTTTTTAAATTATTAAGAAATTATTTATTCAGCTATTAGGACTCAAGAAATATGTGAGACCATCAAGAGGCCCTTAGTTCCAGCTACTCAAAATGCATGAGCACTACCATTATTCACGATGCATATATTGATCTAGTTTTAATTATCTCCAATTTGCCATAAATGATCAAATACTTATAAAATTTTTTCCCTTTATTTATTTCCTTGTTTTTGTAGGTTCTGGTAGTTCAGGTATTGCTCTCAAGTTTCAACTTCATTTTAGCTTGCTTTGCTTTATTTAGTGATGTTTAATAACTCATAGTTATGGTACTCTGTTTCTTATTAATTAATGTTTCTAGCTTTCTATTGTATGAACATATACTAAAAAAATCACATGACGCAGAAATGCTCCCTGGTAAGAATTTGCCCAATCAGACCACTGACCTTGTAATAGCTGAAAATGGAGCAAGTAATGCATTTTTAGCTTTTAAGACGGAAGAAAATATTATTTCTTTTTATTTTTCCAAAACTTAAGTCATCCTATTTTCTGATTCCCTTTTTACTTGTTTATTCAGCTATTGATTCAGCATCTTCGCAAGCACCAGAAGCTATGAGTTCATCAATACTAGCATTGGATGCTTATAGCAGCTATAAGGGGATGATTGACATTTCCGTACAGAACTTGCCATATTTAGAGGCTGGGGTGAAGCGGCATCCTCAGGTGCTTGATTGGCTCAATACAAAACGACGAAGAGTGTTTGCTTCCTCCTTCTTTTCCTTATTTGCTGAGGTGACTCGCCTTTTGAGGACCACTCGGAGGGGTGACTTGACAGAGGATGACCGAAACTACATCAGAGAGTGTTGCACCTCCTTAGAAGTGGTTGGTTTTGATGCCTCTTGGGTCAGTTATGTGTATGGGTGTATAGAGCAATGTGATGATGGAGAAAACCTCAAGAGAAGGCTTAATGAGGCTGAAGGTCAAGCTTCCACTCTCAAAGCTCAGCTAGACTCCATCAAGAAGGAGTTAGCTTTTGTGGAGAAGTCCTTAGTCTGGTTGCGGGACAAGGCTAGTAGGCTAGACGACTTCATTGAGTCCTGAAGCTTGCGTGCCCACTTAGAGCTATTTGCTTTGACATTTTCAATGTCAACACCGAATTCACTTTTGTATACTAGTTTGTCAAACAAATAAATGCGTTTGTCCAATATGCATCATTAGTAATTTGTCATTTGTCCAATGCACTTGTTCTGTAGGTCGGGCATTGAAGGAATTCGACATGCTTTATCCTTCTCTGGATATTATTTTAATTATATGGTTTTGGTTATGGTTGGAGACTAATTTTATGTCATTCTGAAAAAAGAGAGCATGGTAAATATTTCTTGCATTTACTGTTCATTAGCAGCAAATCATTTTGGGGATTTCAGTTTTTTTTTCGTGTCAAGGGGATTTCAGCTTTGACAACTCATGAAAAGGAAAAAAAATGTCTATTCTTTTTTTTGGACATTCATATATGATCAAGCGGTTTACTGAAAATAGATTTGTGTTTTAATTTGGTTGCTAGTTTGTTCTTAAATTTTGAAATGAGGAAGTAAATTGGAATTAATCTTTATTAACATTAGCAGGTAATGGATAGATATCTATCTCGATAAATATGAATATTCTTTACTGATAGGAAGTTTCAGACTCTACAATAGACAGGATCATTACCTCTTTGGTTACATATTTATATCTAAAAGTTGAAGATATTACAAGAAACTTCTAGTATCGTAAGCTTCTAATTAATGCTGTTAATCAATCTAGGAATAATGCAACTAATTTCTTATCTACATATTGAAACTCAATGTCAGATATATAAACGAAACTAACAATTGTGCCTTCACCTAGTATCGTAAGATTCTAAGATAAATGGTTTCCTATTTCAAGCTTTGATTTGGCACATTCTAATTATATTAGCTATTTGCAAACTTGAATTCATTCTAACACATGCATCAGATCATAGCACTTTAGACTTGACAACCACATAGACTTGACATTTTTACTTCTTGAATAAAGTAGAAAATGAAATACAGAGCAAGCGTTAGATACCTACTACTTAGAGCATGTCATCAATCAAATAGTTTGTTAAGTAATGGATAAAAAAACTTACGCGAAGGGATTCCATATATTGCTTCATCTCTCATTTTTATCATCTCCTGGCAGCAAAGTCTTACACATTCTACGTGAAGACATATATTTGTTACCAAAACAAGCCATCAGATAGAAGGACATAAAACTAGTATAATATTAGGTAGCTTATATATTTTATTAATATTGGGCAGTTTTTTATTAATATTGGGCGGAACAGAACATAGCAATTAATACAGCCTTTTTTATTTATTATGAGGATATAAAATTTCTTAAGTATCAAAATGATTTGTTAAAAGCATATACAAATTAGCAAGTTACTTTTATCAAAAGTCCAACAATAACTGAACAAATGTGAGTAATGACTCTGTAGCCAATTTTTTTCATGGCAGTTCCAGTTGCTTTTAAAGAAGATGGGGGACTCTGAATCACTAAAATATTTTTGTATGCTTATTATGCAATTTTGATAAACTTAAAATTAAAAAGAAAATACTAAACTATGGTGAACAAACAACTAAAGCGACAGAAACAAATACCTCCTTAATTCCTAAAGAACCATTCTGCAAAAGAAAATACTAAACTATGATGAACAGACAACTAAAGCGACAAAAATAAATACCTCCTTAATTCCTAAAGAACCATTCTGCAAGACTTTTGACTCTCAGGTTGGGTTCGCTAGACCAAAGTCTCACAGGTTTTTAATGCGTAATATCAAGGTCAAAATTATGGGTGTACTGCAAATAGTTCCTGAGGAACATCTGCTACAAATTTGAAAACAATAAACTCATTCCTTTGCCCCCTCTGCTGGAAGAGACCTGGAATGGAGTTTTGAGCTTTGGGAAAGAAAGGACGCATAATTCATGTACTGAATAATAACAGGGAAATATATTTGCAGCTATAAATATATTACCATAAGCCTAATAGTACTTCTGATAATGTTCGCAAGTATGTGTATGTTTGTGGTAGATAAAAAGGTCCAAGTGGAGGTTTAGCGCTA
Source organism: Erythrophleum fordii (assembly GCA_032878935.1). Lineage (NCBI taxonomy): Eukaryota > Viridiplantae > Streptophyta > Magnoliopsida > Fabales > Fabaceae > Erythrophleum > Erythrophleum fordii. Next base: position 146,296 of record JAVQMF010000010.1, read on the forward strand.
CTTTGGAATGATAGTTTGAAGGTTCAGATTGTTAATTCCTCTAGCAACTTGATACACTTCAAGGTCCGTGATCATTAGCTAGCTGAGAGATCAATTGTTTGGAATTTCCTTGGAAACCTGAAAGAAGAAATTAACTATTTCTGGTTGGTGTTAGGATTGTAAGAGACTTAAACCAAGTAGTATACCCAGACCGCAAAATTAGTCAATGTAAAAGATTGCATTGAGACATGATCTCTGACCGCGCTCTTATAGTCAAATATAAGAGAAGATGGAGATCAAGTGTGGGAAGGTGATAAAGCCTGTTATAATAGCTTGTGGATTCAAATGGTCGAGAATAGCAAGGTCAATGTGGTTCGGTGGCTAGATCTGATCATGGTCCTCTAGTGGTTACATATAAAAGACACTATTATAAGCCATTTCGTTTTGACAGTATGTGGATTTGGATCCTACCTATAAACATGTTGTTATGAATGCATGCAACTATTCTATTTTGGTTTGGCTGTGTACTTTTTTGTGCAAAATACAAAGCAGTTGAAAAACATTTGCATGTGGAACAAAACAAAATTTTGGAAATGTACAATCTATTATAGAATAATTGGAGATCCAGCTTAAGATGTACAGGAGAATGTTTACGTCATAAGTAATTTTTTGCTAAAAAAAACAAGGCAACAATTGGTGGATTATTTGGATTGTGAAGAAATGATGTGGGCACAAAGAGCTAAGAAGAATTGGACAATTCATGGGTGAATGGAACAAAAAATATTTGCATGAAACTGTTAAGAAGAGGAGATATAGGGATACCATTTAGGGAATAAATCACCTTGACTTGGGATGGATTGAGGACCCTGAGGAAATCTCAAATTATTGTGTACAATTTTTCAGTAATTTATACTCAAACTCATGTAACAAATGCAGACCAAGGAGTTATATAGTTTCTGGATAGTATATCAGTTCCCAAATTGTCAAGTGCCCATAAGGAGATGTCGGATAAGCCTTTTACATATTTTCACATTGAGACTGCACTTTTTTAGATTGGTCCTGATAATGCCCTAGCCCTAATGGTTTAAATACGAGATTCTATCAAGAAAAAGGATTTACTTACTTTGATGGTGTACTTTCACAACAGGAGATTTCTTTTTAGAGAATTCAATAAAAATGTATGTCACTCTCATCCCAAAAGAATAAAAATCCTTCTTAATTCCTTTATGGATTTCAGACCAATCAATCTTTGTAATGTGACTTATAAGGTTATTTCCAAAAGTTCTCACAAATGGGCTAAAACCAGTGTTGGATGAATTAATAGCCCTTCAACAATCATCTATCATAAGAGGGAGACAAATTACTGATCATATTGTACTTGCTTTTGAAATAATTGAATGGATGAAGAGGAGTAGGGGTAGGAAATATGATTGGGCTACAATGAAGGTAAATATTCATAATGTTTATCATAAAGTATCATGGAATTTCTTAGGGGTTGTTTTGCCAAAAAAATAGAGTTGTCTCAGCATTGGCAAAATATGATAAGGCAATGTGAGAAAACTATCTCATATAAAGTCCTCATAAATGGTCAACCTTCCAATCCATTTTTTTAAGCATGTGCTTCAACATAGGGAGATCCTATTTATCCTTATCTATTCATTTTGTGCATAAATGTTTTATCCTCTAAATTGGATGATATGGAGAAAGACAATGTTATTAGTGGTATCAAGGTTGATGGGGGCAAAGTTGAATCATTTGATGTATGCTGACAAGCTCATATTCTTCTTTAAAGCAAACATAGAAACTTGTGATAGAACTGGTAAGGATTTGAAAGTTTTTGCTGAATTCTGTGGTCTAAAAGTTAACATTCAAAAATTTGAAATATGTTTTTGCTACATACACCTCATAGATTCAAGAAGATGATACCCAAGTCACTTGGTGTCAACTTAGTTCAAAAAAATGAGGAATTATCTTTGTAAAAATGTACATACTGAAACTATCACGCCCAATGTTTTCTAAATCCTTAGACATCAAAAGAAAGATTAATACTCATAATAATAAGGGACTAGAAGTTCAAATAAGATAAAAGAAAAGAATAGAAAGAGTGAAAATAGAGCCAAAGTGGCTAAATGAAATAAACCAACATTTTAGCGACAAAACCATAATTTTAAACAAAATTTTAGAAAAAAAAAAGAGTTTTAAATACCAAAATTAAGTTCACTAAAATTTGCAAAGGTCTTGAAAATCATAGAAACTGTCATAATGGTTAAATTCCAGACTGTGTGCAATTTAGGGCTATAGTTGACTATAACTTTGATTAGACTTTTTTAAACTATTTTAAATTCCAAAAATTTCAAAGAAAATATTTTTAATAAACTAGAGAGCATTAATTTTTATGTAAAGTTTATGGTTTTTGAAAAAGATATAAAAAAAGCTTAAACAGAGGAGTTAAAATAGAAGGGACATAAACTCTAACTTGTAATATATTGTAATTACTTTATTTATTTGCAACTAGTGATATGATTTAATTATTCAATCCTTATGTTTCATACTTCTAAGTGTATAGAAATCATTAGATAATTTGGATAACCTAAATGAACTTGAAAAAGAGATTTTAGGACTTGACCATAGATTGAGTAGTATAAATTCATAAAACTTGCAATATTGAATGGATTGATTCGCTTGTAGGATAGGAATATACTTACCAACCTCACATAGCCATATTAGGACTTATTCTTGATTAAATTTCTAAATTAATTACATAAGAAATTATAGATTGATTAGAAGAATGCCTATATGTAATTCAAAAGATATTTATAGGTAGATTAGAGTTCTAAACTATTAATGACATTAAAAATAAGATAAGGAGGGATAATTAGTTCATATGAAATGCTAGGGGAAGTCATAATCCCAAATCATTTTACTTTTCAATTTCATCTAAAATGATGTTTCTCTTTTATTATTTTTATTTTTATTTTTATTTTTATGTCTCTAGTTTAATGTAATTTAATTTCATATCACTTTTTATTATTGACTTGATTTAAATTAAGGTACATAATTTTAATACTTAGCAATTAGTTTAGTGATAAATCCTCATGGAAACAATATTTTATTCATCACTTTATTATTGTTACGATACATATACTTACATGTACACTTTCAACCAAAAAAAGCAACAGCTGCAATTCCCCAAAGCTCTATAAAGTCGATTACCCATACTCCTAATGCAAGTTATTGTCCGATTACTAATGGATTCTGTCTGTTTAAATTTCTTGCTACTGTTGCAGGTTATTTAATGTATTTTAACTATTACTTTTATTGGCTGCTATATGTGTAATTTGGATTTGGCATCTCAAGTTTGTTTGAATTAATTTTGGTACTATAAACTTTGGATTCTGAAAATTAAAAATAGTAAACAGTTCAAAATTTTCATATTAATTTTATGTAATACTTTTGATATATGAAGTTTTAGAGATATATAATGTGTATTAATAAAATTAGTTGATCTAATTGGTCTACTTGTAGCTCTTGAGTCCTCATGTTTAATGCTTGTATGACAAGTCAAATTCAATAGAGAAAGGAGGAAAGGTGTTATAAGGAAAGATTATCTCAGCATGAGAATAGTATTCATATATGACTACAAATGTCAACCACAAGCGAGAGATAACACCAAACTGATGAGAGATTGCAGAAGAATTTGACATTCCATAGAAGAAAAGCTTTGCGCAGAAGATAATAATTTACATGAGCCACTTGTAATAAGACATGGACAGAAAGACCACAAATAACTTGTACATCCACGAATTAGAAACAACGTCCTGTGATAAAATGAATTGTAATGCATGACCAGTTTCAAGAAGATCTATCCATCCAGTATAATCGGCTAATCGCTGTCAGTAAGGCTTGTCCGGGCTTTATTGGCCCCTATGAATTTAAAAAAAAAAATCAATATAATAAGTATATCTAATAATTTATTTTGGAATGTGAAGAGTTACTAACATATCGTTTGATGAAAATTATACTTATTTATTAATCAAAAAATTCACAAATACAAAAGGTATTTAGATTTAAAAGTTTGATTCGGTCTAACTCTATTAAGTTTTAAAGCGAGATGTAACCAAAGTAATTTTATTTTAAATAAAATATAATTTATATTGTCTTCTTTTAAATTTTGTTAAAATTATACAAATTTTTCTTTTATTTTTAGAATATATGCAAACATCTTTTAAAACAAAAATTTATGTTACACTTTAATTTAATTTTTAATTTTTTAAAATAAAAATATCCTCTATTAATTTAAATTTAAAATTGGTTACTAAGAGTATTATAGTAAAAAAAATTAAAATTAAGCTAAAGTATATATTTTAAAAATAATAAAAAAATTATATAATTGTAACAAGATTCGAAAAAAAGAACTCATGTAATTTACTCTAAAATCGATTAAATGGATTTTAAAAGCCAGTCCATTTTGACTTATGTAAGACCCATGGATACTTCACAGCTCCCCGCTTAGGAGAGAGAAAGCGAAGTGTGGGGTTTGTTGGCTTGGGGATGCACAGTTGGGGCTTCTGGACAACAGGGGTAGTGGGGGCATCATTTGATTTGAGCATGTTAGAGCAGATTTCTCCTCATAAGATGTTATACCCAAATAACAAGGTTTAAATGATTGGACAAACAAAATTATAAATTATCAAATCATACTATTGTGTGCCTGAGGCTTTGATCAATGGGCAAAAATTCATATATACATTTTTTTATTTTTTTATTAAAATTTAAAATAAAAATATAATTTTTAAATAAATTTATCATCATTTAATTAAATTTATATTTATTTTTTATTATTAAAAAATTATATAATTGTTATATTTTAATTAAAAATTTGATAACAAGAATACAGGACGGCTCTTTCTTTTTAACAAGGATCAGAGCAAGTGTTGAGCTACTTGAGACATCACACAAGGTTTAAGCAAATAAAACAGGGCCATGTAGATGGCATGGTTTATTCTGATTAAAATTAATGTCTTTTATCAGCAGAAGGAAATTACAGATTCTGATAAGAGCTAAAACAGTTGTCTCTTTCGCTATATTGAAAGGTTAAAGCGTCACAGTACCTGCCGTATCTAAAGGTGATCTTTTTTTTTTTTTTTTTCTTTCTTTCTATATTTTCGTTTTACTTTACCAGAAAAAAATAGCTGTAGTTAAGAATAAGGTCAATTGGTTTTGAAAACATTACTATTATTGATTGGATAGTTTTTGTTTTTTAATTTCCCCTCTCATTTCCTTGAGATCTTAGGAATGGTTATAGTTGTCATGCCTCAAAATCGGAGACATAACTAGCAAAGAATACGAAATAATCTTGCATCTATAAGTCTGCTCAATCATGCGAATTCTTATTCATGTATCAAATTCTCTTATTAAAATAATCTTACGGAATTAATTCAATTTCAAGCATTTACATAAAAGTTCAGCAAAGTATCCCTTGTAAACAAAACATTTTGAGTTACCTGCAACAGTTTGATATTCATATATCAGAAAGGGAACCCTGCTTTTATTTCTCAATTTATATTAAAGTATAATCAAAAGGTTGCATATCCTACGTGTAGTTTGTGGAGCTAACTTTACAGTACAATCATATATCTACATAGGGGACATTTAACTTTTTTCAGTAAACAACTTGATAATCACATTTAAAGAATAGGTGAATAGGTGCGGTATGCAAAAAGTTAAATAATACAAAATTTTACAAATATGAAAATAGAGGAAGCACAAAATGAAGCGAGAACAATCAATGCAATGAGCAAATAGAAAATAAGTGGAGCAAGCTTACACAGATAGATGAAAGCATATTACTATAAGCTAGTGGAACGAGTTATATGAAAGTGGAGTGTGCCAGTGTATGCAAGTGAAGGATCATCCAAAAGTGGAGGAAACAAAATATGCAATAAATAAAATGAGATGGAGAGAGAGAAAGAAAGAAACACTACCAATTTTATCCTTGTTTAGCTTCTCATGCCTACACCCAGTCTCTTTAAAATTTAATGGATTTTCCTTTAATCAATCTAAAAATTACAGGATGTTGGTTTCATGTAGTTTTACAAGTTTACCTTAAATTTAAACAGGACTTTCTATAGCTTACTCTCAACTCACTCTCACAACTGTAGAGTTATAGGTTGTAATATAAGATAACAATTCATCCTTAAATTGGGGTTTCACTAAGTTTAGTAAATGCTTCTTACAAACTAATATGTCAAAAATTAAGAATATTTTCTAAAAAACGACTACTCTCTTCTTACACAATGTGTAGATGATATTTAACTGCATTTTATGTTACATTTAAGTCTTTTATGTATTTATGAAATTTTAATAACTTCTAATCGTTTAAGATAAAACAATAATAGAGTAGCTTTCTGACTAAAGCAAAAGAAGTTTATCTCCAATATTCACAAGCTTTCTCCTTAGTGGCAACCATTAGCACAAGGAGTTCTTCCCCAACAAATCATTTTGCCTAATCTTTATAAATACTATTAAATGTTTGCCTTATAAGTTAGAAAAAGATTATGACCTTTTCTTCATAAAAGAGATAGTTGCAGAAGAGAGAGAGAGAGAGAAGAAATGAAACAATTATACTATGTTTTCATTTAGCTTGATCGAGAGAGATAGAGGTTTTGCTATATATACATTAATATTTTTGTTTCCAAACAAGAAAGAGTTGAAAACAGGCTAACATAAAATGGGCTTTTACATAAAAATTTTGGCTTTTGTTATTGTCAAAGTCATGAGCCAAGATAACCTTAGGCCAAGAATCTCTCTCTTTTGATGATAACAAAATCATAATGTAAAATTTAAAATTCATTTAAAGGCTATGTATGATCCCCCTGAATATTTGCGTCCTCAAAAAATAATTTGCTTAGAAGTGCAAAGCACAAAGGCAAATACATGTAAGGTGCAAAAAGATTTCGTGGAGATACAAATGATCATGTAAAATACATTATAATGCATTATCAAATTTTACATGTAATTCTCTTCTTTTTGTCAACAACAAAAGGGTAAGAAAACAGAAAAGTATAAAACAAATAATAGAAGATAGTAGAAACAATCAATACAAAGCATAAATTCAGAACATCATAGACATGTTACTAAAACCATAAAGAATTCAATCATTATTGGCTAGTCCATGAAAAATTGTATAAAGTTTTCAAAACTTAAAGTGCATATCTAAGTTTTATTGATCTAAATGACAAAATGCTTGGCCCATGCAATTAGTGAGACGAAGAATGATAGAGTCAATTTCTTAAAGTCATTGCAGTAGCACTTGTTTATCCTCTTGAATGGCCTACTTGAAGTCATGTAGTTCAGTATTAACAAAGTCGTGTTGCTACCTTATAGCCATATGACCGCTAACCATGTTTAGTATAATGCCAACATCTATGGCCATTTAATCAAAATTATCCTTAAGTTCCTACACATTTTAATTTAAAATACGAAGAAGCTGAAGAATTTTATTATTGGAAGATAGTTATACATTGGCAAGAGAAGGAGGGGATGATGAGGGAGGAGGAGCTTGGTAATCTGCATGAAGAAGTACAAGTAAAGAAGAGTCAGGAGATGGAGGGGGTGTAAGTGGAGGAGGGTTAATAGGAGTTGGAGGTGAGAAAAGGGGTTCAGGTAAAGGAATAGATGGAGAAGGAGAGTTATGATGAGTGAAGAAAATGAATAAAGGTGATACAGATGGAGGAAGGAAATCAAGAATGGAAGGTAAAGGACATGATGGAAAGATGATAGGTGGAAGGAGCACATCTTCTTTAGAGTTTGAATTTTAACTTACCTAAAGCTTCTTTCTTTTGAGCAAAGAACCCATACTAGATAGAGAGGGATAGTAGATTCTAGAGGATGCACTTGAGAAGTGGAGGAAGGTGGTAGAGGAGGTGCTAAAGATGGAAAAGCTTCATCATTTTGCATAGGCAAAGAAATGTTGATTTGGAAATTAGAAGGTTCCTCAATTGATTCTGACAAAAGGTAATCTTCAACTAGTTATTCCTATGGAGTAGGTTTAGTAACTTCCATTTCAATATATTCCTCTATATGTTTCTCCAGAATAGGCTCAGCAATTTTCTTCCTTTTAAGCGAGAAGATTCTAATAGACTTTTTTGGGATAAAAGGTGGAAGAGCTTGTGGTAAGAATCTTTTGACCTTGGCACAAAAATTTTTAAGATAAGCATTGAATTCTTCCATATCATAGTTTATAATCCATTTTTCGCTAATTGGTGTATACTTCATGAACTTGAAGATGGCAGCGTCATAAGTCATAGAAATGATCTGATATGCGTATTGTTCAAAAATTATTCCTTGGCCTCTAAAAATTCGAGTGAGGTGTATCCAGTAAGGTAGATTTTGACCTATGAAGAGCCATGAGTAGCTTCATCCATATATTTCACCATCCAATAGTATACTTTGATACTTTGTTGGGCCATTAAATTGTTAAAAAAATATTTCTTTATGATAGCATTGATTTTGTATCAATTATCAAGTCCTTTCGTTCAACCATAACTTCAAAAGCATCAGCATAAGTTACTTGTATCTGAATAAGCCAAGAATATCCAACAAAGAAATATTCGAGGTCTCCTATAAAGAATACTCCAAAAATCTATTCTAAAGTATTTGCACCCACAGTCACTATTTTTTCATTAACCAATGAACTTAAAGCTTTCCTTTCTTGGATAACATGTAAAATTGTATAAAATTCTCAAACCAACTCATCATAAACTAGTTCATTTACAATTACCAAAGGAATCCATTTCAATAAGGCAGTTCAACTGAGTCAGTTTTGTAAAATCTATGCATCTACTAGTGCAACAAGTCTATGCATAAAATCAATAACATACCTTTCTAAATGTTCTTTCGTATAAAACTTAGACAATGAATACTCAGTAAATTCTCTGTTTGGCTCTTTGTTCCCAATCATTTTCTTTCCTTTTCCCTCTATTATTATTAACGATTTCTTTGAAGGGATTTCTCAAATGTTGATGCATATGGGTTTTCTTGGTTGCTTTTGTATTTCTTTTTTAGTCAAATCTAGGTCTTCATCAACATTGCTCTTTCTTTTAGACTAAGGATTTTAGGTCAAAGATTTTTTAATTTCTTCGTTCTTCTATTTTGATAACTTCTTTAATTTGAGTTTTTTTAATGCTTATTAGTACTTATTATATTCTTCTTCAATGTCAAGAATGGCTTCAATAGGAATAAACTTTTTTTGTCTTTGAGATCTTTGAAGATGAAATGTGAAATGATTTATGCATTCACCCATAAACTACTTTAAGATTATAGTAGAAAGTTTCGAGAAAGGGAGAGAAATGGGATAGGTTCAAGAAAATAATGTTTCATTTCTACTACTAAACAGTTTTTAAAACATTTGTCATTCAAGAATTAAAAAGCAAACTATCATTAATGCTAACATTATTAAGGGCAACCATTATTAATTAAACCCCAAAATGTACTATTTTGAAAACTAATTAAAACTTTGACAATTGCTTCAAATTATGTGGCAATTAACTTCAAAGAATTAATTTTTCATTTAATAAGTTTAAAGACACATGGCATGCAAAAGCACAAATGCATAGCATATTCATTTAAAAATAAGGAAATGCATTTATTTCAACAAAGTTACGGCATCATGCAGAAATAAGAGTGACGTAACCAACAATATCAGTTAGAGGGAGCAATAAATAAAGTGGAGGAGATAGGTAGCTCTATATAAAAGAACACAAAAAAAAAGATCATATATTGTCAATCATTCGAAGTTCTTTTTTGATATAGATAAACCTATTTTTCAATAGGAATTTGGTAAATATATTAGCAAGATGATTTTTAGTTTATACATATAGTACCTCTACATCGTTGAACATGATCTCTGATAAAGTAATACTTTATCTCAATGTACTTAGTTTAGGAATGATTAATTAGGTTCTTTGTGAGGCAAATGGCACTTGTATTATCACAAAATATAGGAATGTGGTTGAACTCAAAGAATAGTCTTCCAATTATTGTTTCATCCATATAAATTAAGTGTTGTAATTTTTAATTGCCATATATTTAGTTTTAGCAGTAGAAAAAGCCACAAAACTTCACTTTTTACTGAGCCAAGACACCAAAGTGTTTCCAAGAAATTAGTAACTACCATTGGTGCTTTTTTTATCTAATTTATCTCCTACGAAGTTTATGTCAACATATCTAACTAAATCAAAAGAGTTAGTTTTAAGATATCAGAACTCATAGTTTTGTGTTTCCATAAAATATCTATAAATATACTTAAGAGTAGTGAAGTATGATTCTTTAGGATTTGTTTGAAATCTTGCATACTTGTTAATACTAAACATGATATTTGGTCTGCTAGTGATTAAATAAAATAGTGAGCCAATTATACCTCTATACTTTTTCTATTCCTAGTTCTTACCATTCTCATCTTTAACCAAAGTAGTGGAGGAACACATTAAAGTTCCCATATGTTGGAATTATGAAAATCATGTTTATTTATTAGTTCCTTAGTATATTTGGCTTGATTAATAAAGCTTTTTTCTTTTGTTTACTTTATTTGTAATATAAGAAAAAAAACTCATTTCTCCTATCATACTCATCATAAATTTACCTTTCATAAGTTCAATAAATTATTTACATAAAGATTCATCAGTATTACCAAAAATTATATCATTTATATAAATTTGTGCAAGTAAGGAATCATTTCTATTTTCCTTAATGAAAAATATATTGTCAAGTTTTTCTCTTAAAAACACATTCTCTATGATAATAGTATTTAACATTTCATACCATACTCTGGGAGCTTGTTTCAGATCATAAAGAGCTTTAGAGAGTTTGAACACATAGTAAGGTAACTTTTCATCTTCAGAATCAGGGGTTTGCTTAATATACCCCTATTTATTTATAAATACATTTAGAAAAGTACTTTTAACATCCATTTGGTATAATTTAAGATTCATAAAGGATACATAAGCAAGCAACATTCTAATTGTCACAACCCACACTTTTAAGTATGTTGGCACAAAAGACAACAATTTCCCCTACCATGAATCGATTTGTATAGACATTCTCCACAAAAGTTCAGATAAATTTCCTCTTCATAGAAATTATAAAACTAGAAGTATCATTTCTGAATCACTTTTGTACAAAACGTAGAAGTTTTTCTTTGTGTGACTTTTGTAGAAATTTTGGCAAAGTCTCCTCTATAATTTGGACCTCCCGATATTTCTACAAATAGTCAACTCAACAATACATCCAAAAATATGAAAACATAGACTTCTAGGGATTGGGGATATCCTAACTATGATTCAGTGGAGCCACATTCTACACTGTTCAGAACAAAATAAATTACAAGCATAAAACAAAATACACCCACATGAACAATTGTGGGCTTGCCAAAAGAAATAAAGCAGGAGATCTACAGCTAGTAGGCAGCTCAGGGTAGGTTAGGGTCTTCAACGCTCTCTGAAAAATAAATTAAGAAAGAGTGAGTTTGATACTCAGTGAATAAGTAATGTCAACCCTTTTTAAAAAAAATGGGAACAAGGTCCAGAAAATACTTATATATATATATATACATAACACATAAAATAAGCCTTATGCATATCATTTCTTAAGATGCATCAGAATATCTAAGCAGAACCAAATTGAAACAGACGCAGAGCACACAGCTCGCGGGGAGAATAACCACAGATGCAAAGCACTTTGCTTGCAAAATAAAATGACTCCACATGTGGTAGCTACCCACACGGGGCTAGCAAAACCCCTACTAGCTGAGGTCCAGATCATGGTACACCAAGGCTAACAACTACTGCTGTTAGCTACAGAGTTCTGAACAGATAACTCTACCTCTTAAAATGATACTTTTCTCAATTTAGCATTTCAGACAAAGTACCATTCATATCAGTTCAATATCTAAATTTCCAGATAACTCAACAGTCGAAATTTTTCAAAATCTCACGTTTAAATTAATTTTCGAATAACATGCATATAACAAAACATTTAAAGATGTCTTTCTTTAAATAGGTTTCTAAACGTTAGAACACTGCAAGGAAACTTAAGGAGACTTAGTAATAAAATAAGAAATAGGAGTTACTCACGGTCCGCATTACTTACTCACCTCCTAAGATGATATCAACATTCCCTGCCCACTCCTCAGCTAACTCAATCTCCTGAGTATCCTACAATACCCGTTCACCAGATTTTAGAATGTGAATAACCAAAAATTGTCTCATTAGCTTAGCCTATCTAAACAAAATTCTAGGAAAAGTAAGGAATATTAATGTCTATTCTTCATTCCCTTAGCATGGTATAGATATGTACAAATTTCAAGGAATTAAGTCCAACATTCACTCCTTCATTCCATGCCTTACATATCCATACAACACACATATATAAAGATATAGGTTTATATATATATATGCGTCCCTATATGGTGACAGATCATTTTAAAGACTTAAATTCATTCAAAGAGGAAGCACAATCAAGAATTTGCAATTAAGAAGCACAATAGAATTTGATTTTGGATTTTATACTAGAAATTTCATCCAAAAATGGAAGTAATAAAAGGGACGGTCGAAATTCATTCTAGCATAATGGAAACCAAGATTACCCCAACCAAAAAATCAGTCTCTTACACCTTTTTTTTTCGACTGGCCACACACACACCAAAACGCAGTACAGAATAAGCAAAATAGGGGAGGGAAAACGCTATGAAAATGGACTAGAAACACAAGACTTACAGCAGCAACTCAGAACTGGGAAAAACACTTATGCCTGGCGTTAAATCCCCCAATCACCAGCAGCAGAATTTGGTCCAGAAAATAGCAGAAAACTTAATTCCAGGAATAGCAGAAAATAGTGAGGAACAAAGGAGAGAAGATGAAGCTTTGTTCCAGCAAAGTTTTGCTCCTTTTTCTGACCGAAGGGATGGGAATTCAGTGCTGCAGAAATGTTAGAAGTAAAATGACATAAAGCCCAGCAAAAAGTGGATGAGAAAAGGGCATTTTGGATATTGCAGAAGGAGGCAAAAATTTCTACGTGGCAGCAGCAAAAACTCCTTTGAAAAGTCAACTCCCCATGCATGAAAGCATGCACGTTGGTCTTTACAATCTCTCCCCCTAAAAAAATTCGGTCCCCGAATTTATATATATATATATATATACTCACCTTAGTTCTCAAATAGATAGGGGTACTTTGCACGCATTTCAGTCTCTACCTCCCACGTAGCCTCCTCTGGTGTGTGGTGACACCATAGAACTTTCACTGATGAAATCTCCTTGGAACGTAACTTCTTCGTTTGTCTATCCAAGATTGCCACAGGAGTTTCTTCATAAGTCAAACCTTCACCCAAAGAAACATCTTGATGCTGTAGCACATGAGAGGGATCAGGTAGATACTTCCTTAACATGGAAACGTGAAATACTGGGTGAATATTGGATAACTCAGGCGGCAACGCCAGCCTATAGGCCACAGTCCCAACTCTCTCTAGGATCTCATATGGCCCTATATATCTCGGGGTCAACTTCCCTTTCTTCCCAAATCTCATCACACCTTTCATGGGAGACACCCTGAGAAACACATAATCTCCAAATTCCAAATCACGACGTCGGTGATCCACATATGCTTTCTGCCTGCTCTGAGCTGCTATCAATCTCTCCTTGATTACTTTCACCTTTTCTAAAGCATCTTGCACTAACTCAGGCCCTAATGCTTTAACTTCTCCAGTTTCAAACCATCCAATAGGAGATCTACATCGTCTCCCATACAATGCCTCGAAGGGTGCCATCTGTATGCTCGCTTGATAACTATTATAATAAGCAAATTCCACCAATGATAAATAGTTATCCCAGCTACCACCAAAGTCCATAACACACAACCTTAACATATCCTCTAGTGTTTGTATAGTCCTCTCAGATTGCCCATCAGTTTGAGGATGAAAGGCTGTGCTAAGATCCAATCAGGTACCCATAGCCTCTTGAAAGGCTCTCCAAAACTTAGAAGTAAATTGGGGTCCTCGATCAGAAATTATAGACATCAGTACACCGTGAAGTTTCACTATCTCATTTATGTAAAGCTGTGCATATCTTGCAACATTGTACGTTGTTTTTACCAGGAGAAAATGAGCTGTTTTAGTGAGTCTGTCCACAATCACCAAAATAGAATCATAACCCTTTACTGTTCGGGGTAGTCTCGTTACAAAATCCATAGTGATCCTTTCCCACTTCCACTCAGGTATCTCCAGCCGTTGGTGTAATCCTGCAGGTTTCTGGTGTTCTGCTTTAACTTGCTGACATGCCAAACAATGCAAAGTGAAATTCGCTATATCTCTCTTCATGCCCTCCCACCAGTATACTTGCTTTAAGTCTTAATACATCTTTGTAGAACCTGGATGGATCGTATACCGGGAACAATGAGCTTCTTCCATAAGTTCTCTCCTCAAATCTTCCACATTTGGCACACACAATCGAGTACCGAACCATAAAACGCCATTTGAATCTAAAATAAATTCATTTTTCTTTCCACTTTTGACGTCATCCACCAATTTACATATCTGTGCATCCTTGGCTTGGGCAGTTTTCAACCTTTCAAATAGAGATGAATGAAGCTGTACATGAGCCAAAAACATTCCTGGCTCTTTAATCTCAAATTGGATTCCTAAACGCTCAACCTTATAGAGTTCTGAAATTAGCGGTCTCCTCACTTCCACAATGTGGCTCAAGCTCCCCATGGATTTCCTACTCAGAGCATCTGCTACTATATTAGCCATACCTGGATGATATAAAATAGTACAATCATAATCTTTAAGCAACTCCATCCACCGCCTTTGCCTTAGATTCAGATCCCGCTGTTGAAAGATATATTTAAGGCTTTTATGATCTGTATAGATTTCACATGTCTCACCATATAAGTAATGTCTCCAAATTTTGAGAGCAAAGACCACTGCCGCCATTTCTAAATCATGCGTTGGGTAATTTTGGTCATGCTTCTTAAGTTGTCTAAAGGCATAAGCAATCACTTGACCATGCTGCATCAATACACATCCCAAGCCAATCCTAGAAGCATTGCAGTACACAACATAACCTCCAGACTCCGAGGGCAACGTCAAAACTGGCGCAGAAGTCAGACAATTTTTCAATTTTTGAAAACTCTCTTCACACATATCAGACCACTGAAATTTCACATTTTTCTGGGTTAATTTTGTTAACGGCTCAGCTATTTTAGAAAAGTCTTTAACAAACCGTCGATAATAGCCTGCCAAACCCAAAAAACTATGAATCTCCGTAACGGTAGTAGGTCTTGGCCATTTTTGAACCGCTTCTACTTTACTTGGATCTACTTGCACCCCATCTTTCGAGATTACATGGCCTAAAAAGGCAATTTTTTCTAGTCAAAACTGGCATTTAGAAAATTTAGCATATAATTGGTGTTCCCTTAACACCTGTAGTGCCACTCTCAGGTGCTGTTCATGCTCTTCATGACCTTTAGAATAAATCAAAATATCATCGATGAATACAATAATAAATCGATCTAGAAATGGCTTGAACACTCGATTCATCAAGTCCATGAATGCAGCTGGAGCATTGGTTAACCCAAATGGCATCACTAAAAATTCATAATGACTATACCAGGTTCTGAAAGCAGTTTTAGGGATATCTTCCCTTTTTATTCGCAGCTGATGATAACCCGATCTTAAGTCAATTTTTGAGAAATATTGAGCTCCCTGTAACTGGTCAAATAGGTCATCTATACGAGGCAAGGGATACCTATTCTTCACTGTCACTTTATTCAGCTGTCGGTAATCTACACATAAGCGGAGAGAACCATCCTTCTTCTTAACAAAAAGTATAGGTGCGCCCCAAGGGGACGTACTAGGGCGAATAAAACCCTTGTTCAACAAGTCTTGCAATTGATTCTTTAATTCATTAAGCTTCAGGGGTGCCATTCGATAAGGAGGAATAGATATTTGTTGAGTACCTGATAACACATCAATACAAAATTCAATTTCCCTTTTAGGAGGTAGCCCTGGTAATTCTTCAAGGAAAATATCAGGGAATTCTTTTGCTACTGGAACCTGTTCCAATACTGGGGCTTGTACTTCCGTATCTCGAACCATCGCTAAATATCCTTGACACCCTTTTTTCAAGAGCCTCTGAGCTTCTATCATTGATATTAAATTGTTTGGTGCTTCACTTCAATCACCTTGAATGACAAAGGGAGATTTACCAGGAAAATCACATCTCACTAACTTAAGATGACAATCCACCACTGCATAGCAGGACGCTAACCAATCCATTCCGAGTATTACATCAAACTCTGCTATCGCAAGCACTATCAGGTCAACTAACGTCTCACAATTAGCCAGTGTAATCACACATGCCCTATATACCCATTCAACCATCACAGATTCCCCCACTGGGGTTGCAACAATTAACGGGCACTCTAATTTTTCAGAGTCCTTACCAATCTTCTTTGCAAAATAGGGAGATATATAGGAATGTGTGGAGCCAGGATCAAATAATGAATAAGCAGAATGCGAACAAACTGTAAGTGTACCTGTTATCACGGTATTGGATGCTTGCGCATCCTGTCTATTTAATGCAAAAACCCGAGCTTGACCCCGTCCTGCAATCGCCTGGCCTCTGCCTACTACTGTCCCACTGCTGCTACCTCGACCGTAGGTGGAGTCCCTGTTGAGAATTGCCTAGTGGGTCGAACTGATCCCTGACTAGAATCAGGGTAACGCTGTGGACAATCTCTCACCAAATGTCTAACTTGCCCACAACGAAAACATGCTCTCGTCTCTCTATGGCAAGTGCCTGAATGTATCTTCCCACAAATGGAACAGGGACCTCTAGATTGACGAGATGGAGTAGAAACTGGGGTGGACATCGTACTAACCCCTCGGAACGATCCTCTGTGCTTGTCAGTACCAGCAGAAAATGAAGTCGGAGGTCCCGTGAAAGATTGAGTAAGTCTCTGATGACTCTGGGGTCTAGGACCATAAGAAGGTCCAGCTGCAATGGAACTACCTCCCTGTCTCCCCTCACTGTCACGCTTCCTCTTTCTCTGAGAAGTGTCCTCCTCCTTATCTCTTATCTCTATCATGCGTACACAATCCACTACAGCTGAATATGAGAGAAAAAGATTCATCTGTGGAGCGATCACCCTATACAACATACAAGGTAGCCCATTTACAAATCGCTTGATCCTGTCCCTCTCAGTAGGGACCAAATGTGGGGCATAGCGAGACAACTGTGTGAACCGAATATCGTAATCAGAAACACTCATGCTTGAAACCAATTTCAGACCCTCAAATTCTCTGGCCCTAGCATCCCGAACACTCTGTGGCAAAAAGCGATCCATAAAAAGCCCCTTAAATTCTTCCCATAACATTGGAGGAGATCCAATCGGCCTTTCCCCCAGTAAAGTTTGATACCATATGTAAGTTGCGTCTTGTAACTGAAACCCAGCAAACTCTAATGATTTTGCACTCGAACAACTCAGAGCTCTGCATATCTTCTCAATACCATCAATAAATTGCTGGGGGTCCTCCTGACTTTCTGTTCCGGAATAAGTGGGAGGCCTCAATTTTAAGAACTGGGAAAGGGTTACTAGAACCTTCTGTCACACCCGAAAATGCGACCGCGTGGCGCCTTTCAAAAGAAAATCAAAACTAAAAGTAAAGAGAAATAGATAAATAAACAGGGTTCAGGAGTCGCCACCAAAATTTATTTTTGAAAAGGCAAAACTTTGGAAAAGCCTTTTTTTTAGTTTGAAAAATAGTCTGCGAACCAAATTCGGATTCGGGAGTCGATTGTGAGTGGGGAAGGTGTTAGGCACCCCACTACACCCGTTCTTAAAAACGGTTACCCTAAGTTAGTTGTGCGAAATCAATATGGCCTTTAATCTATTTTAATTCTCCTTAAACAATCACATGCACAGATCAAAAGGAAAAATTTAAGGAAATAAAATTTAAGGGAGGAAAGAAAATTAAAAACAAAACAAAAAGGAATTCAAAGAATAAAATAAAGAAAAGAGAATAAAATTAGAAGTAATAAAAGAAATAAAATTAAAGGAAATAAAACGAAGAGAAAATGTTTATTTACAAGGGCGGACTTGACCTAGGATGAGAGCCTAGGGCCTACGTACCCTTACGAGGGATCAAAGTCCACGTAGTTCGACTGAGATTATATTTGTTGGTTGGTTTTTTTTTGTTTCTCTTTGTTTTATGTTTTTTTTTTCTTCTTTTTTTTCTTGTTTTTTTGTTTTTTTTTTGTTCTTTATTTTTTTAAATTTTTTTTAAATTTTTTATATATATATTTTTTTGTGTTGTCTTTTTTTCGTAAACAGATGAAGAAAATAAATTACTTTTTCCTTTAACAAATAAAACGAGTTTTGAAATTGGTTGAGGTGTTTTAATTTACTAAAGGAAAATGTAATTTTATTTTTCTTTGCATTTGTATTTTTTTTCCTCTCTTTTTCCTATTTTTTTCATTTTCCTTTTCGTTTTTATTTTATTATTATTATTATTATTATTATAGTTATTTTTGTTTCTATTTTATTCTTCTTTTATTCTTTCTCTTTTTTTTTGTTTTAGTTGTTGTTGTTGTTGTTTTTATTTTTCTATTGATTTCTCTCTTTTCTTTTGTTAATTTTTCTTTTGTGTTCTATTTTGTTTTCATTTTTTTTCCTTTTTGTTTTTAGTTTTGTTTATCTTTGTTTTGTCTATGATTTTTTGACTTTTTGTATATTTTTGTTTTTGTGTTTTTTTTTTTACTTTTTTCTTTTTCTTTTTTGTTATTTTATGGTTTTTTGTTTGGTTTTTAATTAATTTTTTTTTCATTTTTTTAGTTTAATGATTTTTTTATATTTAATTTTCTTTGTTTGAGTGTTGTTTTTTTTTTTTGTGAAAAGACAAAGAGAATAAATTATTTTTTTTCTTTAACAAACAAAATAAGTTTTGAAATTGGTTGATATATTTTGATTTGTTAGAGAAAAATTTAATTTAATTTTCCTTGCATTTTCAATTTTTCCTTTTACTTATCATTTTTTGTTTTTCTTTTTTATTTCATTTTTTTTTTGTTTGTTTTTATTACCCTTTCCTTTGTTTTTTCATCTTATTTCATTTTTGTTTTAGTTTTAGTTTTTTTGTTTTTTTTTTGTTGTTACTTTTTTTGTTTTATTATTTTTTTCTATTTTTATTTCTTTTTGGTTTTTCTTTTTGGTTTTGTTATTGTTGTTTTTTTTTGTTTTTCTATTTTTATTTTTTTGGTTAATTTTATTTTTGTGTTCTATTTTTTCCTTCTTCTTTTTGTTTTAAATTCTATTTATCTTTGTTTTGTTTGTATTTTTTTTATTTTTTATTTTTTGCTTAGTTCTTTTTTGTTTTATTATTGTTTTAGAAAAGAAAAAGAAAATAAAATCCATTTTAAGATTGATTTATAGGTCTTAAATTATGAACACTACTAAAATGATCTCATTTTCTTTACTATTTTCTCTTTTCTTATCTCTAATTTTTTTTATTAATTGTTTTTCTTGTTTAGAAACACTTGTTTTCAATATTTGTAAAGCATGTATTTACTTCTAAATTTATTGAATGAAAGTTAGAGAAAAGCTCTAAAGTTTACAAAAAGGATTTAATTACTTTTTTTTACTTATCATTTTTTGTTGTTTTTTGTTGTTTTTTTTTCATTTTTCACTTTCTTTATCTTTTTTTTTTGTTTTTATGGAATATAATTTTATAAAAAAAACTTTGAGAAAAGTTCATCATTCTCAAAAAGTTTAATTCTCACTTACTTTTTATTTTTTGTTGGGCTTTGTCTTCTTTTTTATTCTCTTTTTTTTTGAAATTTTTTTTATATTTAAAAAAAACCAATTTGATTTTGATAATTGGAACCTAAAATTTATTAAAATATAAATTTAAGACCCAAATAGGTACCAAGGAGGCTTATTGCTTCACATGGTCTATTTGGTTTAATTCCTATGCGTCTGAGGGGACAAAGTATCCCACACGACAAATTCTAAAAGAGAAATAAAAGTAAATATAATGAAAGTAAAAAAAACATATTTACAGGCACATAAAATTTGGGTGATTGTGCGTGTTTTGTGTACAGCCAACAAAATCACATATTATTTTGAACAATGGTTACAAAAATAAAAGGAATAAAAACTTGTAAAAAAAAAGCCACTTGTCTGCACTTGTCTTTCTCCATTTCTCACTTCTCTGCTTCTGACCATTGCTGCCTCCCCTTAAGCATCTCCCGAGTCTTTGATTTTCCTCAACTCATCGCCATCCCCAAATAGGGCTCATGTAAAAGAAACAAAAGAAAGGGGGGGTTAAATTCAAGCCAACCATTCGTTTTCCAAGAATAACCAAACCAATGCATCAATATACATTGACATGGAACAGAGACGTTTTTACAAGCATGTTTGATATTGGCAAATAATTCAAAGTACTGTCCAACGAACGAAGTTAAATAGGAAATTGCACCAAGATTTCGAACCCACGCATCCATAATATGAATATAATGTTTTAGGCCGCAAAAACTTCTGCCACAAGCATAATGAATATAATGAAATACGCAAATAATGTGACAAAACCAGATTCTTAAATAACATCACGCAAAATCAGTATTTGATGAAATTCTGCCACAAAAGGTTAACTGGTTTGAACCCCTCATATTAACGTCAGGATACAACAAGGACAAATAGAAAGCTGACTTGGGCAAACAAAATTTCAAAAACAACCCTTAGCTTAATTCTATGTAAGACACCTTGGACCCAAACATTATTCACTTGATTACAAGGCAAGATGGTTAGATCCAAATATCCCTGCTAGTAATGAGACAACACAACAAGAGAGAGTGCATGCAAAATTAGAACCCAAACCTCAAGTTAGCTGGAGATAATAAGAATCTTAATCCATTCATGACATGTCAAGAGCTGCATACTTTTCAAACCCCATACAATAACCGAAATGTCACAGTAAACCCAACCCTAACTCAAACTTTATTACGGTAGCAGCTCATGGTGAGTGAGAATTAGCCGGTTTAAACTCAATTCTCATGCCAGTAGTAGGCCAGTGCAACAAGAATCATCAGCCCAATCAAAAAGACGCTAAACTGAACAAAGTGCCCATTCCAATTTCGAGAATCAGAGCATTATAGCAATAAACATCAAAACGCAAATATAACACAGGCCAACGAATACAAAACCTAAAAACAATCTACAAAATTTTATCAAGGCCAGATGCATTTGACTCAGGCAAACATATAACAGACCAAGGATAATAGCGTGATTCTTTGCCTTAACCAAGCCTCAAAATCAGATCCATTCTAAATCCCACAACCTAAAGGAACTCACATTTCAGTAGTCGAAACAAACGAATCAGACCATATTCCAGACAAAAGAAGGTTCAGATTTCAGCACCTAAAGAAAAAAAAACAACAATGACAATGGCATCAGAACATCCCTGAACCTCAACACCCACAAACAGCATACAGATATGGCTCTATAGTTTCAGAATTGAAAACGGACGGAGAATACCGAATACATACCTCCCCAGCTATTATTCCAGCATTTGAAAGGCTGAAAGGCTTTCTCTTCCCTTTCATCTCTGCGTGTGCTCTTTCTCTGCCTCTCTTGATTCGAAAGCTCTCCAGTTCCCCTCAAGCTCTCTCAATCCATCGATGTACCCTCGCTCCTCCTTCATCGAATTTTCACACTCTCTTCTCTATTTCTCCCAATCTCTCTCGACCTCTTCTCTGAAGCCAACTCTCTCGGTTGTTGTTGGCTCAGACTCCTCTCCTTCACGTCTGACTCCCCTTCAGTCTACCTGCTCTTTCGCTCAATCCGAAAAACCCTCAAGCCTCTCACGCGTTCAAAATCGCTTCCTTCCATCCTCTCTTGCCCCTTCTCCATTTCAGGTCCCCTCAGATCCAAAAATGGAACCAGAGCCCCTCAAATGTTTTTCGTCTTTTTCTCCATTCCCAGTGCTCACAGCTTCCTCGCTCTGAATTCCCCTTCTCTGTGTTTTCGAATCCCCTTTTCTGTTCCTTCTCCGTCTCCTTCCTCCTCTCTCAGTCTCCCCCTCTCATCTCCGAATCCGTCTATGTGTCTCTTTTTTCTCTCGCTCTCTCCCTTTTTTTTTTCGTTTCTCCTCTCTCCCTCTGAAACTCTCCTGAACCCCTTTTTCTTCTCCCTCGTTGATCCTCTCTCGGCTTCTTCCTTCGACTCTCTCCAGGAGTCTCGCGTCGTATTCCCTCAGAAGCCCCTTCTCTCGCACCCCCTCTTTCTGTTCTCCCCCCTTCTCCCCTTTTTTTTTCGTCCGTCTTTCTCTGCTCCACTCCCCCTTTTTTTTTTTGCCTCTGTCCCTCTGTGTGTCTCCCTTCTTTCCAAGACCGAATCCCCCGGGGGATCAAAGGGACCGGGTAGGGTTTTAGTTTGGGTAGGTTTTTTTTTTTAGTCGGGTAGGGTTTTTCAGAAGTGGGTATTTTTTTTTTTAAAAAAAAAGATGATGGGTCATGGGCTTCAAACTGGGTTGCAGAGGTCCGAAAGCTGCTGAAGGAATGGGCTTATTATTATTTTTTTACTCTCTCTTTTCAGCCCTCTTTTTTTTGGTTTTTGATATTTAGATATTGGGCCAAAGGGATTTGTTTTAGGTTAGGGCTTTGGACTTAAATTTTATTTTGATTTTATTTTATCACTCTCTTTTTCTTGTTTTTTTTTTTTAATAATACTTTTTTTTTAATGATTGGGATTTTATCTTTTTTTTTGTTTCATTTTTTCATCATTTTTTTAATGGACTTTTGACAACTAAATTCAAAATTCGAGCCAAATCGTTTTAGTTGATGGGCTTGGGGCAACTAAATTCAAAATTTGGGCCAAATATAAACAGATTTTTTTTACTTATTTGTTTTCTAAAGCTTTGTTTTTTTTTGTTTTTTTTTTAAATTAATTTTTTTTGGTAATCTTTGTCTTCTTTCTTTTCTTCTCTTTTATTTTATTTTTTCTAATTTAATTTTATTTTTGTTATTATTTTCATGTTTTTTCTCTTTTTTTTTTATTTGGGTTTTAGGTTTTTTTTAATGACTTTTCTTTATTATTTTATTTTTCATATCTTTTTTTTTGTTGCTAATTTGCTTTTATTATTATTTTTTAGTTTGTCTGGACAAAATACGGTGTTCACAGTTGCCCCTCTTTACTTGTTTCTTAGGCATTAAGATTGAAAATGTAATTTTTGATATTGTTGCATAAGAAATAAGTAAAGATAAGAACACGTATTTTGTTTGACCTAATTTGATTACCTTCTGACAATTAAACAATAAAAAAAAAGGTAAGAGTGACCCGAACAAAATATAGTGTTTACAGGTTAACTGTCACACCCGAAAATGCGACCGCGTGGCGTTTTTTTTTTTCAAAATTTAAAGTAATATAAGAAGAAATAGGGTTCAGGAGTCGCCACCAAAATTTTATTTTTAAAAAGGCAAAACTTTGGAAAAACCTTTTTTTATTTGAAAAAATGGTCTGCAAACCAGATTTGGATTCGGGAGTCGATTGTGAGTGGGGAAGGTGTTAGGCATCCCACTACACCCGTTCTTAAGAACGGTTACCCTAAGTCAGTTGTGCAAAATATGGCCTCTATTCTATTTTAATTTTCCCTAACCAATCACATGCAAAGAACAGAAGAAAAATTTTAAGGAAATAAAATTTAAGAGAAGAAAGAAATCTAAAAGCGAAACAAAAAAGAATTCAAAGAATAAAATAAAGAAAAGGGAATAAAATAAACGAAATTAAGGAAATAAAATTGAGAAAATAAAATTAAGGGAAAATATTTATTTACAAAGACGGACTTGACCTAGGATGAAAGCCTAGGGCCTACGTACCCTCTGAGAGGGATCAAAGTCCACGTAGTTCGACATAGGAAATTGTATTTGGTTGAAGTTTTTTTTCTTGTTTTGTTTTTGTTTTTATTTTTATTTTTATTTTTTTATTAGTTTGTGTTCTTTATTTTTTTTTAATCTTTATTTTTTTTGGTTTAGGTATTTTTTTTCTCAATTAATTTTTGGTTTAGGTATTTTTTTGTGAAAAGACAAAGAAAATAAATTACTTTTTCCTTTAACAAATTTTTTGATTGATGTGTTTTGATTTGCTAAAGGAAAAGGTAATTTATATATATATTTTTTGCATTTCCAATTTTTCCTCTTACTTATCATTTTTTTCTATCATTTTCATTTTTTTTGGTTTATTTTTTTATTATCCCTTTTTGTTTGTTCTTTTTCCTTATTTTGCTTTGGCTTATTATTATTTTTTGTTTGTTGTTATTTTTTGTTTTCCATTTTTTTTCTGCTACTTTTTTTTCTCTTTTTGATTTTTTTTTTGTTATTTTTTTTATTTGTTTCTTTTTTTGTTAATTAATTTTTTTTCTCTTTCTCTATTGTTTTGTTTTTGTTTTGTTTTGCCATTATTTATTTTATTTTATTTTATTTATTATTTTTTTTACCTCTATTTTTATTTACTTATTTTTTTTTTGGGTTCTATTTTGTTCTTTCTTTTTTTTTTTAATTTTTATTTCTATTTCTTTTTGTTATCTTTGTTTTGTTTATGATTTTTCGACTTTTTTTTTTTGTATATTTTTGTTTTTGCATTTTTTCTGATTTTTGTTATTGTTATTTATTTGTTTCTTTTTTTGTTATTGTTGTTTTTTGTTGTTTTTGTGTTTTTTGTTATATATATATATCTTTTTTTTTGTTTCATTTTTTCATCATTTTTTTTAATGGACTTTTGACAACTAAATTCAAAATTCGGGCCAAATCGTTTTAGTTGATGGGCTTAGGGCAACTAAATTCAAAATTTGGGCCAAATATAAACAGATTTTTTTTACTTATTTGTTTTCTAAAGCTTTGTTTTTTTTTTCTGTTTTTTTTTTTTAAATTAATTTTTTTTGGTAATCTTTGTCTTCTTTCTTTTCTTCTCTTTTATTTTATTTTTTCTAATTTAATTTTATTTTTGTTATTATTTTCATGTTTTTTCTCTTTTTTTTTTATTTGGGTTTTAGGTTTTTTTTAATGACTTTTCTTTATTATTTTATTTTTCATATCTTTTTTTTTGTTGCTAATTTGCTTTTATTATTATTTTTTAGTTTGTCTGGACAAAATACGGTGTTCACAGTTGCCCCTCTTTACTTGTTTCTTAGGCATTAAGATTGAAAATGTAATTTTTGATATTGTTGCATAAGAAATAAGTAAAGATAAGAACACGTATTTTGTTTGACCTAATTTGATTACCTTCTGACAATTAAACAATAAAAAAAAAAGGTAAGAGTGACCCGAACAAAATATAGTGTTTACAGGTTAACTGTCACACCCGAAAATGCGACCGCGTGGCGTTCTTTTTTTTTTTCAAAATTTAAAGTAATATAAGAAGAAATAGGGTTCAGGAGTCGCCACCAAAATTTTATTTTTAAAAAGGCAAAACTTTGGAAAAACCTTTTTTTATTTGAAAAAATGGTCTGCAAACCAGATTTGGATTCGGGAGTCGATTGTGAGTGGGGAAGGTGTTAGGCATCCCACTACACCCGTTCTTAAGAACGGTTACCCTAAGTCAGTTGTGCAAAATATGGCCTCTATTCTATTTTAATTTTCCCTAACCAATCACATGCAAAGAACAGAAGAAAAATTTTAAGGAAATAAAATTTAAGAGAAGAAAGAAATCTAAAAGCGAAACAAAAAAGAATTCAAAGAATAAAATAAAGAAAAGGGAATAAAATAAACGAAATTAAGGAAATAAAATTGAGAAAATAAAATTAAGGGAAAATATTTATTTACAAAGACGGACTTGACCTAGGATGAAAGCCTAGGGCCTACGTACCCTCTGAGAGGGATCAAAGTCCACGTAGTTCGACATAGGAAATTGTATTTGGTTGAAGTTTTTTTTCTTGTTTTGTTTTTGTTTTTATTTTTATTTTTATTTTTTTATTAGTTTGTGTTCTTTATTTTTTTTTAATCTTTATTTTTTTTGGTTTAGGTATTTTTTTTCTCAATTAATTTTTGGTTTAGGTATTTTTTTGTGAAAAGACAAAGAAAATAAATTACTTTTTCCTTTAACAAATTTTTTGATTGATGTGTTTTGATTTGCTAAAGGAAAAGGTAATTTATATATATATTTTTTGCATTTCCAATTTTTCCTCTTACTTATCATTTTTTTCTATCATTTTCATTTTTTTTGGTTTATTTTTTTATTATCCCTTTTTGTTTGTTCTTTTTCCTTATTTTGCTTTGGCTTATTATTATTTTTTGTTTGTTGTTATTTTTTGTTTTCCATTTTTTTTTCTGCAACTTTTTTTTCTCTTTTTGATTTTTTTTTTGTTATTTTTTTTATTTGTTTCTTTTTTTGTTAATTAATTTTTTTTTCTCTTTCTCTATTGTTTTGTTTTTGTTTTGTTTTGCCATTATTTATTTTATTTTATTTTATTTATTATTTTTTTTACCTCTATTTTTATTTACTTATTTTTTTTTGGGTTCTATTTTGTTCTTTCTTTTTTTTTTGTTTTTATTTTTTTTCTATTTCTTTTTGTTATCTTTGTTTTGTTTATGATTTTTCGACTTTTTTTTTTGTGTATATTTTTGTTTTTGCATTTTTTCTGATTTTTGTTATTGTTATTTATTTGTTTCTTTTTTTGTTATTGTTGTTTTTGTGTTTTTTTATATATATATATATATATATATATATATATATATATATATATATATATATATATATATATATATATATATATATATATATATATATATATATATATATATTTATTTTTATTTTTTTATTTCATATATTTTTTTTATACTTTGATTTTATCTTTGTTTTCTGTATTTTTTGTTTTGGACTAATTCTCGTTTTATTTTTAGTTCTACTTATAATTTATTATTATTATTATTTTTTTTTGGGTTATTATTATATTTTTTTATTATTTTTTTTTGTGTTTTTATTTTTTTTATTTTTTTGGTTTTATTATTTTTTGTTTGTTTTGTTTGTTTTTTATTATTTCTTTTATGATTTCTCTGTTTCTCACTCTTGTTTTTGTCTCTTCTTCTCTTTTTTTTTTGTTAATTTTTATTTTGTTAATTATATTTTTATATTTATCCTTATTGTTAATCTTCTTCTTTTTCACCTTTTTCCTTTATTTTAGTACATTTTTATTATTTTTGTACTTTGTTTCATTATCCCTTTTTGTTTGTTGGATTTTATATATTTTGTTATTTATTTTGGTTAATCTTCACTTTTAATCTATTTTCCTTTTTTTATTTTTTTTATTTTTTTATTTTTTTTTGGTTTTAATTTTTGATTGATTTTGCTATTGTGTTGTTTCTACTTTGCCTATTCGTTTTTTGCTATGTTTCACTTCTAATTTTATTTTATTCCTTTTTGCTTAGTTTGTGCTTTATTTTTCTGTTTTTTTTTCTTTGTTTTTTTTTTATTTTTTTCCTTTTGCTTGATAAGACCATCTCCAATTTAATCTTTGATCTTTTTTTTTTTTAAGATAACGCTTTTCACTTATGTGTAAAATAATCTTTTTTAAAAAGAGGGAAGGCAAGTATGTGAGACTTGTCTTAATTTTTAGTGGAAAACTTTTTTTGGTTTTAAAACAACATTTACTGAAGGCCATTGAAGCCCAAAATACTAATTCCAAGCTCAAAACCCCAAAAGGTACCAAAGAGGCTTATTGCCCCACATGGCCTTCTGATTTATTTTTATGGGCCTAAGGGGATATAAAATCCCATATAGCCATATGGTAACTATGGAGAATAAGTAAAATAATAAAAGTGAAAGAAGAAAAATAAAAAGAAAAAGAAAAAATAAACAAGTAACCCATATTCATGTGGGTAGGTATTTAGTGTTCAGCC
The DNA here is from genome assembly GCA_032878935.1 of Erythrophleum fordii. NCBI lineage: Eukaryota > Viridiplantae > Streptophyta > Magnoliopsida > Fabales > Fabaceae > Erythrophleum > Erythrophleum fordii. The sequence continues at coordinate 174,207 of JAVQMF010000010.1, forward strand.
ATGATGCACTGTGTCATTTTCATACATATTTACAAGGTCAGTTGAATAAAAGAAACCATACAAATTACAACCCAATTATTTCTGGCCCCTTCCTCCACAGTAGAACATGACTAATCCTTCCTCCCCGTTAAGAAATAACCAATCCACACGTATTGCAAGGGCTCCCATCAAATTCAAACGTCAAGCAATCATGTGAAGGAATAGCAACAATTTTTAAGGAAACGAAATAAATCAAAGGAAAAAGGGAACCCCGGTTCTGGTTCCTTTTGATAAATTTTTTACGGGAAGGTAATCAACCAAATAAATATCAGAATGGTTAAGGCATCCAAATCATGATTCTATGCAGACAGTAAGATAATGACTCGCTCAGGACTGACTCACATATAGTAACATATCCAGCAGTGCCACATGACAGGGAAGTTAAACAATAACCCAAACAATCGAGCTATCTATATTTGTGACGGATTACAAACATCTTAATCACGCATTTTATGCAAAATCAAAACATATTCAGCTCATGTACAAGATGATAAGCAGCAGCCATCAATCGAAGTTAATCCTGTCCTCTTCAAAAGCAAATGCACATTCGAAAGACTATACCTAATCCACAGGGACTACACCTCCAAACTCATGATCAGGAGCCACGCAAAGCCTTACCCAAAAGCCCCTTCCCCAGAGGTTGTCTATCAAACAGAGATCTTAAGCAAGTTAATAGTTCAGTTCCCTTATTCTAACCAGATAACCACACAGGACTTGCCTCTCAGTATTTTGATACAGAATCATACTTTCGGATCAAAGCAACCCAAGAAATGAAAATTCCAAAATTCAGCAATCAGAACACACCCACCTCTAGAGTTCAGATAAATAAATAAATTGGTTTATGCAAACAAAACTCAAGAAAATGGAAATTTTGGAACTCAGCACCCCAGATCAGAACTCACCCACACCTCCAGAGTTCAAGTTAAAAAAAAATCCAGAAGACATACCTTCAGAATCCGGGAAAACAAATGAGGCTCTTCTGATGTCGAAACCCCTTTACTGTTTATGCTCGATCCAGATCAACTTTCAGTCGTTATTTTTCTCCCTTAGCCTCTTCTCCCAATCTTGCCTTCATTTTTTTCGGAACCAAAATTACTCGCAATACTCCCTCATTCCGCCTCCCTACTGTCGACCCTCTTCTCCTCCGAAAAATCCCCCTCTCCTTCGACTCTCTTCTCCTCCGAAAAAAATCGCCCTATCCTTCGACTCTCTTCTCCTCCGAAAAAAAAAATCCCCCTCTCCTTCGACTCTCTTCTCTATTTATAGCGGACCCGAGAGTGGACTCCACTCTCCCTCCCGCGTTTTGCCCTCCTGCGCCTCGCACGAATTCGTTACGCCTCTCTGCTCCACTCACTCGCAGCACCGATACTCCCCCGTACTTTTCCATTACCTTCGAACACGCTCGCGGGAGCAACGCCAGAGCAGAGGGGGGGACCAGCAATCCTCTAGGGTTCCCTGGCGTCTGAGGTGTTTCACTTCTTTTCGGGTTTCGGGCTAGCGAAGCGGGGAGGAGAATCCAGACGTTGTGGGCTGAACCAGTTCCTTCCAACTGGGCTTCCATGTTTTGGGCCCCTTTTTGTTATTTCTGGTCCAAGTCTGAGTTGGGCTCTCTCTTCTTGGTTTTATTTTATTTTGTTTTATTTTGTTTTGTTTTGTTTTTTTTTTGTAATATTTCCTCTCCAAGTTTTTTTTTGTTCCAACTTTATGATTAAATGGGCCCCCTTTTTATGTTATTTTTATTACTATTTATTTTTTATTATTATTTTATTTTTGATTTGATTTGATGATTTTTTTATTCTCTTTTTAGTTTTTTTTTAGTTTTGTTTAGTTTTGTTTTATTATATAATATATATTATTTTTTTATTCTCCATTTATTTATCATTACATACTCTTTCTTTACTCTTATTAACTTTGGTTTTTTTTTATATATTCTAAAATATATCTGGACAAAATACGGTGCTCACAGTTGCCCCTCTTTACTTGTTTCTTAGGGCAGAGAAATTGAAAATGTAATTTATATATATTTTCATTGCTTAAGAAACAAGTAAAAATAAGAACACGTATTTTGCTGGAGCTGATTTGATTGTCTTCTGACAATTAAGAAAGGGTGAGAGCGACCCAAACAAAATATAGGGTTCACATGCTGCCCCTCTTTACTTATTCTTTAAGTAAAGAAATCGAAAACGCAATTTTTTATTTCTTTAACTTATGAATAAGTAAAGATGGAAACAAATATTTTGTTTGGGACGCTGAAAGATAAAAGCAAGCTAACTTACCCAGAAATGCTGGAACTTAACCAAAAATGCTTGCCAGTCTTTGGTTTTATAATCAGTTTATGCAAGACTTTTGGGTGCCTGTTTTGGCAGGACTTTGGTGCCTATCTTGGTAGGACTTTGGTTTGCCTGTTCTGGCAGAACTTTTATTGGTGCCTATTCTGGTAGGACTTTGGTTTGCCTGTTCTGGCAGGACTTTGGTTTGCCTATTCTGGTAGGACTTTGGGTGCCTGTTCTGGTAGGACTTTGGTTGCCTATTCTGGTAGGACTTTGGTGCCTATTCTGTGTAGGACTTAAAGGTGCCTGTTCTGTGCAGGACTTTGGGGTGCCTGTTCTGTGCAGGACTTTGATGCCTATTCTGGGTAGGACTTAAAGGTGCCTGTTCTGTGCAGGCCTTTTAGGTGCCTGTTCTGTGCAGGACTTTGGGGTGCCTGTTCTGTGCAGGACTTTGATGCCTATTCTGTGTAGGACTTAAAGGTGCCTGTTCTGTGCAGGCCTTTTAGGATGCCTATTCTGCGTAGGACTTAAAGGTGCCTGTTCTGTGCAGGACTTTGGTGTGCCTGTTCTGTGCAGGACTTTGATGCCTATTCTGTGTAGGACTTAAAGGTGCCTGTTCTGTGCAGGACTTTGGTGCCTATTCTGTGTAGGACTTAAAGGTGCCTGTTCTGTGCAGGACTTTTAGACCCAATATTTGAGTAATACATGCGTATATGCGGAATGCATGATATATGAAGGTAGTGTCATGGAGAATGGAACCAATGGATCTGATGGATGCATGAAATCTCGTGAGTCGGAAACATGAGGCACATGGATGCTACCCCTGATACGAGTTCAACTTGAAGAACATGTGGGATGCTTTATGTGATATTTACTTGTCCCAATACGAAGGCATGCATGACAACTATGAATTATTATTTGCTGTATTTGCTTCACTTTTCTTTCCCTCTTTCTTTTTTTTTTTTTAATTTTAATTTTTTTAAAAAAATATATATATATATATATTTTTATTTTGATTTTAATTTATTACCTCTTCTTTAAATTTCTTTAATTATATTTTATATAAAAAAAATGCCAGTTTCGAGGGACTATCAAGCGTTGAACTTTGAACTGACCAACTATAAAAACCAGACATTTTATCTCTTCGAAGCACGACCCATTTAACCAGATTGTCGGTACTATGCCTTTTATCCAACAGAGATCTTTGTGCGTTGTCTTAGATACCACAATCGTCCTTTTCACTTGTTCTCTTGGGAAGGAAAAAACCCCCCACCCATGTCACTCGTGAACGTCTAGATGACATTTAACGTTTTGCCCCGGTCTATCCCTCCAGCAATGACTAAGCTAACTGGTCCAATGAGGATATTAATATTGGCGTGCTAGGTAGTTGTTTTGACGAATGTCATTCCTTAGTTATTAATTTAGTCATATAAAGCGTGAATGCATGTGGTCGTAATATGAATGAATTGTAATCAGAATAGATGAGAAATTATCAGAAGAATAATCTCTAACAGAAAGTTTTATAAAGCTCGTAAGAGTTAAGACAATAAGTAATTTGGAATACAGGAGAGATGAAAGAACTAGAACCAAAAAGTTCTTTCGGAGAATGTCCTCTACAATTGTCCTCGCTCGCCCCCACAAGGCGATCCTTTGCGTTATACGAGATATGCATTTTGTAGAATCCAATTCAACATCTGCTGCTCCCATTCTTTTACCCAACTTTGAATTTCTGATTTTGCCTCTTGCCTGGGCATTTCTTCATATTGCCTAGCGGGCTTCTCTTTTCCTTTCTCCCCTTCTTTTCGTTTTCTTTCTTACTCTTCTTTTCATTTTTCATTTTTTCTTGGCTCTAATTTTTACCTAGGCTGCCCTTACGGGTTTTCACCCTAGCGAGCTCCCATTGTGCTCTAACTTTTGCCTAGGTCGCCCACTTGGGTTTTCAACCTAGCGAGCTTTTCTCTCTCTTTTTTTTTTTATGCAAAATATTTCTTTACTGCATCTGAATTGAAGGGTTTAGTCAATTCATGACCGTCCATGTCCATCAAAACTAATGCCTCTCCCGAGAAGGCGTGCTTTACAATATAAGGCCCTTCGTATGTAGGAGCCCATTTGCCCCGAGCATCATCTTGACTTGGCAAGATTCTTTTAAGAACTAGTTCACCATCTTTGAATTCTCTCGGATGAAGCTTTTTGTCGAAAGCTCTTGCCACCCTCTTTTGATACAACTGCCCATGACAGATGGCGGTGAGTCTTCGCCCTTCAATCATATTCAATTGCTCATATCGAGCTCTCACCCAATCTAAATTGGATTCGATCAATACTCGTAAGGACGGGATTTCAACCTCAATTGGTGTAACAGCTTCCATTCCATAAACCAGAGAGTACGGAGTTGCCCCGGTCGATGTACGCACAGTCGTGCGATAACCGTGCAATGCATATGGAAGCATATCATGCCAATCTTTGTAAGTGATTGACATTTTAGCAATGATTTTTTTTATGTTCTTATTTGCCGCCTCCACGGCTCCATTCATCTGTGGTCGATACGGCACTGAATTATGATGCTTGATCTTAAACTGTTCACAGAGTTTGGAGATCTCTGTTTCATTTAGGTTGGCAGCGTTATCTGTAATAATTTTTTCAGGTATTCCATAACGGCAAATGATGTTCGTCTTGAGAAACTTGCAAAAGACTTTTTGAGTGACACTAGCAAAGGAATTGGCCTCTATCCACTTGGTGAAATAATCGATGGCAACCAAAATGAAACGATGTCCATTTGAAGCCTTTGGATTGATCGGGCCGATTACATCAATGCCCCACATGGAGAATGGCCAAGGTGCTACCAAACTGTGTAACGGAACTGGTGGTGCATTGATTTTGTCTGAGTATACTTGGCATTTGTGGCACTTTCGAACATGATCGATGCAATCCTTCTCCATTGTTAACCAAAAATATCCACATCTCTGGACCTGTTTAGCCAACATGAGACCGTTTGTATGTGTTCCACATATTCCCTCATGCACTTCTGTGACTATCTTCTGGGCCTCCCTCGCGTCTATACATCGTAGCAATGTGCCATCATGACTTCTCTTATACAAGATCCCATTGCTGATGAAGAAGTTCATGGCCAGGCGCCGAATGGCTTTTTTATCATTTTCTGTTGCTTCAATTGGGTATTCCCTGCTAGTCATATAAGTTTTAATGTCATAATACCAAGGTTGCCCATCGTGCTCTTCCTCTATGTTTAGGCAATACACAGGTAAAGCTCTGACTTCCACTTGGAGCGGCTGGACTTGGATTCCATAGTCGAGCCAAATCATCACTGCTAAGGTGGCTAAAGCATCTGCAAATTGGTTTTTGTCTCGGGTGATATGATGAAAGTTGATTTCTTCGAATTGTTCGATTAATTGAGCCAAAAATTTCTGATATGGAATCAGTTTTGAATCCTTAGTTTGTCATTCCCCGGTCACTTGATGAATTATAAGAGCTGAATCGCCAAAAACTTGGAGGCTTTTTATACCAAGAGTTACTGCAGCATTTAACCCATTGATGCAAGCTTCATATTCAGCTACATTGTTGGTGCATTCAAACTCCAATTTAATAGCTACGGGGAATTGCTTTCCTTCAGGGGATATAATTACTGCTCCAATACCATAGCCGTGCATGTTTGCGGCTCCATCAAAATACATTTTCCACCGTGCATCATTATCGCCTCCCTCATCTTCATCCCCCTCTACAGCCAGTATGTCCTCATCAGGGAAATGGAAATCCAAAGGTTGGTACTCATCCAAAGGATTTTCAGCCAAGTGATCCGCTATAACACTACCTTTTACAGACTTTTGTGTCATGTGCTTGATATCATATTCGGATAGAATCACCTGCCACTTTGAGACTCTCCCAGAAACATGTGGGCTTTCAAAGATATATCTGATAGGATCCATTCGAAAGATTAGCCAAGTGGTAAAATAAAGCATGTACTGGCGCAAACGCCTAGTAGTCCATGCTAACCCGCAACAAGTTTTCTCTATCAAAGGGTAGCGGGCTTCACATTCATTAAATTTCTTACTCAAGTAATAAATTGCTTGCTCCTTCTTTCCGGAGTTATCATGTTGCCCTAATACTGCCCCCATTGATCTTGGCAGGATGGTCAAATAAAGGATCAAAGGTCGTCCTTGTGTGGGCGGAACCAGAATTGGGGGGTTCAATAGATAATCTTTAATCTTGTCAAAAGCTTGCTGACAGTTATTATCCCATCCTCCAGTGTAGTTCTTTTTTAGCAATCTAAAAATCGGCTCACAGGTTGCAGTTAAGTTGGCAATGAATCTCGCTATGTAGTTTAATCGACCCAGAAAACTCCGCACTTCCTTTTCTGTTTGGGGAGATGGCATTTCCCGAATGGCTTTTACTTTGTCAGGATCCACCTCTATTCCCTTCTGGCTCACCATGAAGCCCAATAACTTTCCAGTTAAAGCCCCAAAGATACACTTGTTGGGGTTTAAGCGAAGTTTATACTCACGCAACCTTTCAAATAGTTTTCTCAAAACTGCCACATGGCTCTCCCCTTCTCCAGATTTAGCCACCATATCATCGACATATACTTCCACCTCCTTATGCATCATATCATGAAAGAGTGCCATCATGGCCCGTTGATAAGTCGCTCCTGCATTCTTTAACCCAAATGGCATCACTCTGTAACAATAGGTTCCCCATGGTGTAATGAATGTAGTTTTCTCTTTATGGTCCTTATGCATAGGGATTTGATTGTACCCCGAGTAACCATCCATGAAGGAATACCGATGGGCTCGAGCTGTATTATCAACTAACACATCAATATGAGGCAGCGGAAAATCATCCTTAGGGCTCGCCTTGTTCAAATCCCTGTAATCAACACACATGCGGACCCTTCCATCTTTTTTAGGGACTGGCACAATGTTTGCTACCCACTGAGGGTATATAGACACTTGGAGAAACCCTGCTTCTAATTGTTTCATAACCTCTTCTTTTATTTTCAAAGACATGTCGGGGCTCATTCTTCTCAGCTTTTGCTTCTTTGGCTCAACATTTGGGAATAAAGGAATCTCATGGGAAGCAATCTCAGGATCAAGTCCAGGCATGTCTTGATAAGACCATGCAAAGACATCCATGTATTCCCCAAAAAGCTGGATCATTTCATTTTTTTCTGGATTATCTACCATTTTAATCTCCCTTTTATCTTCCTCTGTCCCCAAATTTATGTTTTCAATTATTTCTTCATGTGGGCATATTCCTTTATCTTCAGAATCGAGCATTTTCTCGAAGGTTTGGGTTAATTCTTCATTATCAGATTCGGAACCATGCATATCCGTAGTGACGCATAAATCACTTAATGGGGGCTCAAGGACTTCTGCGTTGGACAGGAGTCCCGAGGAAAACGACTTCCTGGAAGAAGAAAAAAGGAAAATGAACGAGTAGGAAAATGTATGGAAAGGACAGGCCTAATACTCAAGGATTTTAATTTCATTCATAAAATACCACTAACATTCATGAAGTGCTGACTGAATTTGTAAAAAGGTCTTAAATAGATTAAAACAAAAGAACAACATGGTCATAACAATTACTCTAAAGTCACGACATCAGTGATATCCTCGATTTCCCAGTTATCCAATCTTTCTCCAGAATCATCGACCCTGATCCAGGCTTTAACTCCTTGCATGACTCCGTCATCAACCATTGAAATGCTTAAAGGATTCAAAATCTCTGAAGGAGTTGGAAAAGTCTCCTTGATATGGGGGACTTACTTCTCTTGCTCTTTACTTCCATTTGTGCTTGATTGTGCCCTCAACTGATGTGGCAGTGAGGGTTCATACCCCAATCCTCGACGCTTGGAATTTTCTGGGAGACTGATAGGCCGTTCAATTCCTTGAAGCTGTATCCCCAATCCTTTTCCAGGTTCAAACCCATTTTTCTCTAACATTTTCATCACAGTCTGGTTAACATTGCCGACGACATGCTTGGGTCCATCCAATTCTAAACCTTGAAGCGGTGTTTCCATCTCTTGTTCAGCAGCTTCGATGTATGGCAAGGAGCTGGGCTTGCTCAACATTATTTCCTCTTCTCCTTTAATAGTGATTATTCTCCCCTCGTCAATAAACTTCACCCTTTGATGAAAAGTGGAAGGCACGGCCCCGGCAGAATGAATCCAAGGCCTTCCCAATAGCATTGTGTAGGACGGATCAATATCCATAACTTGAAAGTCCACCACGAATGTTTTTGGCCCAATCTCCAAAGACAGGAGAGTATTGCCAATCACTGCTCTTTTAGAGCCATCAAATGCCCTAACCACCATGTCACTTTTCTCAATGTGTGACGCCTCCATCGCCAATTGTTCAAATGTGGCCAGTGGTAACACATTTAATGCCGACCCTCCATCGATCAGAACCTTTGCAATTATGAATCCGTTGCATTTCAGCATAATGTGTAGGGCCTTTGGCTGGTTAGAGGATGTCCCTACGATTTCTTCTTCAGAAAAAGAGATGGTGGATGCAGACTTGACGATATTCATTACACTAGCTACTTTTTCCGGGGTGACATCAGGCCGCACATATGCTTCTTCTAATACCTTTTGCAGAGCTCGACGATGTACCTCCGAGCTCATGACCAAGGACCACATTGAAATCCGTGCTGGAGTTTTCTTTAATTGTTCCACCACATCATATTCACTTTGTTTCATGATTCGCAAGAATTCTTCATCAGTACTATCTTCTTTTGCCACCTTTTGGTTGCTAGCATTAACGCCTTTTCCCTTCAGTTGTTTGTCAGCATTTGTAGGAGAGTAGACCCTGCCACTCCGAGTGACCCTCCGAGCCTCACTTATATTAGGGATAAGTTCCCCTTCCGCCTTAGCAACTACTGTCTGATGCGAGGGAAATTCAATGATCTCCTTATATCTCCAAGGTACAGCACGATCACTTTCATATGAGAAAGGAGCTGGCATGTTAATAATCATTGGGGATGGTTTTAGGGTAAAAGGGGCCGCCATTGACTTCGAATCATTGATAGTTAGAGTGACTGTTCTCAATGGTCTAGTAGGGATGACGATATCAACATATTTCTCATTTGTTACACAGATTTCATCTTCCGACCTCCCTACAATCACAACCCCTAATGTCATTAATTCTTTCAACACCTTTTGGAACTGTACACACTTCTCGACATCATGATCTGTATACTGTTGGTGGTAGTCGCAGAACACAGCTTGTGGCCCAGTGACGGTTTTAACAAACTCTTTTGGTGATACTTCCAACACGTAACCAGCTAATTGAAGATTAGCTAACAGAACCTTCAAGGGCAATCTAAAAGTATTGGGATTCTTAGAAAACCCCAACTCATTTCCAATAGCATTCACCTGGCGTTCATGACTAGGTAGGGGATTGGTGGCAATTGTTGAATTTTCCCCAGACCTAAGTTGGATATGGTTAGACTCGATCAAGTCTAGCACGTTCTTCTTGAAAGTAACACAATTTTCAATGGAATGTCCTGGAACTCCCATATGATATTCACAAGAGACATTTGGGTTATACCAGGCTGGGTACGGTGGTCGCAGCTCCTTCGCATACCGTGGCCCTACAAGTTTTGCCTCCAGCAATTTCTGGTACAGCTCTGCATTGGTAGAATTGAAATTAGGCCATGGACGGTAGTCCCTCAGTCGTACATTAGTTCCACTATCCTGTTGTCTCTGACCATTCACTATCGGTCTATATTGATTTTGGCTTTCACTTCCCCTTCCAATCGGATAAGAGACCGGTTGACGCAGGACTGGTCTCGAGGGTTGAACATAACTTACCTCTCCTTCTTTCTTTTTCATACCCTGTCCCCTTCTGAATCCGCTCTCCATCAAAGGAGATGCAAGCTTTCCGTCTCGAATGTCTGCGTCAATTCTCTCTCCCACCTCAATTAAATCAGCAAAGTCAGTAACATGAGTTCCCAACATAATTTTGTAGAATGGATCAGATAAGGTCCGAATAAAGTAAGAACAGAATTCGGATCCGATCATCGGAGGCTGAACTTGGGAAGCCATTAATCTCCACCTTTGGGCATACTCTTTGAATGACTCAGTTGGTTTCTTAGTCATTCTCTTCAATTGTTCCCTAGTTGGGGCTGTGTCGAGATTAAACTTGTATTGTTTCATGAAAGCATTTGTGAGATCTCTCCACTTACGAATCTTAGAATGGTCTAATTGCATAAACCATAATAAGGCAGATCCAGTCAGACTTTCCGGGAAGAAATTTATCAGAAACTTTTCATCCCTTGACCAAACGGTCATCTTTGTGCAATAAGACTTGAGATGAAAAATTGGGTTACCAGAGCCATCGTACTTGTCGAAATCTGGAACTTTAAACTTTTTCGGAATTGATACTTCGGGGGTTAAGCACAACTCTTCTATTTCTAATGACCCCCATGTGGTTGGCCCTTGTAAATCCCGCAACTGGTCTCGAACCTCCCCTAACTCTCTTTCCCAGTCCTCCTTAGCATCATTACTCTTCCCCTTGCTATCCACAGTTGGGATCTGGAATGTATAGGTTGCATCATACCCGGGAAAATCTTGCATATCTTTTGTTTCATCATGTGGAACCAGCTTATCAGCCATCAGCATAGGAGGATCTTGTGCATTCTTGTGTTGTATCACAGGGTCAGGTACTCGACTAGAATGTTCTTCAGTTATAACCACTCCGGGTGAGCTTCTTCCCATGTGTACAGCGATGGGTGGATGACTGGATGCACTGGGTGAATTATCAATGCCTTTTCCTTTGACAGCTTCCAACAACACCTTCATCATTTCACTCATTTGAGCCATCTGATTCTCCATAGTTGTAATGCGATTATTCAGTGTGACTGTGTCTTCCTCAACCCTCTGACTACCTTCCCCTTGACGTTCCTCCATGAGCCTAGTTCTTGAGCGTGTGTCGTATATCCTAGTAGGATGTATCTGGTTAGATGGGACGCGTTTCGGAGGCGCAATATTGTCTTTCTTTTATTTGATTCTTTCTATTCTTTTCTCTGTAAATAGAAAACAAATTTAGTGATAATGAAAAAAAAAAACCTCTCATTTTATTATTATTACTATTATATGCACATTCTTTAATTTGGGTCAACTGTTTTGGCATAATGGCAAAGGAACATTGGGACCTCTGATTCTTAAAGGATTTCATTAACCCATGTAAGAATATCAAAGTTGACACTTGACACAAGAGGGAATTAAAAACCCCTACATGACCAGGTCTTTGTACTCATCTGAGCTATCAAGCATAAGGAGCATACAACTTTTGTTTCTTCATTACATCGGAATTTTTGGAACTTAATAACTATTAAGATATTTCAACTCATTTACAATGTCATGACATAACATAAAAAACTCTGTCATTTCCTTTGGTGTATTCCATGGGTTAGCCAAACCCTCAGCTGCTTTTAATGTGCTTGTGAAATTAGGGAGAATCTCGTCAGCTAAAAGTAACAATTTCCTGAACCAGGACATGAACCTTTCCTTTTCTGTGGCTCGCTCTACATGAAGTACTTCCATGTCTCAATCATCTCAGCTTGCTGGTTAAGCTGTTCCACCAAATTTTGCACTACCGCAGCATTATCACTTCTGACACTGGATATCTCATGCATTTTCTGCTCCAATTCCCTTGCCAGCATATCAATTTCGTGTTGAATCCCACTAGATTTAAGCTTCTGCACTTGTTTTTCTAGTATGTCTTTTTCCTTAAGAACCTTTATCAACTGGCTTCTACTGATACGCATCTTCTTTTCATTTTCCGTTACCCGCTGTTGAGCCTTTTCTATGGTATCCCTCAATCTTATATTTTCTTCTTTCATTCTTTTCATCCCAACATGCCCCACATTTCCTTTATGCCTCTTTACCCTATCCGCTTCTGCTCGCAACACTGCACATTCACTTCTCATTTGGCTCAAACTCCTCAGGCGTTCTTGTCTTTTTTCTTCTAAGCTTTTCAATTCTTCTTTTTTCTCTTCCACTTGTCTTGCTAGTTGTTTGTCAATTTCCTGCATGTCATTGCCAAGTATAGGGTCAATAGGTCCAAAAGAAGGGTTAGCCCCCTTTGTCCTTTCCTTTAGCCATTCTTGATACTCCTTGGTTGTGGCTACTATTCGCTTGCCCAGTTCGCATCTCTCTTTGCATATCACACGACTCCATGCACCTCTTATTTTTTGGCAAAGTGTCTTGGCTTCTGGATCATTATGATAAAAATGAACCAATTGTATCGCTTCCTTGGATGGAATACCTTGTTTGTATGCAAACTGTTGATGGACAATCGAGGGGTTGTAATTAATACAGCCTCGAGGGCTCATCAGAGGTACATTCAAGAATTCTCCGCAACAATACACTATTTCTTCACTTTCCCACCAAGCCAGCTTCCACCATACTGTATTCTCATCCAATTGACTAAGGGTTTGAGCCCAATCATCGCGAGTCTTCTTTGAAGATGACAGGATAACACCTTCACGATTAAGGAAATCCCTAACAGGGTGATGTATGGTATCATGTCGTCGACCCAACTGATATTGCCTCCCATAAATATGATTGAACATCCAAACGGTGAGGAGTTGTAGGCAACACTTCAATTTTCCTCCTTTTTCTTGTTGGCAGAAGCTTAAGGTTAAGAATGTTTCCGCCAAAATTACGGGTGTGGGATTCACGCGATGATTTTCCACCATCCATAGAACACTTACGGCCGCCAAATCAATTATTCCTACTGCTGAAGGGAATAGTACTAACCCATATATGGCTAGAGCCAGAACTCTCTTAAAAGCCACCCAATCTCCCTTTTCAGCTAAGATCTCCAACCACCTTTCTACGTACTTCCTCAAAAGGCCTTCGGTTTGTCCTCGCTGATGTAATTGTATTTTGCTAGGATCTTCCCCTAAAATCTGAGCCACTGTACGCTTTGATGGCAAATGTCCAGGATAGTAGTAGACGGAAGCATCCTTTCCCATGAGCGTATTCATGAAACTCCCATATTCCTCTAGAGTGGGTGTAATCTGGAATGTAGAGAACGTAAAACACCTTAGTGAATTATCCCAATACTGGGCCAAGGCGGAAAGTGCTTCTGGCTGGACCGGTATTCGCAACAAATCTAAAATATCTCCATACTCCCTTCGAAAATCTCGGATATGCCTTCCAGTCAACTTCTCACTTAAGACAATCAAACTCTCGACTGATTCAGCTTCTGCCTTGATTTTAAGCTTTGTTCCCGTTGCAACTAGGCCAGTTGGTCTTGAGCTCAGGTATTGTCCATTCCCCAAAGGTTCCACCATTGTGCCAATTAACCCAGATGACTGTTTATTATTTCAAAATATCAAAACTCATTGGTTAGTGTATCATTATCGTTAGCTTGACAATTCTACCCAACTCTCAAGGAATTTATTATTCCATAGAGAATAAAGGGTATGATGATCAATTTAAGAAAGCAAAACTCTCTACACAATTGACACCGATATGCTCAGTAAACTAACACAATGATATACTGACATTCATGCAATGATATTGGATATAATGCCTCGGCATGAGAAATAATAAAAAAAATTTGCACTCCTCCTTGAAGGGCCTATTGCTCCATGGGAGAAAAGAGGCGACAATTAAATCGAGAGAAACAAGTCTTTCTACACGATTCAATGTCCTAAAAATTAATTCTCTAAATGAGACATCATATCTGTTTATTGACGATAGAAAACTATTAGATTTTATCATTTCCATGATTTGAAACATTAGTTTTCTATTAGAAGTTCGTTATTTCGCGGGGTAGGGTGTATTATGCGGTGTTTATTATTTAACTCATATCCATTTCTTTTATGCATGAATGCATGCTGAAAAATTTCCCTTTCGGGGGAGCCATGAAGAATGCGATTATGACCTTTTCGGGGTTGAAAACCCACTAGGCTAGGGTTAGTTTAACTAATGCGTACTTTCATCATAGTTAACGTTATGTTTAGTTAGCGTTATAACAACCAGTCAACTACTCCAGTAATCAGTGGCGATGTGTCACTTTTCCTATGGGTATCATTGGGGTGTAATGCATGAACAATTAAAGGTGCTCTCCTTTGTCCTACTATGGATAAATCCTAGGTTGTGATCATTGGTTTATAGCAGTATGGCTCTACCTACTTAGGAGGCATCTATGGCTTGACTATCAGTGCAATTTTTCATGGTAGATCTATGACCCCTAATCATTGGTCCCTAAACTGCCCTCACTGTGAGATGAGGATCTCATTATATGAATTCGACCTTAAGAGGAAAAAAGATCCTACACAGGTCCAGTCCATATAACAAGGTACAATTTAGGCGAGGTCTTCATGATAGCCTCAGGAAGCACAAGGCTTCACAGGGAAATCAATATAAACCTCTACTAACTTAAGGAACACTCAGACCCGGGTATAGGGCCCATAACGTGTGTGATATACTTGTGTATTAGTGAGGTGTGTGAGGAGAGCATTTACCTTTTCATCCTATGAACTACCCAACCCTCATCTGCTAAGCAGATTGACAGAACAAAAGGCAGAGAAATATATGCAAATAGAAATAAGAAGTAACGTATACAAATATAGTCATCTACCCTAAGGTTTTATTCCACATGTTATCTATCCTAACATATATTATATACAAAATCAATGAAATGAAGCTAATAAAACAAGTATGTGAATGACATGTTATCTATCCTAACATGTATCATATACACAATCTAGGAAGTAAAACAAATAAGCAAACATGTAAAAGGGACGTTATCTATCCTAATCATGTGAGACAAACAAATAAAAGGAGAATCAAAATAAAAGAAGGCCACAATATTTTGCACAACTAACTTAACTTGGGCTTAACTCTCTAACTACTCCCCAGTGGAGTTGCCAAACTGTCACACCCGAAAATGCGACCGCGTGGCGTTCTTTTTTTTTTTTCAAAATTTAAAGTAATATAAGAAGAAATAGGGTTTAGGAGTCGCCACCAAAATTTTATTTTTAAAAAGGCAAAACTTTGGAAAAACCTTTTTTTATTTGAAAAAATGGTCTGCAAACCAGATTTGGATTCGGGAGTCGATTGTGAGTGGGGAAGGTGTTAGGCATCCCACTACACCCGTTCTTAAGAACGGTTACCCTAAGTTAGTTGTGCAAAATATGGCCTCTATTCTATTTTAATTTTCCCTAACCAATCACATGCAAAGAACAGAAGAAAAATTTTAAGGAAATAAAATTTAAGAGAAGAAAGAAATCTAAAAGTGAAACAAAAAAGAATTCAAAGAATAAAATAAAGAAAAGGGAATAAAATAAACGAAATTAAGGAAATAAAATTGAGAAAATAAAATTAAGGGAAAATATTTATTTACAAAGGCGGACTTGACCTAGGATGAAAGCCTAGGGCCTACGTACCCTCTGAGAGGGATCAAAGTCCACGTAGTTCGACATAGGAAATTGTATTTGGTTGAAGTTTTTTTTCTTGTTTTGTTTTTTTTTTATTTGTTTTTTTTATTAGTTTGTGTTCTTTATTTTTTTTTTAATCTTTATTTTTTTTGGTTTAGGTATTTTTTTTCTCAATTAATTTTTGGTTTAGGTATTTTTTTGTGAAAAGACAAAGAAAATAAATTACTTTTTCCTTTAACAAATTTTTTGATTGATGTGTTTTGATTTGCTAAAGGAAAAGGTAATTTATATATATATTTTTTGCATTTCCAATTTTTCCTCTTACTTATCATTTTTTTCTATCATTTTCATTTTTTTTTGGTTTATTTTTTTATTATCCCTTTTTGTTTGTTCTTTTTCCTTATTTTGCTTTGGCTTATTATTATTTTTTGTTTGTTGTTATTTTTTGTTTTCCATTTTTTTTCTGCTACTTTTTTTTCTCTTTTTGATTTTTTTTTTGTTATTTTTTTTATTTGTTTCTTTTTTTGTTAATTAATTTTTTTTCTCTTTCTCTATTGTTTTGTTTTTGTTTTGTTTTGCCATTATTTATTTTATTTTATTTTATTTATTATTTTTTTTACCTCTATTTTTATTTACTTATTTTTTTTTTGGGTTCTATTTTGTTCTTTCTTTTTTTTTTTAATTTTTATTTCTATTTCTTTTTGTTATCTTTGTTTTGTTTATGATTTTTCGACTTTTTTTTTTTTTTGTATATTTTTGTTTTTGCATTTTTTCTGATTTTTGTTATTGTATTTATTTGTTTCTTTTTTTGTTATTGTTGTTATTGTGTTTTTTGTTATATATATATATATATTTATTTATTTTTATTTTTTTATTTCATATATTTTTTTTATACTTTGATTTTATCTTTGTTTTCTGTATTTTTTGTTTTGGACTAATTCTCGTTTTATTTTTAGTTCTACTTATAATTTATTATTATTATTATTATTTTTTGGGTTATTATTATATATTTTTTATTATTATTTTTTTTTGTGTTTTTATTTTTTTTTATTTTTTCGGTTTTATTATTTTTTGTTTGTTTTGTTTGTTTTTTATTATTTCTTTTATGATTTCTCTGTTTCTCACTCTTGTTTTTGTCTCTTCTTCTCTTTTTTTTTTTAATTTTTATTTTGTTAATTATATTTTTATATTTATCCTTATTGTTAATCTTCTTCTTTTTCACCTTTTTCCTTTATTTTAGTAAATTTTTATTATTTTTGTACTTTGTTTCATTATCCCTTTTTGTTTGTTGGATTTTATATATTTTGTTATTTATTTTGGTTAATCTTCACTTTTAATCTATTTTCCTTTTTTATTTTTTTTCTTTTTTTATTTTTTTTTGGTTTTACTTTTTGATTGATTTTGCTATTGTGTTGTTTCTACTTTCCCTATTCGTTTTTTGCTATGTTTCACTTCTAATTTTATTTTATTCCTTTTTGCTTAGTTTGTGCTTTATTTTTCTATTTTTTTTTCTTTGTTTTTTTTTTTAATTTTTTTCCTTTTGCTTGATAAGACCATCTCCAATTTAATCTTTGATCTTTTTTGTTTAAGATAACGCTTTTCACTTATGTGTAAAATAATCTTTTTTAAAAAGAGGGAAGGCAAGTATGTGAGACTTGTCTTAATTTTTAGTGGAAAACTTTTTTTGGTTTTAAAACAACATTTACTGAAGGCCATTGAAGCCCAAAATACTAATTCCAAGCTCAAAACCCCAAAAGGTACCAAAGAGGCTTATTGCCCCACATGGCCTTCTGATTTATTTTTATGGGCCTAAGGGGATATAAAATCCCACATAGCCATATGGTAACTATGGAGAATAAGTAAAATAATAAAAGTGAAAGAAGAAAAATAAAAAGAAAAAGAAAAAATAAACAAGTAACCCATATTCATGTGGGTAGGTATTTAGTGTTCAGCCATGATGCACTGTGTCATTTTCATACATATTTACAAGGTCAGTTGAATAAAAGAAACCATACAAATTACAACCCAATTATTTCTGGCCCCTTCCTCCACAGTAGAACATGACTAATCCTTCCTCCCCGTTAAGAAATAACCAATCCACACGTATTGCAAGGGCTCCCATCAAACTCAAACGTCAAGCAATCATGTGAAGGAATAGCAACAATTTTTAAGGAAATGAAATAAATCAAAGGAAAAAGGGAACCCCAGTTCTGGTTCCTTTTGATAAATTTTTTACGGGAAGGTAATCAACCAAATAAATATCAGAATGGTTAAGGCATCCAAATCATGATTCTATGCAGACAGTAAGATAATGACTCGCTCAGGACTGACTCACATATAGTAACATATCCAGCAGTGCCACATGGCAGGGAAGTTAAACAATAACCCAAACAATCGAGCTATCTATATTTGTTACGGATTACAAACATCTTAATCACGCATTTTATGCAAAATCAAAACATATTCAGCTCATGTACAAGATGATAAGCAGCAGCCATCAATCGAAGTTAATCCTATCCTCTTCAAAAGCAAATGCACATTCGAAAGACTATACCTAATCCACAGGGACTACACCTCCAAACTCATGATCAGGAGCCACGCAAAGCCTTACCCAAAAGCCCCTTCCCCAGAGGTTGTCTATCAAACGGAGATCTTAAGCAAGTTAATAGTTCAGTTCCCTTATTCTAACCAGATAACCACGCAGGACTTGCCTCTCAGTATTTCGATACAGAATCATACTTTCGGATCAAAGCAACCCAAGAAATGAAAATTCCAAAATTCAGCAATCAGAACACACCCACCTCTAGAGTTCAGATAAATAAATAAATTGGTTTATGCAAACAAAACTCAAGAAAATGGAAATTTTGGAACTCAGCACCCCAGATCAGAACTCACCCACACCTCCAGAGTTCAAGTTAAAAAAAAAAATCCAGAAGACATACCTTCAGAATCTGGGAAAACAAATGAGGGTCTTCTGATGTCGAAACCCCTCTACTGTTTACGCTCGATCCAGATCAACTTTCAGTCGTTATTTTTCTCCCTTAGCCTCTTCTCCCAATCTTGCCTTCATTTTTTTCGGAACCAAAATTACTCGCAATACTCCCTCATTCCGCCTCCCTACTGTCGACCCTCTTCTCCTCTGAAAAATCCCCCTCTCCTTCGACTCTCTTCTCCTCCGAAAAAAATCGCCCTCTCCTTCGACTCTCTTCTCCTCCGAAAAAAAAAATCCCCCTCTCCTTCGACTCTCTTCTCTATTTATAGCGGACCCGAGAGTGGACTCCACTCTCCCTCCCGCGTTTTGCCCTCCTGCGCCTCGCATGAATTCGTTACGCCTCTCTGCTCCACTCACTCGCAGCACCGATACTCCCCCGTACTTTTCCATTACCTTCGAACACGCTCGCGGGAGCAACGCCAGAGCAGAGAGGGGGGGACCAGCAATCCTCTAGGGTTCCCTGGCGTCTGAGGTGTTTCACTTCTTTTCGGGTTTCGGGCTAGCGAAGCGGGGAGGAGAATCCGGACGTTGTGGGCTGAACCAGTTTCTTCTTATATTACTTTAAATTTTGAAAAAAAAAAAAAGAACGCCACGCGGTCGCATTTTCGGGTGTGACAGTTAACCTGTAAACACTATATTTTGTTCGGGTCACTCTTACCTTTTTTTTTATTGTTTAATTGTCAGAAGGTAATCAAATTAGGTCAAACAAAATACGTGTTCTTATCTTTACTTATTTCTTATGCAACAATATCAAAAATTACATTTTCAATCTTAATGCCTAAGAAACAAGTAAAGAGGGGCAACTGTGAACACCGTATTTTGTCCAGACAAACTAAAAAATAATAATAAAAGCAAATTAGCAACAAAAAAAAAGATATGAAAAATAAAATAATAAAGAAAAGTCATTAAAAAAAAACCTAAAACCCAAATAAAAAAAAAAGAGAAAAAACATGAAAATAATAACAAAAATAAAATTAAATTAGAAAAAATAAAATAAAAGAGAAGAAAAGAAAGAAGACAAAGATTACCAAAAAAAATTAATTTAAAAAAAAAACAGAAAAAAAACAAAGCTTTAGAAAACAAATAAGTAAAAAAAATCTGTTTATATTTGGCCCAAATTTTGAATTTAGTTGCCCTAAGCCCATCAACTAAAACGATTTGGCCCGAATTTTGAATTTAGTTGTCAAAAGTCCATTAAAAAAAATGATGAAAAAATGAAACAAAAAAAAAGATATATATATATAACAAAAAACACAAAAACAACAAAAAACAACAATAACAAAAAAAGAAACAAATAAATAACAATAACAAAAATCAGAAAAAATGCAAAAACAAAAATATACACACAAAAAAAGTCGAAAAATCATAAACAAAACAAAGATAACAAAAAGAAATAGAAAAAAAATAAAAACAAAAAAAAAAAAAAAGAAAGAACAAAATAGAACCCAAAAAAAAATAAGTAAATAAAAATAGAGGTAAAAAAAATAATAAATAAAATAAAATAAAATAAATAATGGCAAAACAAAACAAAAACAAAACAATAGAGAAAGAGAAAAAAAATTAATTAACAAAAAAAGAAACAAATAAAAAAAATAACAAAAAAAAATCAAAAAGAGAAAAAAAAGTTGCAGAAAAAAAAATGGAAAACAAAAAATAACAACAAACAAAAAATAATAATAAGCCAAAGCAAAATAAGGAAAAAGAACAAACAAAAAGGGATAATAAAAAAATAAACCAAAAAAAATGAAAATGATAGAAAAAAATGATAAGTAAGAGGAAAAATTGGAAATGCAAAAAATATATATATAAATTACCTTTTCCTTTAGCAAATCAAAACACATCAATCAAAAAATTTGTTAAAGGAAAAAGTAATTTATTTTCTTTGTCTTTTCACAAAAAAATACCTAAACCAAAAATTAATTGAGAAAAAAAATACCTAAACCAAAAAAAATAAAGATTAAAAAAAAAATAAAGAACACAAACTAATAAAAAAATAAAAATAAAAATAAAAACAAAAACAAAACAAGAAAAAAAACTTCAACCAAATACAATTTCCTATGTCGAACTACGTGGACTTTGATCCCTCTCAGAGGGTACGTAGGCCCTAGGCTTTCATCCTAGGTCAAGTCCGTCTTTGTAAATAAATATTTTCCCTTAATTTTATTTTCTCAATTTTATTTCCTTAATTTCGTTTATTTTATTCCCTTTTCTTTATTTTATTCTTTGAATTCTTTTTTGTTTCGCTTTTAGATTTCTTTCTTCTCTTAAATTTTATTTCCTTAAAATTTTTCTTCTGTTCTTTGCATGTGATTGGTTAGGGAAAATTAAAATAGAATAGAGGCCATATTTTGCACAACTGACTTAGGGTAACCGTTCTTAAGAACGGGTGTAGTGGGATGCCTAACACCTTCCCCACTCACAATCGACTCCCGAATCCAAATCTGGTTTGCAGACCATTTTTTCAAATAAAAAAAGGTTTTTCCAAAGTTTTGCCTTTTTAAAAATAAAATTTTGGTGGCGACTCCTGAACCCTATTTCTTCTTATATTACTTTAAATTTTGAAAAAAAAAAAGAACGCCACGCGGTCGCATTTTCGGGTGTGACAGTTAACCTGTAAACACTATATTTTGTTCGGGTCACTCTTACCTTTTTTTTTATTGTTTAATTGTCAGAAGGTAATCAAATTAGGTCAAACAAAATACGTGTTCTTATCTTTACTTATTTCTTATGCAACAATATCAAAAATTACATTTTCAATCTTAATGCCTAAGAAACAAGTAAAGAGGGGCAACTGTGAACACCGTATTTTGTCCAGACAAACTAAAAAATAATAATAAAAGCAAATTAGCAACAAAAAAAAAGATATGAAAAATAAAATAATAAAGAAAAGTCATTAAAAAAAAACCTAAAACCCAAATAAAAAAAAGAGAAAAAACATGAAAATAATAACAAAAATAAAATTAAATTAGAAAAAATAAAATAAAAGAGAAGAAAAGAAAGAAGACAAAGATTACCAAAAAAAATTAATTTAAAAAAAAACAAAAAAAAACAAAGCTTTAGAAAACAAATAAGTAAAAAAAATATGTTTATATTTGGCCCAAATTTTGAATTTAGTTGCCCCAAGCCCATCAACTAAAACGATTTGGCTCGAATTTTGAATTTAGTTGTCAAAAGTCCATTAAAAAAAATGATGAAAAAATGAAACAAAAAAAAAGATAAAATCCCAATCATTAAAAAAAAAGTATTATTAAAAACAAAAAACAAGAAAAAGAGAGTGATAAAATAAAATCAAAATAAAATTTAAGTCCAAAGCCCTAACCTAAAACAAATCCCTTTGGCCCAATATCTAAATATCAAAAACCAAAAAAAAGAGGGCTGAAAAGAGAGAGTAAAAAAATAATAATAAGCCCATTCCTTCAGCAGCTTTCGGACCTCTGCAACCCAGTTTGAAGCCCATGACCCATCTTTTTTTTTTTTATTAAAAAAAAATACCCACTTCTGAAAAACCCTACCCGACTAAAAAAAAAAACCTACCTAAACTAAAACCCTACCCGGTCCCTTTGATCCCCTGGGGGATTCGGTCTTGGAAAGAAGGGAGACACACAGAGGGACAGAGGCAAAAAAAAAAGGGGGAGTGGAGTAGAGAAAGACGGACGAAAAAAAAAGGGGAGAAGGGGGGAGAACAGAAAGAGGGGGTGCGAGAGAAGGGGCTTCTGAAGGAATACGACGTGAGACTCCTGGAGAGAGTCGAAGGAAGAAGCCGAGAGAGGATCAACGAGGGAGAAGAAAAAGGGGTTCAGGAGAGTTTCAGAGGGAGAGAGGAGAAACGAAAAAAAAAGGGAGAGAGCGAGAGAAAAAAGAGACACACAGACGGATTCGGAGATGAGAGGGGGAGACTGAGAGAGGAGGAAGGAGACGGAGAAGGAACAGAAAAGGGGATTCGAAAACACAGAGAAGGGAAATTCAGAGCGAGGAAGCTGTGAGCACTGGGAATGGAGAAAAAGACGAAAAACATTTGAGGGGCTCTGGTTCCATTTTTGGATCTGAGGGGACCTGAAATGGAGAAGGGGCAAGAGAGGATGGAAGGAAGCGATTCTGAACGCGTGAGAGGCTTGAGGGTTTTTCGGATTGAGCGAAAGAGCAGGTAGACCGAAGGGGAGTCAGACGTGAAGGAGAGGAGTCTGAGCCAACAACAACCGAGAGAGTTGGCTTCAGAGAAGAGGTCGAGAGAGATTGGGAGAAATAGAGAAGAGAGTGTGAAAATTTGATGAAGGAGGAGCGAGGGTACATCGATGGATTGAGAGAGCTTGAGGGGAACTGGAGAGCTTTCGAATCAAGAGAGGCAGAGAAAGAGCACACGCAGAGATGAAAGGGAAGAGAAAGCCTTTCAGCCTTTCAAATGCTGGAATAATAGCTGGGGAGGTATGTATTCGGTATTCTCCGTCCGTTTTCAATTCTGAAACTATAGAGCCATATCTGTATGCTGTTTGTGGGTGTTGAGGTTCAGGGATGTTCTGATGCCATTGTCATTGTTGTTTTTTTTTCTTTGGGTGCTGAAATCTGAACCTTCTTTTGTCTGGAATATGGTCTGATTCGTTTGTTTCGACTACTGAAATGTGAGTTCCTTTAGGTTGTGGGATTTAGAATGGATCTGATTTTGAGGCTTGGTTAAGGCAAAGAATCACGCTATTATCCTTGGTCTGTTATATGTTTGCCTGAGTCAAATGCATCTGGCCTTGATAAAATTTTGTAGACTGTTTTTAGGTTTTGTATTCGTTGGCCTGTGTTATATTTGCGTTTTGATGTTTATTGCTATAATGCTCTGATTCTCGAAACTGGAATGGGCACTTTGTTCAGTTTAGCGTCTTTTTGATTGGGCTGATGATTCTTGTTGCACTGGCCTACTACTGGCATGAGAATTGAGTTTAAACCGGCTAATTCTCACTCACCATGAGCTACTACCGTAATAAAGTTTGAGTTAGGGTTGGGTTTACTGTGACATTTCGGTTATTGTATGGGGTTTGAAAAGTATGCAGCTCTTGACATGTCATGAATGGATTAAGATTCTTATTATCTCCAGCTAACTTGAGGTTTGGGTTCTAATTTTGCATGCACTCTCTCTTGTTGTGTTGTCTCATTACTAGCAGGGATATTTGGATCTAACCATCTTGCCTTGTAATCAAGTGAATAATGTTTGGGTCCAAGGTGTCTTACATAGAATTAAGCTAAGGGTTGTTTTTGAAATTTTGTTTGCCCAAGTCAGCTTTCTATTTGTCCTTGTTGTATCCTGACTTTAATATGAGGGGTTCAAACCAGTTAACCTTTTGTGGCAGAATTTCATCAAATACTGATTTTGCGTGATGTTATTTAAGAATCTGGTTTTGTCACATTATTTGCGTATTTCATTATATTCATTATGCTTGTGGCAGAAGTTTTTGCGGCCTAAAACATTATATTCATATTATGGATGCGTGGGTTCGAAATCTTGGTGCAATTTCCTATTTAACTTCGTTCGTTGGACAGTACTTTGAATTATTTGCCAATATCAAACATGCTTGTAAAAACGTCTCTGTTCCATGTCAATGTATATTGATGCATTGGTTTGGTTATTCTTGGAAAACGAATGGTTGGCTTGAATTTAACCCCCCCTTTCTTTTGTCTCTTTTACATGAGCCCTGTTTGGGGATGGCGATGAGTTGAGGAAAATCAAAGACTCGGGAGATGCTTAAGGGGAGGCAGCAATGGTCAGAAGCAGAGAAGTGAGAAATGGAGAAAGACAAGTGCAGACAAGTGGTTTTTTTTTTACAAGTTTTTATTCCTTTTATTTTTGTAACCATTGTTCAAAATAATATGTGATTTTGTTGGATGTACACAAAACACGCACAATCACCCAAATTTTATGTGCCTGTAAATATGTTTTTTTTACTTTCATTATATTTACTTTTATTTCTCTTTTAGAATTTGTCGTGTGGGATACTTTGTCCCCTCAGACGCATAGGAATTAAACCAAATAGACCATGTGAAGCAATAAGCCTCCTTGGTACCTATTTGGGTCTTAAATTTATATTTTAATAAATTTTAGGTTCCAATTATCAAAATCAAATTGGTTTTTTTTAAATATAAAAAAAATTTCAAAAAAAAGAGAATAAAAAAGAAGACAAAGCCCAACAAAAAATAAAAAGTAAGTGAGAATTAAACTTTTTGAGAATGATGAACTTTTCTCAAAGTTTTTTTTATAAAATTATATTCCATAAAAACAAAAAAAAAAAGATAAAGAAAGTGAAAAATGAAAAAAAAACAACAAAAAACAACAAAAAATGATAAGTAAAAAAAAGTAATTAAATCCTTTTTGTAAACTTTAGAGCTTTTCTCTAACTTTCATTCAATAAATTTAGAAGTAAATACATGCTTTACAAATATTGAAAACAAGTGTTTCTAAACAAGAAAAACAATTAATAAAAAAAATTAGAGCTAAGAAAAGAGAAAACAGTAAAGAAAATGAGATCATTTTAGTAGTGTTCATAATTTAAGACATATAAATCAATCTTAAAATGGATTTTATTTTCTTTTTCTTTTCTAAAACAATAATAAAACAAAAAAGAACTAAGCAAAAAATAAAAAATAAAAAAAATACAAACAAAACAAAGATAAATAGAATTTAAAACAAAAAGAAGAAGGAAAAAATAGAACACAAAAATAAAATTAACCAAAAAAATAAAAATAGAAAAACAAAAAAAAACAACAATAACAAAACCAAAAAGAAAAACCAAAAAGAAATAAAAATAGAAAAAAATAATAAAACAAAAAAAGTAACAACAAAAAAAAAACAAAAAAAACAAAAACTAAAACAAAAATGAAATAAGATGAAAAAACAAAGGAAAGGGTAATAAAAACAAACAAAAAAAAAATGAAATAAAAAAGAAAAACAAAAATGATAAGTAAAAGGAAAAATTGAAAATGCAAGGAAAATTAAATTAAATTTTTCTCTAACAAATCAAAATATATCAACCAATTTCAAAACTTATTTTGTTTGTTAAAGAAAAAAAATAATTTATTCTCTTTGTCTTTTCACAAAAAAAAAAACAACACTCAAACAAAGAAAATTAAATATAAAAAAATCATTAAACTAAAAAAATGAAAAAAAAATTAATTAAAAACCAAACAAAAAACCATAAAATAACAAAAAAGAAAAAGAAAAAAAAAAAAAAAAAAAACACAAAAACAAAAATATACAAAAAGTCAAAAAATCATAGACAAAACAAAGATAAACAAAACTAAAAACAAAAAGGAAAAAAAATGAAAACAAAATAGAACACAAAATAAAAATTAACAAAAGAAAAGAGAGAAATCAATAGAAAAATAAAAACAACAACAACAACAACTAAAACAAAAAAAAAAGAGAAAGAATAAAAGAAGAATAAAATAGAAACAAAAATAACTATAATAATAATAATAATAATAATAAAATAAAAACGAAAAGGAAAATGAAAAAAATAGGAAAAAGAGAGGAAAAAAAATACAAATGCAAAGAAAAATAAAATTACATTTTCCTTTAGTAAATTAAAACACCTCAACCAATTTCAAAACTCGTTTTATTTGTTAAAGGAAAAAGTAATTTATTTTCTTCATCTGTTTACGAAAAAAAGACAACACAAAAAAATATATATATAAAAAATTAAAAAAAAAATTTAAAAAAATAAAGAACAAAAAAAAACAAAAAAACAAGAAAAAAAAGAACAAAAAAAAACATAAAACAAAGAGAAACAAAAAAAAAACCAACCAACAAATATAATCTCAGTCGAACTACGTGGACTTTGATCCCTCGTAAGGGTACGTAGGCCCTAGGCTCTCATCCTAGGTCAAGTCCGCCCTTGTAAATAAACATTTTCTCTTCGTTTTATTTCCTTTAATTTTATTTCTTTTATTACTTCTAATTTTATTCTCTTTTCTTTATTTTATTCTTTGAATTCCTTTTTGTTTTGTTTTTAATTTTCTTTCCTCCCTTAAATTTTATTTCCTTAAATTTTTCCTTTTGATCTGTGCATGTGATTGTTTAAGGAGAATTAAAATAGATTAAAGGCCATATTGATTTCGCACAACTAACTTAGGATAACCGTTTTTAAGAACGGGTGTAGTGGGGTGCCTAACACCTTCCCCACTCACAATCGACTCCCGAATCCGAATTTGGTTCGCAGACTATTTTTCAAACTAAAAAAAAGGCTTTTCCAAAGTTTTGCCTTTTCAAAAATAAATTTTGGTGGCGACTCCTGAACCCTGTTTATTTATCTATTTCTCTTTACTTTTAGTTTTGATTTTCTTTTGAAAGGCGCCACGCGGTCGCATTTTCGGGTGTGACACCTCCCTCTCCACCCTCATCGCCTGAGGCCCTACCAGTCTTGGCTGCACTAGTGGTGCGATTTCCTCCACAGGATGTGGAGGCTCTACCCTATCTGTAGGTGAGGCCTGCCTAGGGGGTCGATTAGTTCCTCGACCCCTACCCCGTCCTCGACCACGACCTCTGATAGGTGAGGTAGTTTGTTGAGCTGATGCACTCGTAGAAGCCTCATCTACAGCAGCTAGTCTATTAACTGAACGAATTCTGGGAGGCATATCCACACTACAACAAAATAACAAACATTCAAATCAATTTCCAGATTGAAAGGAAGATATGATCACATTCAATAAGACAGCACACTTGAAGGAATAACTCAGGACATCCTATAAGGTTTTCAGTGACACCTCAAGTATAGTTACGCTCGGGTTCATAACCATAATTGAGATCCCACCAAAAACTCTTGCTCCACAGGACCACAGAAAGACCTAAGCTCTGATACCAACTGTCACAACCCACACTTTTAAGTATGTTGGCACAAAAGACAACAATTTCCCCTACCATGAATCGATTTGTATTGACATTCTCCACAAAAGTTCAGATAAATTTCCTCTTCATAGAAATTATAAAACTAGAAGTATCATTTCTGAATCACTTTTGTACAAAACGTAGAAGTTTTTCTTTTGTGTGACTTTTGTAGAAATTTCGGCAGAGTCTCCTCTATAATTTGGACCTCCCGATATTTCTACAAACAGTCAACTCAACAATACATCCAAAAATATCAAAACATAGACTTCTAGGGATTGGGGATATCCTAACTATGATTCAGTGGAGCCACATTCTACACTGTTCAGAACAAAATAAATTACAAGCATAAAACAAAATACACCCACATGAACAATTGTGGGCTCACCAAAAGAAATAAAGCAGGAGATCTACAGCTAGTAGACAGCTCAGGGTAGGCTAGGGTCTTCAACGCTCTCTGAAAAATAAATTAAGAAAGAGTGAGTTTGATACTCAGTGAATAAGTAATGTCAACCCTTTTTAAAAAAAATGGGAACAAGGCCCAGAAAAATACTTATATATATATATACATAACACATAAAATAAGCCTTATGCATATCATTTCTTAAGATGCATCAGAATATCTAAGCAGAACCAAATTGAAATAGACGCAGAGCACACAGCTTGCGGGGAGAATAACCACAGACGCAAAGCACTTTGCTTGCGAAATAAAATGACTCCACATGTGGTAGCTACCCACACGGGGCTAGCAAAACCCCTGCTAGTTGAGGTCCAGATCATGGTGCACCAAGGCTAACAACTACTGCTGTTAGCTACAGAGTTCTGAACAGATAACTCTACCTCTTAAAATGATACTTTTCTCAATTTAGCATTTCAGACAAAGTACCATTCATATCAGTTCAATATCTAAATTTCCAGATAACTCAACAGTCGAAATTTTTCAAAATCTCACGTTCAAATTAATTTTCGAATAACATGCATATAACAAAACATTTAAAGATGTCTTTCTTTAAATAGGTTTCTAAATGTTAGAACACTGCAAGGAAACTTAAGGAGACTTAGTAATAAAATAAGAAATAGGAGTTACTTACGGTCCGCATTACTTACTCACCTCCTAAGATGATATCAACATTCCCTGCCCACTCCTCAGCTAACTCAATCTCCTGAGTATCCTACAATACCCGTTCACCAGATTTTAGAATGTGAATAACCAAAAATTGTCTCATTAGCTTAGCCTATCTAAACAAAATTCTAGGAAAAGTAAGGAATATTAATGTCTATTCTTCATTCCCTTAGCATGGTATAAATATGTACAAATTTCAAGGAATTAAGTCCAACATTCACTCCTTCATTCCATGCCTTACATATCCATACAACACACATATATAAAGATATAGGTTTATATATATATATGCGTCCTTATATGGTGGCAGATCATTTTAAAGACTTAAATTCATTTAAGAGAGGAAGCACAATCAAGAATTTGCAATTAAGAAGCACAATAGAATTTGATTTTGGATTTTATACTAGAAATTTCATCCAAAAATGGAAGCAATAAAAGGGACGGTCGAAATTCATTCTAGCATAATGGAAACCAAGATTGCTCCAACCAAAAAATCAGTCTCTTACATCCTTTTTTTTTTCGGCTGGCCACACACACACACCAGAACGCAGTACAGAATAAGCAAAACAGGGGAGGGAAAACGCTGTGAAAATGGACCAGAAACACAAGACTTACAGCAGCAACTCAGAACTGGGAAAAACACTTGTGCCTGGCGTTAAATCCCCCAATCACCAGCAATAGAATTTGGTCCAGAAAATAGCAGAAAACTTAATTCCAGGAACAGCAGAAAATAGCGAGGAACAGAGGAGAGAAGATGAAGCTTTGTTCCAGCAAAGTTTTGCTCCTTTTTCTGACCGAAGGGATGGGAATTCAGTGCTGCATAAATGTTAGAAGTAAAATGACATAAAGCCCAACAAAAAGTGGACGAGAAAGGGGCATTTCGGATATTGCAGAAGGAGGCAAAAATTTCTACGTGGCAGCAGCAAAAACTCCTTTGAAAAGTCAACTCCCCATGCATGAAAGCATGCACGTCGATCTTTACACTAATAGATTCTAATATTACAATTGAAGTATAAGTTTCATCAAAGTCTATACTTTCTTGTTGAGTATAATCTTAGGCCATTAATCTACCTTTGTTTTTTATGACATTACCTTACTCATCCAACTTCTTCCAAAATGCCTATTTTGTTCCAATGATGGAAACACCTTCTAAATATTCCGCTAGACTTCATACTTTGTTTCTCTTGAATTGATATAACTCTTTTTGCATTACTATAATACAATTTTTACTTCATTGTTTTTTCAAATGTTATACTTAATTCAGGACAAAGTGCAAGGTTATTGTTTCTACTTCTAAATGAGGATTTAGTGTTTATTTAGGTTTCCTATAATATACTATAGTTGTTAAATGGAACAATGTCTCCATTTTTCTAGTAGTATGATGTCTCTTGGTGCAACTTATGCACATTTGGTTTTTGAACATTAGTTATTAGTTTAACTTCCTTGTTATTGTTGATTTGAGGATCTATATTCTTGCTGTTATTTTCCTTAAAATGTTGGAGTCAACTTTCTTTTATAATTTGCTTCTCACTCTAAATTTGGAGTTCACTTCTATTAGAAGAATGAAGTTTGTTCCAACTTTTGTTGACAATTTTAAGATGGCTAGAGCTACTTTCTAAGTTTAATTCTTTTCTTCTATTTGCTATATTTGAACTTGGCTCTTAATTTCTTGAATGATTTACTCATGAAATATTCTCATCCTCGTCTATATTCACTATTTCTTAAGACAAGATTAATTTCATCAAATGCCACGTGCATAGACTTTTCTACAATCAAGATTATCTTACTATACACTCTATGTGCTTTACTAAATGTTAAATATCTTAAGAATATGCCTTCATCACTTTTTGCATCAAATTTTTTTAAGTTATTTTTTTCATTATTATGAATAAAACATTTATAGCCAAAAGTATGAAAATAACTAACATTAGGCCTCTACTTTTCTATAATTCCTATGGAGTTTTTTTTATAAGAATAGGTCTAACAAGACAATGATTTAAGATATAACAAGTAGTATATATGATTTCAACCCAAAAGTATTCGCAAAAATCATTGTTAGTAAGTATGGTTCTAACCATAGCTTGAAAAATATGGTTTTTCCTTTTAACAACTCTATTCTATTATGGAGTTCTTGGTGTAAAAAAGTTATGATTAAAAACTTTCTAATCACAAAATTTTCAAACAGTTTGTTTTCAAATTCCCTATTATAATTACTTTGAATACTAGAAATTAAATACTTTTATTCTCTTTGAACTTTTCTATAGAAGACCTTAAAAGCTTCATCCTTGTGAGAAAGAAAAAGAACCTAAGTGAATCTAGAGAAGTCATCAATGATAAAAAGATATATCGCTTTTCCTAACGAAGGTTCAAGTTTGCATGGGACCAAAAAGATCCATGTGTAATAATTGGAGTGGCATGGAGGAAGAGACAAATTTCTTTGATTTAAAGGAAGATCTTGTTTATTTTCCCAATTAGCATGCATTATATAATTGATCACTTTCAAATCTAGTTTTGAAAAACCTTTTACAAGATCAAGTTTAGATAGTTTGGATATAATATGCATGTTTACATAGCTAAACTTTCAATGCCACAACCAAAAGATCATTACAAATAAAGGAATGGCATATCACATTCTTTAAGCTCAAATTACTAAAACTAAGAATGTAAATGTTTTTAAATCTTTTACCTACAAACAAGGTTTTGTTATCATTATAGATAGTATAATGTGTTGACTTAAATATTACTCTATAACATTTATCACAGTTGATTTATAGTAAGTAAATTATGCCTTAGGCTAACAACTAGACAAATATTATCTAAGCAATGATTTTCAATTAGTTCAACCTTATCAATACTAATGATCTTACCATTTCCTTTATCATTAAAGGTAATAGATTTCTCATCTTTTCTTATGAAGGATAAAAATTGTGATGTCTCCAATCGTATGTTTGAAGTAACCACTATCCAGAAATCATTAATGTTTTGATATCCTTCCTTTCAAGCCCATCTGCCAATTTTTAGCTTTTCTTAGGTACTTAAATATTTTTGGGTACTAGTTTTAGGTGTGATAGTTTCTTTTAGAATATAGACTAAATTTCTCTTTTTGGATTTATATTTATAACATGCATGGTCATCCTTACTTTAGAAAAAATAGGAAATGGAGGATGCTAACTTAATAAAGAAATTTTCATACAGTTTTACATTTTCTTTTCTTTTATACCCAACACTTAATTTATGAAACATACATTTTTGTTTTTCTAATAGCATTTTATATTTTCTTCCCTTTTTACAAACCTTACTAAGTCTTTTGTTATGATAGCAACTCATTGATTTAAGTCTCTATTTTGTAGAAGTGTTAAGTCCAATTTAGTTTCAAGAAGATGAACATTATTTTTAATTTTGGAATTTATTTGGAGTTGATTCTCATATTTTGAAAATAGATTCTTAAAGTTAGTAAGAAACTTATCAAAAGTTTCACCAAGTTCAGTATGAGAGAGAGAGTTTTCATTTTGTATCTTATTGTCTTTTAGTACCATGAAGACATTTGTTATTTCTTACTCTAGATCTTCCTCATTTTCATCATCGTCACACTATGTTGTCATGGCATTTTTCCTTCCATAAGATCTGATGGGCTTCTTCTTTGTATACGAACATTCTAATATGATGTGTCCACTTTTTTCACATTCATAACATATGATTATAACTTTCCCTTATTCCTCCTTCTTATAGTTGTTTTTTGAAGTATTCCTTTTATTCTTCTAGAGTTCCTTTTCCCTTTTGCATATTTGTCTAATATTTTTCAAAATAAGGCTATATCTTAAGCATCCAGCTCTCCATCATCTTTATTAGTAGAGGCTTTTTCAATAACAACAGCTTTAAGAGCAACTAATTTTCTTCTCTACTCTAACTCATGTCTTTTAGAATAATCCTTTTCATAAGCAATGAGTATATCTCGTAGTTTATCATAAATTAATGTTGGTAGATTTTCACCTTCAATGAAGTCCATTTTGGATTATCATCTTTGTGAAAAACATCTAACAATCTTATGGTTGGGCTCATGATCAATATATTGTCTATCAAGAGCATTTAAATCACCTACAAGTTTGGCAAATATGTTATACATTTCTTCAATATCTTTATTTTCTTTCCCATGGAACATTTCACACTTATATACAAGCACATTCAAGTTACTCTTTAACTTTGGAGGTTCTTTCATGTGTGACAATAAGCTTCTCCCACATTTCTTTTCCAATTTTACAACTTAATATTTTGTCATATTTTGGTCCACTAACAGCATAGATTATGATTTGTCTTGCTTGGTTATTGCATTGCATGAGTTTAATATCATCCTCTATCCAATCATTTCTAGGCTTATTCATGACATTTTTAGTCATCATATCCATCTTCTTAGGCATCTTAGAACCATTATCAATGACTTTTCATACTAGATGGTTAGTAGAAGGAATATATATTTTTATTTTATCTTTCTATTGTGAAAAGTGTTTCCCTATAAAATATGGTGGTCTGACAATTTAAAATTTTTCCAAGAAGTAAGCTCCTTCAAAAATATGAGTATTCATTTTCTACAATATTAAACATGACCTTTCTCTTGGCTATTAAGCACAAAAACAAGTGAGATCGTCTCTGATATTAATTGAAAATCATGCTTAGAAGGAGGTGAATAGGTTTGATATGTAGAAAATTAAATAATATAAAATTTTACAAATATGAAAGTGGAGGAAGGACAAAGTAAAACAAGCCAATAGTAAATAAAGCGAGCAAACAATAACTAAGTAGAGTGACCTAATACAAATAGACGAAGCACATTATTATACGCCAGTGGAGCTATCTATATGAAAGTGGAGCATGCTAGTATATGCAAGAAGAGGATCCGCTAAAAGTGGAAAAATCAAAATATGCAATAAATAAAATAAGATGAAGAGAGAGAAAAACACACTACCAACTTTATTCTGATTCAACCGCTCAGACTTATGTTCAATCCTCTTAAAATTTAAGGGATTTTCCTTTAATCAATATGAAAAATTACAAGATGCTAGTTTCACATGCTTACCACTAATATAGATTTTACAAGTTCATCTTAAACTTAAATGATGGTCTCTATAGCTCACCTTTAACTCACTCTTACAATTGGAAAATTAGATGTTATTTTATGGAATAACAATTCACTCTCTAAATAGGAGTTTCACTAATAAATGTTTCTTACAAGCTGATATATAAAAAACTAAGAATATTTTCTAGAAAGTGACTACTCTCCTTTTACATGATAAGTAAAATGATATTCACATGTATTCTATTTTGCATTTAAGTTTTACATATATTTATAAAGTTTCAGTAACTTTTAACCGTTAGAGATGGAACAATAATAAATTAGCTCTTTGGCTGAAACAGAGGAAGTATGTTTGTAAGATTCACAAGTTTTTTCTTTAATGACAACTATCAGCACAAAGAGTATTTTCTTAATAAACCATTCTTTCTAATATTCATAAATTCTATTAAATGATTTTTTTTATGGATTAAAGAAATATTATTACCTTTTTTTTCATAAAATAGATAATTGCATAGGAGAGAGAAATTAAAAAAGGAAACACTTATACTTGTTTTAGTTTTACTTGATTGAGAGAGACAGAAGCTTTGTTGGATATAGATTAATATTTTTGTTTTCAAACAATAAAGAGTTGAAAATAGGCCAACATAAAATGGGTTTTTACGTGAATAAATTTTGATTTTTTATTATTATCAAAATCATGGGTGCTAGCTCATAACCAATTTCGCTCCTAACCTAAACCACAAGGAGCGATCCAAACACTGTTTAACTATCTGCAACAATAAATAAAAGAATGAATCATAATACTCAATGAGTAGAAAATAAAGTACAATAATGGAAGGAACGAGCGAGTATAGAGTTTTTTTGTTAAAAATAATTTTAGAAAAATATTGTATAGTGAAGGATTAAATAAAATTTAAAAGTCCCATGCTTAAATGAAATAAAGTCTCAACATTTAAGATAAAGAATTTCATAAACACATTGTCATGGAATTTATTAGTATTATCATAGCAAAAATAAATAAAAATACATGAAATATGTTTAACAAGAAGTTCAAACATATTATATTTTAGTTGGTTGATTTATAAAGCTTGTATGAGAAAATTATTATACAATAAGAAATAAATCAAGGTGTATATATATATATGTTCTTGTTAGGATGAAATATAAATTATAATAAGACAAAATTTAAAATAATATGAGGTTACTCACTTATATTATAATTTATTTAAGTGACAAATTAATACAATGGTGTAAAGAAAACTATAAAGGTTAATTCTTACATTTGAATAAATTATTAAGAATAAATGGAATATCATTAATTATCAATAAAAAATAATGTAATATTATTATTGAAAACTTATTTTATATAACCTTCCATTGGACGGTTTGTGTAGAGATATAATTTTCTACATACTAATATGGATATACAACCTATAAAGATATATAATTACATATTTAACATCAATGCATTATAGGTAGGAATCATAAGCAGAACTACTACTATTGCCCCTACTTACCATTATCCCTATAGCTCTTGAACAATCAGAGCATCTAACTCAATATCCTTTTAGCACCCAATCACATAAATCACGTGGGGATATCTAAGGTACACTAAGGGTTAACAAGATTGTTGTTAATAACTAACATTTTGCATAATTCTACCTCATACATATGATATCACATAATAGATTATAATTCATACACCAAAACCTTTTAGATAAATTGATCCACAATATAAATTTACATAATTAATAATACAGCATTTTATAGACATAAAACACTTAAACCTAAGACATATTGAAGTACACTTATCACCTTTCAAAATTTTGAATGTAACACTTTTAGTCATTATGCCATTTCATATCCATTTTTATAACACAAACACAACATTTTATGATCTAGAAGATTTGGGATTATCATCATTATTATACATATAACATTTTATAATTGTGAGAACTGACGTGCAAGAGCCCTGCATGTATGAAATTGTTATCTACATGGCAAGGTTGACTTTTCAAAGGGAAAACTGAGCTGCCACGGAGAGGATTTTCTTTCTCCTTCTGTAAAGTTCCGAAATGCCCCTTCTCTCCCTCATATTAGCTGGTCTTTTAAGTAAATTGCTTCTTCAAATTTGCTGCAGCACTCACCCATACCTATAGCCATCATTCGGTCAGGAAAAAGGAGCAAAGTTGGTGGGAAACTGAACTTCATCTTCCTCCCTCTGCTGTGCCCTGTTCGCTGGTTCTGGCTCCATTCTTCTTGCTGCTGCCATTGTCTCTGGTTTGGCTGAGTGTGCTGCTGTTCGTTGGAGGGAGTTAACGCCAGAAAACACCTCCTCTCCCAAGCTTGGAGTTTCTGCTGTAAGTGTTGCATTTTCTGGATTCCAATTTACAGGGTTGTTTTCCCCTGTTTTGCTTGTTCTGCAATGTGTTTAGTGTATGTGTGGGTGTCAACTGATGGAAGGAGAGTGTAGAGAGAGGGGTGCAAGGGGGATATATACATATATAGATAAATCTATACCATGTATATGGGTGTTGTGTGATATGGAAAGCATGAATGGAGGAGAGAAGGATGAATTTATGAATGTCGGGGCGAAAGTGGAGAGATTCAGCTGAGAGTCATCCAGGAAGTAGTTAGCCGCGGCGAACTAATTAATTGGCTGCGGCTAACGATTCCAGAGAGGAATTAGCCGCGGCGGAAGGAGGTATTGGCCGCGGCCAATATCGAGAGCTTGAGCGAGGAAGCTCCAGGAGGCTTCTTCGCCGCGGCGCCATGTATGTTGGCCGCGGCGAATGTCCAACTCGCCGCGGCTATCGCCGCGACGAAATTAGTGCAGTAGAAGGGGGTTAAACAGAGAAGAATTGGCCGCGGCTAAGAGGAAATTGGCCGCGGCTAACATGCCAAAATTTCCAATAATGCCTAGGAAACCTTAGTTTTTCATATATTAATCCTTAATGTTAGGTAGGCCAAGTTATTAGACAATTTTGCTGGTTATTCAAGCTCTAAAAATCTGTTGAACGGGTATTGTAGGATATTCAGGAAATTGAGTTAAAGCTGAGGGCTGAGCAGGGAATAACTATACCGTCCTAGGAGGTGAGTAAGTAATGCGGACCGTTGTAACCTCAAATTCTCATTTTCTTACTAAGTTTCCTTGCAATGTCTGACTTCTGGAAATTTTATTTATGAAGAGACGTTTTAAATGCTTTGCTATATGATTGACTTAAACATGAAATTTTGCAAATTGATGCCTGTTGAGTTATTTGGAAACTTTGATATTGAACTGATATGGAAAGAAATTTGAGAAATGTACTAAACCTAAGAGGTTATCTGTTCAGAACTCTGTAGCTAACAGCAGTAGTTGTTAGCCTTGGTGCACCATGATCTGGACCTCAGCTAGCAGGGGTTTTGCTAGCCCCGTGTGGGTAGCTACCACACGTGGAGTTATTTATTTCGCAAGCAAATTGCTTTGCGTCTGTGGTTATGTTTTCGCGAGCTGTGTGCTCTGCGTCTGTTTGAATTCAGTTCTGCTTAGATACTTCTGATGCATTTTTTTAAGAAAACGATCTGCTTGAGACTTGTTTTGCGCATGATGAATATATATATATATAGATATTTTACGGGCCTTGCCCTTAAGATTTTAAAAGGTCGGCGTTATTTATTCACTGAGTTTCAAACTCACTCTTTCTTAAATTTATTTTTCAGAGAGCGTTGAAGACCCTAGCCTAGCCTGAGCTGCCGACTAGTTGTAGATCTCCTGTTTTGTTTCATTTGGTGAGCCCACAATTGTTCATGTGGGTGTATTTTGTATTATGAATTTGTTTTGTTCTGAACAAAATAGAATGTGGCTCCACTGAATCAGAGTCAGGACATCCCCCCTCCCTAGATGTCTATATTTTGATATATTTTGGGATGTATTGGTAAATTGACTGGTTGTAGAAATATCGGGAGGTCCAATTTATAGAGGGGACTCTGCCGAAATTTCTACAAAAGTCAGAGATAATACTCTTGGTAATGGAAAGGGGATTTGTTATCTTTTGTTCCAGCATAGTAATTATGTGGGTCGTGAAAATAATCTAGAAGATTTGGTATTATTATTATATATACACAAGAGGCACTACCTAAGATACTTGTCCCAGTGGTCTTGCAAAATATGAAAAAAGAAATAGAGAAAGCAAAAACAAGAAAGAAAGTTAAAAATGCATCATACTTTATAATTTATTTATAGTGCTTGCCAAATAATTATTGTTTCTTCCAACACCAAACCACCATCACACCTTTTCAGGAAATTACTTAAAAGACTCCCTAAAACAACCATAATAATCCTTTAAATTCAAATAATTCAATTTATATTTTCTTTCTTTTTCCATTAAACTTAGTTAACACAACCTATCCTATGCCACATACTAGTCTTGTCCTTTTCTATGATTAGTTCATATATTTCCCTACTAGAATTCATCTTACTTAATGGAATTACTTAGCCAAAATTTTTAAAAAGATTTTTTAGTCTAATACTTGCATTATCTTAATAACTAGCTTACTTGAATTATGCTACATATCTATTATGATTTCTCATTCTAGAGTTTACTTATATTAGTTGAATTTAATTAATTCCTTACTTCACTTAATCAACCTCTTTACTTACGTACTACCTACATAGATAGCCAATTTTACTTAATTAAATTCTATAAAATAATTCCCAACACTAATACATGCCAAATTTTAATATCTATTTTATTTTAGTTAGTTGCTCCCTACTTTTAAAATTTTTACCAAGTTTATCTGCAATACGGCATACTTCTGATCCCATATATAAGGATTTAGCAATTAGAGAAAGGCTTTTACGTAATTTAAGAGAATCACTTTTAACTCTCAATTCATTTAAGAGAATTCCCTTCCCTATTTACTAGGCCTCGAAAAACTAACTTAAGGCATTCGAGATTTTGTGAGATGCTTTCATGGAATTTAAGAATCAAGAAACACAAAAAAAAAAAAAACAAATATTTGAACAAGTTGGCTGCTACCTTATTAGAATATAGAGCTGCTACGCAAATCGAAAATGGCACTGCACATTTTCAAGAAATAGAACTGAAGAAATTGGAACTAAGCTGAGAGAGAGCTTCAAAACTCCTTTCAGCACGACTGAAGAGAATTTCGAGGGAAGGATCTTACCAAAAGCTTCAGAGCCGTTGCTACCCGATTGAGGAAGAAATCACACACTCAATGAAAAAGAAGAAGAAATGCTCAAGGTGCAAATGCCTTCAAATTGAGATTTTCAAATTGAATTAGAATTTCTTGGTGAAATAGGTAGATAAGAAAAAGTGTGTTTTACTAATTAAGATTCTTGATTCAATTGTCTGCAGGTGTAAAATTGATTTCAGGAATCTAACTTTTCTGAAGAAGTTAGTAGGGAGATTTCTAATTTAAAAAACTTAGAAATATCAAATTTTTTTGGGGTAAAAAACCCAATTCAATTATTTCTTTTCTTTTAAATTAATATTTGCTGATTGGGTAACACCTGAATTAAATATTTTAATTTTCAATGTTTGGTTAAAAAAATTTAAAAAAAAAACACTAACCTCCTCTTTGCATGCATGTGTAATGCAATCTTGTAGATAAGTGTAGTTTAGTCTATAGATGATTCTGACCCAAAAAAAATTCTAATGATAAATATAAAGCACTATGGCTAATATTTTTGGCACCAACAAATTTTTTACAAAATTAAATAATATATTTTAATATTAAGTATATCTACTAATTTATTTTGAGAGGTGAAAAGAGTCACAACATTTGATAAAAATTATATATATTTATTAATTAAAAAATTAACAAGAACTAAAAGTATTTAGGTCTAAATGTTTGACTCAATCCAAGTCTATTAATCTTTAAATCCAAATGAGATGTCACCAAGAAATCTATTTTAAGTAAGAAGTAAATCATATTGATTTCTCTTGAACTTTATTGAAATTACAAAAATATATTTTTATTTTAAAATATGTACAAAATTTTTCTGAAGTAAGTGCTACACTTTAATATAATTTTAATTTTTTTAATTAAAATATCTTCTATTAATCTAAATATAAAATTGGTTAATAAGTGTAAGACCCGACGTGCATGAGTTTGTAATATACATGGAAGTTGACTTTTCAAAGGGAGAAATTGATGTAGCCACGTAGAACGTTTTCCTTCTTTCTGCAAATATCCGAAATGCCCCTTTTCATCTCCTTTTTAGCTGGTCTTTAACGTAAATTGCTTCTCCCAATTCTGCAGCACTGAACCATGCCCATAACCATTCTTTCGGTCAAAAAAAGGAGCAGAGTTGCACTGGAAACGAAGCTTCATCTTCTCTCCTCTGTTTCTCGCCATTTTTCGCTACTCCTGGACTCAATTTTCCTACTGTTAGTTGTTTCAAATTCTACTGCTGTGGGTTGGGGGAAAGTAACGCCAGAACCAAGTCTTGTTCCAGGTCTAGAGTTTGTTGCTGTAAGTATTGTTTCTGCTGGTTCCACTTCGCAGAGTCCCCCTCCCCTGTTTTGCTGTTCTGTAAAGTGTTTCTGTGTGTATGACAAACTGATATGGAAGGGTGAGCAGAAAGAAAAGAAAAGGGTGCAAGGAGATGAGTTGGTTAGAGCAAATGGATTCCCCTTAAGCTTCAAAGTATTACCACCTTCCTT
This sequence comes from Erythrophleum fordii, assembly GCA_032878935.1. Lineage (NCBI taxonomy): Eukaryota > Viridiplantae > Streptophyta > Magnoliopsida > Fabales > Fabaceae > Erythrophleum > Erythrophleum fordii. The sequence goes on from JAVQMF010000010.1 coordinate 214,631, forward strand.
CTTTCAGATTATGCTCTCTCTCTCTCATCTCTCTCTCATCCCTCTCTCATGAGTTGCTTCGCTATGGCGAGGTGCAGCCTTCGCTACGGCTAGATCGCGTCAGTTCCCTTCGCTATGGCGAGATTTACCACTCGCTATGGCGAGATCGCGTTAGTTCCAGACTTCACTTTCGCTATGGCGCACGCTACGGCGAGCAACTCACTGATTTTTGTATGGGCTGCTGCCAGCACTCACTGATTTTTGTATGGGCTGCTGCCAGCACTCACTATAGCTAGAATCGCCTTCGCTGTTGTGAACTAGCTCTCTCGCTGTAGCGAGACCGTTTCTCGCTATTGCGAGAGGACTTGGCAAAATTTTTGGACTTCGAAATTTCCAGCTTTCACTTTCTTTTCCTTTTCCCTTTTTCCCGGTTGTTACATATATGGATGCAAATAAATGTTAGATAGGCTAAGTTAATGAGACAATTTTGCTAGTTATTCACACTCAAAAATCTGGTGATGGGTATTGTAGGGTACTCGGGAGATTGAGTTAGAGCTGAGGACTGGGCAGGGAATATTGATATCATCTTAGGAGGTGAGTAAGTAATGCGGACTGTGAGTAAACCCTATTTCTTAGTTTATTACTAAGTTTTCTTACAGTGTTCTAACGTTTGGATAAATGTTTTGTTATATGCATATTACTGAAAACTGATTTAAACATGAAATTTTGCAAATTGATGCCTGTGGAGTAATTTGGCAACTTTGATATTAAACTGATATCGAAGGTACTCTATCTGAAATGTGATCTGATAAACGTATTAAATCTGAAATGTGATTTGAGAATTTGTATAAAATTTAAGAGGTTATCTACTCAGAACTCTGTAGCTAACAGCAGTAATTGTTAGCCTTGGTTCACCATGATCTGAACCTCAGCTAGCAGGGGTTTTGCTAGCCCCGTGTGGGTAGCTACCACATGTGGAGTTATGTATTTCGCAAGCAAAGTGCTTTGCGTCTGTGGTTATTTTCCCCGCAAGCTGTGTGCTCTGCGTCTGTTTTTAATTCAGTTCTGCTTAGATACTTCTGATGCATTTTAAGAAACGATCTGCATGAGGCTTGTTTTGCCTATGATGAATATATATAGATATATAGATATTTTTCAGGCCTTGTCCTTAAGATTTTTTAAGGGTCGGCATTATTTATTCACTGAGTTTCAAACTCACTCTTTCTTAAATTTATTTTTCAGAGAGCGTTGAAGACCCTAGCCTACCCTGAGCTGCCGACTAGTTGTAGGTCTCCTGCAAATTCTTTTGGCAAGCCCACAATTGTTCATGTGGGTGTATTTTTTGTTATGAATTTGTTTTGTTCTAAACAATATAGAATGTGGCTCCACTAAATCATAGTTAGGATATCCCCACTCCCTAGATGTCTATATTTTGATATATTTTGGGATGTATTGTTGAATTGACTGGTTGTAGAAATATCGGGAGGTCCAAATTATAAAGGGGACTCTGCCGAAATTTCTACAAAAGTCAGAGATAATACTCTTGGTATTGGTAAGGGGATTTGTTATCTTTTGTTCCAACATACTAAATCTGTGGGTTGTGACAGTTGGTATCAGAGCTTAGGTCTTTCTGTGGTCCTGTGGAGCAAGAGTTTTTGGTGGATCTCAATTATGGTTATGAACTCGGGCGTAACTATACTTGAGGTGCCACTGAAAGCCTTATAGGGTGCCTTGAGTTATTCTGTCAAGTGTGTTGTCTTATTGAATATGATCATATCTTATCTCTAATCTCGAAATTGAGTTGAATGTTTGTTATTTTGTTGTAGTGTGGATATGCCTCCCAGAATTCGTTCCATTAATAGACTAGCTGCTGTAGATGAGGCTTCTGCAAGTGCATCAGCCCAACAAACTACCCCACCTATCAGAGGCCGTGGTCGAGGTCGGGGTAGGGGTCGAGGAACTAATCGACCCCCTAGGCAGGCCTCACCTGCAGATAGGGTAGAGCCTCCACACCTCGTGGAGGAAGTAGCACCACCAGTACAGCAAAGACCGGTAGGGCCTCAGGCAGTAAGGGAGGAGAGGGAGGTCCCAGTAACCCTCTCCCAGTTCTTAAAATTGAGGCCTCCCACTTATTCCGGAACGGAAAGCCAAGAGGATCCCCAGCAATTTATTGATGGTATTGAGAAGATATGCAGAGCTCTGAGTTGTTCAAGTGCAAAATCATCTGAGTTTGCTGGGTTTCAGTTACAGGACGCAGCTTATATATGGTATCAGACTTTACTGGGGGAAAGGCCAATCGGATCTCCTCCAATGATATGGGAAGAATTTAAGGGGCTCTTTATGGATCGCTTTTTACCATAGAGTGTTCGGGATGCTAGGGCCAGAGAATTTGAAGGTCTGAAATTGGTTCCAGGCATGAGTGTTTCTGATTACGATATTCGGTTCACACAGTTGTCTCGCTATGCCCCACACTTAGTTCCTACCGAGAGAGACAGAATCAAGCAATTTGTGAATGGGCTACCCCGTATGTTGTATAGGGTGATCGCCCCACATATGAACCTTTTTCCCTCATATTCAGCTACAGTGGATTGTGTGCGCATGATAGAAATGAGAGATAAGGAGGAGGACACTTTCCAGAGAAAGAGGAAGCGTGACAGTGATGGGAGACAGGGAGGTAGTTCTTTTATAGCTGGACCTTCCTATGGTCTTAGACCTCAGGGTTATCAGAAATTTACTCAATCCTTCACGGGACATCTGACTTCATTTTCTACTGGTACTGACAGGCACAGAGGATCGTTCCGAGGGGTTAGTACAGTGTCCACCCCAGTTTCTATCCCATCTCATCCATCTAGAGGTCCCTGTTCCATTTGTGGGAAGATACATTTAGGCACTTGCCATAGAGAGATGGGAGCATGTTTTCGTTGTGGGCAAGTTGGACATTTGGTGAGAGATTGTCCGTAGCGTTACCCTGATTCTAGTCAGGGATCAGTTCGACCCACTAGGCAATTCTCAACAGGGACTCCATCTACCGGTGCCGGTGCAGTTACAGTTTAGGGCGGCCGAGGTAGCAGCAGTGGGACAGTAGTAGGCAGAGGCCAGGCGACTGCAGGACGGGGTCAGGCTCGGGTTTTTGCACTAAATAGGCAGGATGCCCAAGCATCCAATGCTGTGGTAACAGGTACACTTACAGTTTGTTCACATTCTGCTTATGCATTATTTGATCCTGGCTCCATACATTCCTATATATCTCCCTCTTTTGCAAAGAAGATTGGTAAGGACTCTGAAAAATTAGAGTGCCCGTTACTTGTTACAACCCCAGTGGGGGAATCTGTGCTAGTTGAATGGGTGTATAGGGCATGTGTGATTACTCTGGCCAATTGTGAGACACTAGTTGACTTGATAGTGCTTGCGATAGCTGAGTTTGATGTAATACTCGGAATGGATTGGTTAGCGTCCTGTTATGCAGTGGTGGATTGTCATCTCAAGTTAGTGAGATGTAACTTTCCTGGTAAATCTCCCCTTGTCATTCAAGGTGATCGAAGTGAAGCACCAAACAACTTAATATCAATGATAGAAGCTCAGAGACTCTTGAAAAAGGGGTGTCAAGGATATTTAGCGATGGTTCGAGATACGGAATTACAAGTCCCAGTACTGGAACAGGTTCCAGTAGCAAAAGAATTCCCTGATATTTTCCCTGAAGAATTACCAGGGTTACCTCCTGAAAGGGAAATTGAATTTTGTGTTGATGTATTATCAGGTACTCAACCGATCTCTATTCCTCCTTATCGAATGGCACCCTTAGAGCTTAATGAATTAAAGAATCAATTGCAAGATTTGTTGGACAAGGGTTTTATTCACCCTAGTACATCCCCTTGGGGCGCACCTGTACTTTTTGTTAAGAAGAAGGATGGTTCTCTCCGCTTATGTGTAGATTACAGACAGCTGAATAAAGTGACTGTGAAGAATAGGTATCCCTTGCCTCGTATAGATGACCTATTTGACCAGTTGCAGGGAGCTCAATATTTCTCAAAAATTGACTTAAGATCGGGTTATCATCAGCTGCGAATAAGAAGGGAAGACATCCCTAAAACTGCTTTCAGAACCCGATATGGTCATTATGAATTTTTAGTAATGCCATTTGGGTTAACCAATGCCCCAGCTGCATTTATGGACTTGATGAATCGAGTGTTCAAACTATTTCTAGATCGATTTATTATCGTATTCATCGATGATATTTTGATTTATTCCAAGAGTCATGGAGAGCATGAACAGCACTTGAGAATAGCACTACAGGTGTTAGGGAACACCAATTATATGCTAAATTTTCTAAATGCCAGTTTTGGCTAGAAAGAATTGCCTTTTTAGGCCATGTAATTTGGAAAGATGGGGTGCAGGTAGATCCAAGTAAAGTAGAAGCGGTTCAAAAATGGCCAAGACCCACTACAGTTACAGAGATTCGTAGTTTCTTGGGTTTGGCGGGCTATTATCGGCAGTTTGTTAAAGACTTTTCCAAAATAGCTGCACCGTTAACGAAATTAACTCAAAAAAATGTGAAATTTCAGTGGTCTGATATGTGTGAAGAGAGTTTTCAGAAATTGAAAGATTGTCTGACTTCTGCGCCAATTTTGACATTACCTTCTGGGTCTGGAGGTTATGTTGTGTACTGCGATGCTTCTGGGATTGGCTTGGGATGTGTATTGATGCAGCATGGTCACGTGATTGCTTATGCCTCTAGGCAACTTAAGAAGCATGAGCAAAATTATCCAACGCATGATTTAGAAATGGCAGCAGTGGTCTTTGCTCTCAAAATTTGGAGACATTATTTATATGGTGAGACATGTGAAATTTACACAGATCATAAAAGCCTTAAATATATTTTCCAACAACGGGATCTGAATCTAAGGCAAAGGAGGTGGATGGAGTTGCTCAAAGATTATGATTGTACTATTTTATATCATCCGGGTAAGGCTAATATAGTAGCTGATGCCCTGAGCAGGAAATCCATGGGAAGCTTGAGCCACATTGCGGAAGTGAGGAGACCGCTAATTTCAGAACTCCATAAGGTTGAGCGTTCAAGAATCCAATTTGAGATTAAAGAGCCAGGAATGTTTTTGGCTCATGTACAGCTTCATTCATCTTTATTTGAACGGTTGAAAATTGCCCAAGCCACGGATGCGTAGATATGTAAATTGGTGGATGACGTCAAGAGTGGAAAGAAAAGTGAATTTATTGTAGATTCAAATGGCATTCTATGGTTTGGTACTCGATTGTGTGTGCCAAATGTGGAAGAATTGAGGGAAGAACTTTTGGAAGAAGCCCATTGTTCCCGGTATACAATCCATCCCGGTTCTACAAAGATCTATCAAGACTTAAAGCAAGTATACTGGTGGGAGGGCATGAAGAGAGATATCGAATTTTACTTTGCATTGTTTGGCATGTCAGCAGGTTAAAGCAGAACACCAGAAACCTACAGGATTACACCAACGGCTGGAGATCCCTGAGTGGAAGTGGGAAAGGATCACTATGGACTTTGTAACGGGACTACCTCGAACAGTAAAGGGTTATGATTCTATCTGGGTGATTGTGGACAGATTCACTAAAACAGCTCATTTCCTCCCGGTAAAGACAACGTACAATGTTGCAAAATATGCACAGCTCTACATAAATGAAATAGTGAAACTTCACGGTATACCGATGTCTATAATTTCTGATCGAGGACCCCAATTTACTTCAAAGTTTTGGAGAGCCTTTCAAGAGGCTATGGGTACCCGATTAGATCTTAGCACTGCCTTTCATCCTCAAACTGAGGACTATACAAACACTAGAGGATATGTTAAGGTTGTGTGTTATGAACTTTGGTGGTAGCTAGGATAACTACTTATCATTGGTGGAATTTGCTTATAATAATAGTTATCAAGCGAGCATACAGATGGCACCTTTTGAAGCATTATATGGGAGGCGGTGTAGATCTCCCATTGGATGGTTTGAAACTGGAGAAGTTAAAGCATTAGGGCCTGAGTTAGTACAAGATGCCGTAGAAAAAGTGAAAGTAATCAAGGAGAGGTTGATAGCAGCTCAGAGCAGGCAGAAAGCATATGTGGATCACCAACGCCGTGATTTGGAATTCATGATTGGAGATTATGTGTTTCTCAGAGTGTCCCCCATGAAAGGTGTGATGAGATTTGGGAAGAAAGGAAAGTTGACTCCGAGATATATAGGGCCATATGAGATCCTAGAGCGAGTTGGGACTGTGGCCTATAGGCTGGCGTTGTCGCCTGAGTTATCCAATATTCACCCAGTATTTCACGTTTCCATGTTAAGGAAGTATCTACCTGATCCTTCTCATGTGTTACAACATCAAGATGTTTCCTTGGGTGAAGGTTTGACGTATGAAGAAACTCCTGTAGCAATCTTGGATAGACAAACGAAGAAGTTACGTTCCAAGGAGATTTCATCTGTGAAAGTTCTATGGTGTCACCACACCCCAGAGGAGGCTACGTGGGAGGTAGAGACCGAAATGCGTGCAAAGTACCCTTACCTATTTGAGAACTAAGGTTAGTATCAATATTTATCTAAATAAATTCGGGGACCGAATTTCTTTTAGGGGGGAGATTGTAAGACCCGACGTGCATGAGTTTGTAATATACATGGAAGTTGACTTTTCAAAGGGAGAAATTGATGTAGCCACGTAGAACGTTTTCCTTCTTTCTGCAAATATCCGAAATGCCCCTTTTCATCTCATTTTTAGCTGGTCTTTAACGTAAATTGCTTCTCCCAATTCTGCAGCACTGAACCATGCCCATAACCATCCTTTCGGTCAGAAAAAGGAGCAGAGTTGCACTGGAAACGAAGCTTCATCTTCTCTCCTCTGTTTCTTGCCATTTTTTGTTGCTCCTAGACTCAATTTTCCTGCTGTTAGTTGTTTCAAATTCTGCTGCTGTGGGTTGGGGGAAAGTAACGCCAGAACCAAGTCTTGTTCCAGGTCTAAAGTTTGTTGCTGTAAGTATTGTTTCTGCTGGTTCCACTTCGCAGAGTCCCCCTCCCCTGTTTTGCTGTTCTGTAAGGTGTTTCTGTGTGTATGACAAACTGATATGGAAGGGTGAGCAGAAAGAAAAGAAAAGGGTGCAAGGAGATGAGTTGGTTAGAGCAAATAGATTCCCCTTAAGCTTTAACGTATTACCACCTTTCTTCTTTCAGATTATGCTCTCTCTCTCTCATCTCTCTCTCATCCCTCTCTCATGAGTTGCTTTGCTATGGCGAGGTGCAGCCTTCGCTACAGCGAGATCGCGTCAGTTCCCTTCGCTATGGCGAGATTTACCACTCGCTATGGCGAGATCGCGTTAGTTCCAGACTTCACTTTCGCTATGGCGCACGCTACGGCGAGCAACTCCCTGGTTTTTGTATAGGCTGCTGCCAGCACTCGCTATAGCTAGAATCGCCTTCGCTGTTGCGAACTAGCTCTCTCGCTGTAGCGAGACCGTTTCTCGCTGTTGCGAGAGGACTTGGCAAAATTTCTGAACTTCGAAATTTTCAGCTTTCACTTTCTTTTCCTTTTCCCTTTTTCCCGGTTGTTACATATATGGATGCAAATAAATGTTAGATAGGCTAAGTTAATGAGACAATTTTGCTAGTTATTCACACTCAAAAATCTGGTGATGGGTATTGTAGGGTACTCAGGAGATTGAGTTAGAGCTGAGGACTGGGCAGGAAATATTGATATCATCTTAGGAGGTGAGTAAGTAATGCAGACTGTGAGTAAACCCTATTTCTTAGTTTATTACTAAGTTTTCTTGCAGTGTTCTAACGTTTGGATAAATGTTTTGTTATATGCATATTACTGAAAACTGATTTAAACATGAAATTTTGCAAATTGATGCCTGTGGAGTAATTTGGCAACTTTGATATTAAACTGATATGGAAGGTACTCTGTCTGAAATGTGATCTGATAAACGTATTAAATCTGAAATGTGATTTGAGAATTTGTATAAAATTTAAGAGGTTATCTACTCAGAACTCTGTAGCTAACAGTAGTAATTGTTAGCCTTGGTGCACTATGATCTGAACCTCAGCTAGCAGGGGTTTTGCTAGCCCCGTGTGGGTAGCTACCACATGTGGAGTTATGTATTTCGCAAGCAAAGTGCTTTGTGTCTGTGGTTATTTTCCCCGCAAGCTGTGTGCTCTGCGTCTGTTTTTAATTCAGTTTTGCTTAGATACTTCTGATGCATTTTAAGAAACGATCTGCATGAGGCTTGTTTTGCCCATGATGAATATATATAGATATATAGATATTTTTCAGGCCTTGTCCTTAAGATTTTTTAAGGGTCGGCATTATTTATTCACTGAGTTTCAAACTCACTCTTTCTTAAATTTATTTTTCAGAGAGCGTTGAAGACCCTAGCCTACCCTGAGCTGCCGACTAGTTGTAGGTCTCCTGCAAATTCTTTTGGCAAGCCCACAATTGTTCATGTGGGTGTATTTTGTGTTATGAATTTGTTTTGTTCTAAACAATATAGAATGTGGCTCCACTAAATCATAGTTAGGATATCCCCACTCCCTAGATGTCTATATTTTGATATATTTTGGGATGTATTGTTGAATTGACTGGTTGTAGAAATATCGGGAGGTCCAAATTATAGAGGGAACTCTGCCGAAATTTCTACAAAAGTCAGAGATAATACTCTTGGTATTGGTAAGGGGATTTGTTATCTTTTGTTCCAACATACTAAATCTGTGGGTTGTGACAATAAGACCCTTTTAGTTAAAAAAATTTAAATAAAACTAAAAAATATATATTTTTAAAAATAAAGAAAATAAAATCTGGTGAAGTCCCTATGATTTTTATTTATATTTTAGAACTAAACGAATGGATTTTAAAAGCTAGTCCAATTTTGTTTATACAGGTGAAGGATGGTGAAAAGCATTGCAGACCGAAGCAATCTGGTTGCTGCACAAAGATGGGAAAAGAACGCTGCCCGACAAATAAGTAGCAAAGCCATCACGAAAGCGAGTGGAAATGAAAGAACAAAAGTGGAAAGAACAAAAAAGGAAAAAAAAATAGGAAAATGGGAAAAGTAAGAGAAAGCACATGATATTTTTAATTAGGATCAAAATTAGACGCATGAAAGACTATTTTTATACATGGGAAGCAACTAAAAGTTTCACAAAATTTAAAGATTCTCAAAGTTAACTTATTTTAAAATTTTAAAAAAATAAAAGCATCAATGAATATAAGACAAATGTTAAAATAACTCTTTAAGATAATTTCAAAATCCTAAAATTATGTAGACCTTATTTTCTATATCTTAATATGATTTATTTTATATTCAAAAAATATTATTTATAATTATATATTTTAATTATAATTTATCAATGATCTATTTGAATAAAAATCTTAGGAATCTAATTAAAATAAAATTTTCAAGGTATTACATTTATTGCATTTGTTAATTTTCGATCAGATAAAATTGATGTATAACTCTAGTGGAATTGGTACTAGACTAAATATTAGATCAAATATTTATTAAAATAAAAGTTATAACTATTACTCATTATCCGACTTTTTTTATTTAACTTCACTTAGCTTAAACGTTCCAACTATGATTTAACTCCACAACTGAGTCTCCTCCTGGCACAATTGTGAAACAACTTTGCCAATACCAATAACTTATTAGTTAATAAAAATTATATATATATATATATATAGTTAATAAATCACTAAATTTTTCACAATAAAATGATTTATTTTTTAATTAATTTTTTAATAAAAAAATAGCTCTAAAGATTTAACCTGGTTGAATCCTATCAAGCATTAAAACTAATTGTCCATGCCGCTTAAAAACAACAAATGGAAACCAACTTAAATGGACTATATAAATAAATTTTCATTTTTGTAAATGGGTTGACTTGTTTGGGTCAATGAATTAAATGGACTTACCTATTTTATTTTAGACCCGCATTTAAACAAGATGCATGATGAAAGGTAAAATAAATGAAAATTTGAGGGAAAAATAATGAAAAATAAATGAGCTTTAATATATCTTCACGCCAAGCATTCTAGTGCCTCTTCTTTCACCCAATCTCTTGAAAGCAAGCCTAACTGATATTTCAAAAGGTAATGCCATTTTACTGTAGCTGTATAGATGTAAAACCCCACGGATAGAGCCAATTTTACCCTCCGCACTCAAACAAATTCAATCATCGTAGCATTCTTAAATCCATTTTTGTAAATGCTTTACCCTTCTAATTTGCATGAGAATATTTTTAAATGCTTCAAGGATAAAAGACTTGACTCCAAAATCATGTATTCAGGCACGTAGATTTCGTCATTTGTCTTAGACTGAAATTTATTTCGTGGAAAGATTCGTGTCAAAATAAAATTTATTAAATTAAGCCACAGACCTCAAAGATCCCAACATAACAGCAAGTTCGTAAACAAGATCCGAGCAACTAAAAAACTTGAAACAACATAACAGAGGCAAAGGCCATCAGGTGGGCGTTTATTTATTGAATTTAATTAGGCCTAATTTCGAATCCTTGAATAATAAGACCTCGCTTCCAGTTAACCCCATCCATCCCCAAAACAGTCATTTCCAGCTCCTCGTCATCTCCTCCTTCGCTGAAGAAGTCTCCCAATTTGATCTCCAACCATCCATCTGCCCTCCGGTTTGGATATTGTAGGTCAAGATTTTCCGAAGGTATGGGAAAAATTAGATATTTTTGGGTTGGATTACCACTATCCCCAGCAATCCCAATGGAGACCTTCACTGGTCTGTGTTGGAACCCATAGGCATCGGCTGTCAAGTTGAACACAAGGTAAGCTGCATACAACGTTGAAGGGGACAGCACGCGAGTGTTGATCCGCCCCTTGATTTCCAGCCAACACACTCTCAAAAGTTCAGCCACATCCTCAAACCTGCTAGTTAGTAGTTACACTCCAAATCTGGTTGTCTCGCATCACACAAACAGAACGCGAAAATGCGCAGTGTTTAATTAACTTACCTGGCCTCAGGCACTGAAGTCCACCTCCAATACCTCGGAGTGTCTCCCCAGCAAATAAAGAGATTCCTAGCGGATAGCATGTAACATTTCTTCCCATTCGGCTTATCCAGCCAAAAGCTCTGAACATAAACAAAAATGAAGATTCAAGAGATTGACGCCCTTAGACAATGTAAAAGAAATTACTACTACTAGAATTGGATGGATAAGCGTAAATCTACAAACAATATTTAAAAAGAAAAAAAGAAAAGAGGGATGGGGATGATATTACAGTTTCACATTCATTGAGGAAAGATGTCAGATTAGAACGATGAATGATGATCCAGATGCAGAGCAGATACATGATAGAAAAGGCAGCAATAATTGGTAATTAATTTGGAATTGGAAAGGAAATTAGAGGAGTAATGAGTTGCAGTGGTTTTAAATGTAAAAAAGAAAGGGGAAGAGGAAGAGGAAGGAAATACCTTGAGACCGTCCTCTATGAGAAGGGGATTGTCGGAGAGAAAGAGATAGAGATGCTTCTTGGAAGGGGTGGGGGGAGGGGGGGAAGATCGGGAAAGGACGGAGACTAAATCGGGAGGAAGGAAGGAATCCCAAAGGGCGTCGGATTTGGCGGCGGAACAGAAGGTGGAAGAAAGCAAGGAAAGTCTGCAGGCATCGCGAGGAGATGTGAAGGAAAGGATGTGGGCGATGCAAGCTTCAGGCAGATCGGCCCACGAAGATGCTGCATCCGTCAACATAGTTTGCAGAGGAGGAACGAAGGGATGATTCTTGTGTATTACTATCTATTTGGTGTTTCTAACGAGGGAAGCTTCGCGGTCTCTACATCCGAAGCACGAAAGTGACTTATTCCAGACCCAGACGCAGACAAATTATATATATATATATATATATATATATATATATATATATATATATATATATATATATATATTTATATTTATATATCAATGTATATAGATATTGAAATTTTTATTTTATATGAGTACTTTATGTCCAAATAAATTTAATTTCTAGCTATGTTTTGCTTCTCTTTCACTATAGAATATTAGTTTTTACCGTCTTATAGGAACGTTTTCATATTTCGGTCAAATATATACAAAATATAAAAAATAATTTTTTATTGTAAAATTCTTGAAATTGAAAGGATCTAATTTCTGAATTCTCTAAAGCTTTTTATTGTAAAAGTAAATTTCAGACAAAAAAAATGAATGAAAAGAGAAGGTGAGTTGTATATATATTTTTATTTTTTATATCACTGTCTCTTTAAAATTTATAAAAATTTTACAATAAAAAATTTTAAAAAATACAAGAAGAAGAGCAATCCAAATCCTTCCCTGTTTGGTGCCAACTAGACATCACTCTATCAAAGAAAGAGAGAGAAAAAAAAATAAGTAAAAATTAAAAAAATGACTTTATACATACTTTATATATATATATATATATATATATATATATATTATCTCACTCTAATAAAATGACAGACAAATAATTGAAGATCCGAATTAGAATAAAAGAGCTTCTTACATTTGTTTAGTTCCGCCTTGGCTAGACCACGTAAAATGCTTTCCCTTCTTGGTTAATCTTATTAATGACTTTCGTAAATTTCTCTTTTGGAGTCCCACAATTTTTGAAAAGTCATAGATAGTCGTTCTTTGTCTCTTCCCACTGTGTGGTATAGTAATTAGAGTATTGCAGGGAGCGGGAGAGTGTCGGGAGACTTATTGGATTTTTTTTTTTCGAATTTTAAAAAAATTATATAAATAAATTTGACAGTGAAATTGATATTATCTTTTGATTTAAAACTTTAAGCTATTAATTTTCTGATACTTATATACCTTCTTTAATTCAATTTTAGCTAATATAAATGTTTTTTTCTACTTCTATTCACATTTAATTCGAACAAATCCAAGTTTAGCGTATTTTTTTTCTTTGTCTTAGGTCCCACATGTTTTGAAGAGTCAATGTCTTCAGCACTCGGTTACCTCTTCCCATTGTGTGGTGTAGAAATGCTTATCATAGAAGTAAAGTTTCTTTTTGTCATTAGTTTATCCATTAGGTAATTGGTATTTTATCGTGATACTTGGCTGACAATATTGCCTCCAACTGATCAATTCCACGTACAACAAGAAGAAGCGTAATTGGATAAGGTATATTTTAGTTCTCTTTTTTTTTTCTTTTTCTGTTTTTTTTTGTTTGGTGTCAAATGAATTGAATATCTACTTAAAAAATTCTTTAAAAATTTGTATATTGTGGAAAAGAAATCACCATACGCAACTAATGAAGAAAAAAAGAAAAACACACACACACACACACACACATATATATATATATATATTGTAATTTTTTATTTTATATAAGTGTTTTATGTCCAAATAAATTTAATTTCTAGTTATGGTTTGCTTCTCTCTCACTATAGAATAATAGCTTTTACTGTCATATAGAAACGTTTTTATGTTTCGGTCAAATATATACAAAATATTAAAAAAACTTTTTTTTAAAAAAAATATTATACAGTTTGCTTTTCTTTCACAACTAAACAATTGCTTTTTGGGCTTCGGCCTAATGAAAAAAACTAAACAATTGCTTTAACTCATTAGAAGGATAGAAACTAAATGAATGAGTATTAAATCTAAGGTTTTCTCAATATGCAAACCGGATTTGAAAATGAGTACTTAACTCATTGAGTTTAGTAAACAATTAGATTAAAAATAGACTAATATAATTTTTTTTATTTCATATGATAAAATATAATAAATATATAAAACATTAAAATTAAAATTGTAGCGCTAATTGTTCAAACTCAATCACCACTTAGAATTTCAAACAATATTTGTCGATAGTTTAAAAAAAAATTGGTATAGATTATTTGGCTTTTGGTTTAGAATTTTAATTAGTAGCATCATTTTGTTTCGTAATTCACTTACTGTCTTTCTTTAATTTTCTTTGGAGGTCGACTCTAACCTTCAATGCTACTCTTTTTTTGTTTACCTCTTTGGTACAACTTTTACCACTTTATTTGAAGTTATTTTTTATTATTATTTCCGGTGAAACCAATAATTGCCATTGTTGCAGACAATTTTTTTTTTTTGGTAAGGTTATAGACAAATTCTATGGTGCACATTAGAAAAAATTAAGTGCACTTGTACACAGTAATAACTGCTTATTGCACTTGTAACAACTAAAATATGCGGGTAATGTTTCACTAATCTGCTTGTAATTAATAATGACGGTTAACAGTATAAAGTCATCAATATCTTGAAAGTCATTTGTTCAATATGTTGGTAACTATATATTGTTTACCATTACCAACTGATTACTAACACATTATCGAAATATTACTAAGGCATAAAAAGAGACATTATTAGCATGATAAATAGTTGTTATTAATATGCACATAAGTACTTTATTTTTTAATGTGCACAAGAGAATTTATCATTACTATAACAATATCTTCTAATCTTATAATGTCCTTTTATCTTTGGTAAAGAAAACTCTCAAACTCATCCCCATTGATTTTCCCATTGCATGCACATCCTATTTGGCATTGTTTGCTGCAGGGCCCTTGGTTCCCATTTCCATTGCTTTCTCTTAAATTTTAGAACTATTTCATTTATAATTTCTTCTGCTATCTCCTTCAAGAAGCAGAGGAAATCAATATTTTTCTTGTGTGTTGAAGTTTGTTGCCTCGTTATTCATCATAAAGCACCCCGAAGGAAGAAAGAAAAAAGTCAGTGCCTTCGTTTATTGGTAATTTCCATTGGAGCTATTCTGCGCTAAATTTCTTGCTTTCTTGTCGATCACATATAAAAATCCAAATCCAAATAAGTTGAAAAAGAAAAAAGAAGAAGAAGAAAAAAAAAGAAAGCTCTTGTTGCGTTTTGAACAATAGAAGTTTTACTTTGCTATTAATCATATACTAATAATAGAGGCAAAGTCCTTCACTTTAGTTTTAATTATACAACAGAACTTATCTTGGTGCTTCTCGCTAGTCACAAATCTTAAGCTGGGGAAGCAGAACAACATATTCGTGGAGCAAAGTGGTAAGTTCCCTTTTATTACTTGGGTTGTTATCTTGTTTCTTTTTTTTTTTTTTGCTTTGTAAGCTTTTGTCAAACTCTGCCTATGACGAATTTTATTGGTCATAGCCGGTCCCAAGCCCGGAAAAAGAGGAGGGTTGTGTTAGGTAGTCGACAGCCAACGTAAAACTTTGTCGAATCTTTATGACATGGACAATCGATATATTAGACGTAAAGCTAGGTCGTTGCCTGTAAGTAACGCGCTGTATAGCTCGAGTACAGTGAGAAGTGAGCAAGAGCCGCTGCATCATCGCCTGGATGTAGTGAAAAATAAGCAAGGGCTACCACATTTTCGTGAACGAATGTGGCTAAAGAAGTTAGTTCATGAGAGTAGGATTCATTTTGGAACTTGGAATATAGGTACACTTACGAGTAAGTCTATGGAAGTGGTAGATACTATGATTAGGAGAAGGATTAATTTTATGTGCTTACAAGAAACTAAATGGGTAGGAGAAAAAGCGAAAGAATTAGATACTTCAGGTTTTAAACTTTGGTATACTGGTAAATATAAATCTAGAAATGGGATAAGTATAATTGTAGATAAGTTTTGGAAGAATACTGTAGTAGATGTCAAAAGGTTAGGAGATAGAATCATTGCATTAAAGTTTGTAGTAGAAAAGGAAATCTTTAATATTATTAGTGCGTATGCACCACAAGTAGGGTTAGAAGAATCTCATAAAGTAAAATTTTGGGAAGATTTAGAATATTTAGTTCAGGAAATACCATTAGGAGAAAAGATTATTTTAGGAGGGGATCTAAATGGGCATGTGGGAAGGGTATCTTCAGGCTACGAGGGTGTTCATGGAGGACATGGTATAGGAGAAGTAAATGCAGAGGGTAAAACTATTTTAGACTTTTCATTAGCATTCGATCTTATATTAGCTAACACTTGTTTTAAAAAGCGTGAAGAACATCTTATCACGTATAAAAGTGGTAGGGTATGTTCTCAAAATTGATTTCTTTTTTATAAAGAAATCAGATAGAAAATTTTGCATGGATTGCAAAGTTATACCGGGAGAGAGTTTAACTACTCAACATAGAGTTTTGGTTATGGATGTAAGAGTTAGGAGGAGAGTAAAAAGTAAATGTGAAGGTAGAGTGGTAAGGACTAAGTGGTGGCAACTAAAGGGGGATAAAGAAAATAATTTGCAGAGAAGGATTATAGAAGAAGGACCTTGGGAAATACAAGGAAGTGCTAACGATATGTGGAATGAAATGGCTAAAGAGATTAGGAAGGTGGCAAAGGAAATATTAGGGGAATCAAAAGGTTTTGGACCTAGGGATAAAGAATCTTGGTGGTGGGATGCAAGTGTACAAGATAAGGTTAAAGTTAAAAGAGAGTGTTATAAAGTGTGGTCATTATGTAAGAGTAATGAAAATTGGGAAAAATATAAGGTAGCTAAGAAAGACACTAAGAAGGCAGTAAGCGAAGCAAGAGCGAGGGCATTTGATGGGTTATACCAATCTTTAGGTACTAAAGTTGGAGAAAAAAGTATTTACAAGTTAGCTAAAAGTAGGGAAAGAAAGACAAGAGATGTGGATCAAGTGAAATGCATTAAGGATGAAGACGGGAAAGTGTTAGTCACGGAACGTGATATCAGAGAACGATGGAAGGGTTATTTTCATAGGCTTTTTAATGAAGGGCACGAGATTTTATTGCAATCGGATAGGCTAGACACGCAAGAAGAGGATCGAAATTATACTTTTTACCGTAGAATTTGTGAGGTAGAGGTAAAAGAAGCATTAAAACGAATGGAGAATGGCAGAGCAGTTGGACCGGATAATATACCCATTGAAGTATGGAAGAGTTTGGGAATGAAAGGTATAAGTTGGCTCACAAAGTTATTTAATGGAATTATGAGATCTAAGAGGATGCCAGATGAGTGGATGAAAAGTACTTTAATCCTTATTTATAAGAGTAAATGGGACATTCAAAATTGTGCAAATTATAGAGGAATTAAACTTATGAGCCACACTATGAAATTATGGGAAAGAGTAATTGAGCGAAGGTTAAGGAAAGAGAGTCAAGTTACAGAGAATTAATTTGGTTTTATGCCAGGAAGGTCAACTATAGAAGCAATATACCTGTTGCGAAGATTAATGGAGAGATATAGGGAGAATCAAAGAGATTTACACATGGTGTTTATTGATTTAGAAAAAGCATATGATAGAGTGCCAAGAGGAGTTCTATGGAAGGCTTTGGAGAAAAAAAGAGTTCGTATAGCTTATATTCGAGCAATCCAAGACATGTATGATAAGGTTACAACTAGCGTAGTAACAAAAGGTAGACTTACAGAAGACTTTCCGATAACTATTGGTCTACATCAATGGTCAACTTTGAGCCCTTATCTTTTTACCTTAGTTTTGGATGTGCTTACTGAACATATCCAGGAGCCGGTGCCACAGTGCATGCTTTTTGCAGATGATATTGTCCTAGTTGGAGAATCGAGAGAGGTAATGAATGAGAAGTTGGAGAGGTGGAGATAAACTTTGGAAGCTCATGGCTTTCGTTTAAGTAGAAGTAAAACGGAGTATATGGAGTGTAAGTTTAGTAAGAGGCACACCACTTCTAGCGTAGAAGTAAAAATTGGAGAACATATCTTACCACAAGTCACACGATTTAAATATCTTGGATCCATCATACAACATACCGGGGAAATAGAAGAAGATGTAAAGCATAGGATTCAAGCGGGGTGGATGAAATGGAGGAGTACTTCTGGCGTTATTTGTGATAGAAGAGTACCACTCAAACTTAAGGGTAAATTCTACCGCACAGTTATAAGACCTGCAATGTTGTATGGAACTGAGTGTTGGGCAATAAAAAGTCAACAAGAAAATAAGTTTAATGTTGCAGAGATGAGAATGTTACGGTGGATGAGTGGACACACTAGACGAGATAGGATTAGAAATGAATGTATTAGAGAGAAGGTGAAAGTCGCACCTATTGTAGAAAAGATTGTAGAATCGAGACTTAGGTGGTATGGTCATGTGGGAAGGAGACCTATAGAAGCCCCCGTTAGGAGAGTAGATGAGATGGAGAATAGTCCAATAAGTAGAGGTAGAGGAAGACCAAGAAAAACTATAGGAGAAATTATTAAGAGAGATTTAGATTTAAATGGTTTGTCTAGAAATATGATTTATGATAGAGATTTATGGCGTCGATTGATCCATGTAGCCGACCCCACTTAGTGGGAAAAGGCTTTGTTGTTGTTGTTGTTGTAAGCTTTTGTCAGAAATTGAACAGAAAGGACATAAATTTATGTTTCAACCTTGAATGAATTCATCATCCAAGAAGAAGAGACAAAAGAAAATGAGAACAGAAAGTTTGAATGTGCTTCCTTTGTTTCTTTTTTTTTTTTTAAACAAAAAATAATTTGTTCACTAAAATTAACAAGCTAATTTAACCATATTTAACTGATACGATATGGCCAATCAAAGAAGGTCAAAGAAGATACAAAAATTATTAGAATAATTATCTGAAATATGTATTCTGTAGGAAGTATGACAGAGTTGCTGTGAGAGGAATTTCAAGAGAAACTGAAAAGAAAACAAGAGATAATGAATCATTTTTTGAGAGAAAGAATCAAAGCTCCTCAGGGCAAAATCTCACCAAATACTTCCATACTTCCTCCACATTATAACATAAAACTGACTCATTATACAAAGGATTCCAATCATTTGCTAATCACGTGCTCCACATTACCAGTGCTTCTCTTCTGCTCCTTTTCTATTCCTACATCCTGTGTCATATGCCATGTTGTATTCCTAACATTATGTTATGACTTGTATGGGCGATGACGAGGACGCTAGTGCCAACACGAGAGATGGCTTGGACAAAGTGACAGATGAGTAACTCGTAACAGAAATCAGGCACAGTTCATGTGTTAGGAACTTCACGTGGAAACTGAGAAAAGAAGGATAAAATGGGATAATGGCATGCAGTGAGGGATGTGAAAGATTGTTCTCCCATTTTGGATTCTCTCTTCTTTCTCTGGATCCATCTCTGGATTTCTCTTCTATTAGTTTCTAGTATAAGTGCATCGCTGTAGAATGCATTGATGTTATTTTGTAATGACTTTGTTAAAAATAATAGAACTCTCATTGAGATTTATTCTTTTCATTGTGGAAGTGAGTGTGATTGTCTAGAGTTCACAACAAAGGTGCTCTTATTGAGAGGTTGAGGGGCGATGGCTGACAACAACAGATTGAAGGAGCTTTTTAATGATATATGGCGACTCAATGAACAAGTGGAAAGAATCGAAATAGCTTCCAATGCAAAAGTGGATGTGATGCAGACAACAATCGAAACAGTTACCAGAGCAATTGATGCTATGAATCGAACTAAGAAATGATTGGCTTCTTCTATGGTGCCAGGAGGATCGAGTCAT
Organism: Erythrophleum fordii; assembly: GCA_032878935.1. Lineage (NCBI taxonomy): Eukaryota > Viridiplantae > Streptophyta > Magnoliopsida > Fabales > Fabaceae > Erythrophleum > Erythrophleum fordii. The sequence continues at coordinate 234,072 of JAVQMF010000010.1, forward strand.
CCATTAGGCTCAACTTTAGGTGGAGTTGATTTCCCTCATTTTGATGACACTGACCCTCTGAATTAGTTGTTTAAGGCAGAACAGTTCTTCACTTACTATGAGACACCTGATGCTCAACAACTGACTATAATAGCTGTACATATAGGAGGAGCTGTGGTATCCTAGTTCCGAATGCTACAGAAGGCCAGGTTAATCCACGCAAACCATTAAAGAGCAATATAGACCCTCAACATTTGAGAGTCCTCGAGCTCAATTGTTCAAGCTAACCCAAGTGGATTCAGCCACCAACTATTACCAGCAATTCATGGTACTTGCTAACCGAGTCGAAGGATTAATCGAAGATGCCCTCCTTGATTGCTTTATCAATGGATTGAAATTAGAAATTCAACGGGATGTAATGGCACAATCTCTGGCTTCTCTGTTGAAGGCGGCAGCGCTCGCAAGGCTGTATGATGAAAAACACTCAATGCTCTCAGTACCGACTAATAAATCAAGGTTGCAAACGACTCTTACTTTTCCTTCATCAAACCCACGAGCCAACCTACTGTGGGTGCAACTACTATGCCAACTTCTTGGATAAAACAAAATGCCACGTTGCTAGGGATATTGCCAACCCTAACTAGCAAACCATCCATGTCAGTTAAAAGAATTACTCCAACTAAGGTGCAACTACGCAGAGAAAAAGGCCTCTGTTATACATGTGACGAGAAATTTTTTCCAAGTCACCGCTGTCCCAACAAGCAATACATGGTGTTACTTAGGGAAGAAGATGACGAAGTAATAGGTGATGCCAGTGTGCAAGACTCGTCAGGGGAACCTCCCACCTTCCATCACTTATCTTTAAATGCTATCTAGGGATCCAGTGGTGTAGCTACAATTCGGTTCAACAGGTTTATTGCGAGAATTGAGGTGCAGATATTATTAGATGGGAGAAGTTCCGATAACTTCATTTAGCCCTGTCTGGTACAACATATGAACTTAACAATGGACCTTTCACGACCCACAGATTTTCTATACTGGCACAAAAAATAACAAATCCCCTTTCCATTTACCAAGAGTATTATCTCTGACTTTTGTAGAAATTTCGGCAGAGTCCCCTCTATAAATTGGACCTCCCGATATTTTTACAACCAGTCAATTCACTAATACATCCCAAAATATATCAAAATATAGACATCTAGGGAGTGGGGATATCCTAACTATGATTCAGTGGAGCCACATTACATTGTTCAGAATAAACAAATTCATAACACAAAATACACCCACATGAACAATTGTGGGTTTGCCAAAAGAATTTGCAGGAGATCTACAGCTAGTCGGCCACTCAGGGTAGGCTAGGGTCTTCAACGTTCTCTGAAAAATAATTTAAGAAAGAGTGAGTTTGAAAACTCAGTGAATAAATAACGCTGACCCTTAAAAATCTTAGGGACAAGGCCCGTAAAAAAAAATATTTGTATAGATGAATATTCATCATGCACAAAAACCAGCCTCATGCAGATCGTTTCTTAAAATGCATCAGAAGTATCTAAGCAGAACTGAATTAAATAGACGCAGAGCACACAGCTCGCGGAGAAAATAACCACAGACGTAAAGCACTTTGCTTGCGAAATAAATAACTCCACGTGTGGTAGCTACCCACACGGGGCTAGCAAAACCCCTGCTAGCTGAGGTCCAGATCATGGTGCACCAAGGCTAACAACTACTGCTGTTAGCTACAGAGTTCTGAGTAGATAACCTCTTAAATACAAATTCTCAAATCACATTTCAGATTAAATACATTTCTCAAATCACATTCAGATAGAGTACCTTCCACATCAGTTTGGTATCAAAGTTCCCAAGTAACTCAACAGGCAACAATTTGCAAAATTTCATATTTAAGTCGATCATATAGTAAAGCATTTAAAAAAAATGTATCTCCATAAATAGATTTTCAAATGTCAGAATACTGCAAGGAAACTTAGTAAGAAAATAAGAAATAGGAGTTACTCACGGTCCGCATTACTTACTCACCTCTTAGGACGGTATCAATATTCCCTGCTCAGCCCTCAGCTTTAACTCAATTTCCTGAATATCCTACAATACCCGTTCAACAGATTTTAGAGCGTGAATAACCAGCAAAATTGTCTAATAACTTAGCCCACCTAACATTAATGTCAATTTTTCTTTCCCATGGATTAATATATGAAAACTAAGGTTTCCTAGGCATTATAGGAAATTTCGGCATGTTAGCCGCGGCCAATTTTCCTCTTAGCCGCGGCCAATTCTTCTCTGTTTAACTCCCTTTTATATCGCTATCGCTGCGGCGAGTTGGACATTCGCCGCGGCCAACATACATGGCGCCGCGGCGAATAAGCCTCCTGGAGCTTTCTCGCTCATGCTCTCGATATTGGCCGCGGCCAATACCTCCTTCCGCCGCGGCCAATTCCTCTCTGGAATAGTTAGCCGCGGCGAAATGTTTTCTGGAAAACTTCCAGCTGACCTCTCCATTTTCGCCCCGGCATGGATAAAAACCCCCTCCTCTGCTTCATTCATGCTTTCCATGTCCACACAACACATATATACATAGTATAGGGTTATATATATATATATACATTCCCTTACACCCTCTCTCTTGTTCTTTCTGCACACTCATCTATTAGTATAGCCACACACACACAGATACACCCACCGAACAAGCAAAACAGGGGGGGAAGAACTCTGTGAATTGGAACCATAAAATGCAATACTTACGGCAACAATTTCGAACCTGGAAGAGGTTGTGTTTCTGGCATGAACTTCCTCAACCTCCAGCAGCAAAGTCTGAACCAGTAAACAGCAGAAGAAGATGAACTCAGGGAACAGTAGAAATGGCGAGGAAACAGAGAAAAGGAGATGAAGTTCAGTTTCTCTGACCGAAGGAATGGCTACAGGTATGGTTGAGTGCTGCAGCAATTTGAAGAAGCAATTTACTCAAAAGACCAGCTAATATGAGTGGGAGAAAGGGCATTTCGGAACTTTACAGAAGGAAGCCAGAGTTCATCTACGTGGCAGCTCAAATAATGCTTTGAAAAGTCAACTTCCATGCAATTGAAGGCATGCACGTCGGGTTCTTACAGGACCCTGCCCAAATTTCAAGATAATGGTAGGTAATGGCAACAGGCTAGACTTCGAAGGAATGGTACCTGAATTAGCCGTTACTATCAATGGCCATACTCTTCATTTCTCTGCCTATTTACTTCTGGTTGCCGGCTTCGACATTATTCTGGGGGCTTCAAGGCTTGACACCTTGGGAGCACATATGGTAGATTACAATAAATCAATGGTCTGATTCTTCGATGGACAACAATTCATTACTCTTCAAGGGTATAAAGCCACTCAAGCCATTCGAGCTCAATACCACCATCTTGTCAGATTGCAATGCCATCTCGGAGTTCTTCATGTTGCAATCCACTGAAACCGAAGGATCAACAACTTCCTTATTATTACTACTTGAGACAATGCCATCAGACCTACAGTCACTCCTGCATAAATATGAATCTATATTTACTGCACCAAAAGGGTTACCACCTAATCGTACTCATGATCACCGTATTCAATTGGAACCTGGAGCTAGACCTACCAAAGTGAGACTGTATAGGTATCCTTTTAGCCAGAAGGCCGAGATTGAACGTTTAGTGGCTGAAATGCTTATTAATGGACTGATACAATTGAGCACCAGCCTATACTCAGCTTCGGTCTTATTGGTAAGAAAGAAGGATGACACATGGTGTTTTTGCGCCCATTACAGGGCTTTAAATGCAGTAACCATTAAGGATTCCAATTCGATTCCTACCATCGACAAATTATTGGATGAACTAGATGGTTCTCAGTTCTACTCCAAATTGGATTTGTGATCTGGTTATCACCAGATCTCGATGTATCCACCTCGCTGAGAGAAGATTGCATTTCAAACACACAAAGGGTACTATGAATGGCTCATGATGCCATTTGGACTTACCAATGCGCCTGCAACATTTCAGGCACTCATGGATAGTGTTTCAGCCTCACCTTTGGCGTTTCCTTTCCATCTTCTTCGACGACATCTTGGTGTATAGTTCCATGTGGAATTCCCACCTGGTACATCTCACCATTGTATTGGAGCATCTATTTGCTCATCAACTTTTTCCTAAATTCTCTAAATGCATATTTGGACAACAAAGAGTGGAATATTTAGGCCATGTGATCATGGCAAACGGGGTTGAGATGGATCCCCCAAAGGTAAAATCGATTTTGGACTGGCCCAGCCCATTAACAGTGGGACAAACTCTGTGCATTCTTAGGGCTTACTAGGTATTACAGAAGGTTTATTCATTCCTTGCTCAAATTGCCAGCCCATTAACTCAATTGCTACAAAAGGATGGATTTCATTGGTCTAATTCGGCCCAAGAGGCTTTTCTCAAATTAAAACATGCTGTGGTCCAAGCTCCGGTGTTAGCCTTACCAGACTTCTCGAAATCATTCATGCTGGAAATGGATGCTTCCAGTGCCAGCATTCGGGTTGTCTTGAGTCAAGCAGACCACCCTATTGCTTTCTTTTCCAAGAAGCTGTCTCCTCGATTACAAGCAAAGTCTGCATATATTCGAGAATTACATGTAATTATAGAAGCAGTTGCTAAATTCAGGCATTACTTATTCGGTTATTTTTTTCATCATCAGAACGGATCATGAAAGCGTTTGGCATCTCTCTAATCAAGTTATTCATACTTGGAACTAGGAAGCCTATCTCCCAAAAAATATCAGTTTCGTATCAAATACAAACCTAGTCAATTAAATGTGGCTGCCGATCTCTCTCTTGGGATTGCTTCATGGCTATCTCCCAACCCCAACATACTTTCATGGATGTTTTGTAGTAATCAGTGCGTCAACATGAGTATACAAAACTCTTATCAAGGAAATTCAATAGCACCCCACTCGCTGGCAACATTATTCTCATCGTGAAGGCTTGGTTTTTTGGAAACAGAGGTTGATAATCCCTTCTCAAGCTACTGATCTGATTACTCAACTCTTGCAGGAATTTCACTCCTTTAAGTTAGGCAGGCATGTGGGCTCTCTATGTAATTTTCATCGAATGGCCGTCCTATTTTACTGGACAAACATGTGTCATGACATTCGATGATTTGTTCGATAATGACTCGTTTGTCAACAAGCTAAGAGCTCTCAATTACACCCTTTGGGTTTACTTAGTCCTTTACCCATACCCGACCGTGTGTGGGAAGACCTTGCTATGAATTTCATTACCTCATTACCTGTGATCCGAGGACACTCTGTTATTATGGTCGTGATTGACCGTTTGTCTAAGTACACACGCTTCATTCCTCTTCGATCTGATTTCGCCAGTGTTACTATGGCTGAAGTTTTTGTTCAACATGTCATTAAATTGCATGGAATGCCCCGAACTATAGTCTTGGATCGAGATTGCACTTTTATCAGCTCCTTTTGGTGCTGCCTCTTCCGCCTACAAGGCATAGTATTGAATTTTAGCTCGGCTTATCACCCTCAATTCGATGGTCAGTCTGAAGCTTTGAATAAATGTTTGGAATAGTATCTTCACTATTTTGTTTTTTGACTGCCCTCGCCGTTGGTTGGAATATTTACCATGGGCCAAATTCTGATACAATTCCTCGTTTCACATAGCAACTGGTATGACTCCTTTTAGATTGTCTATGGTTGTGACCCACTCCCTATTATCAAGGCTGCATGGGACCCCTCTACTTCGAGTAATGTTCAGTCCCAACTTCAACAGCGTGATGAGGTCTTAGCTCAAGTGAGCGTAAATTTGCAGAAAGCTCAAGCCAAAATGAAATATTATGCCGATCACTGCCGTCATGACATTACTTTCTCTAAAGACGATTTAGTACTGGTGAAACTCCAACCATATCGCCAGCATTCATTATGCTTACTCAAGCATCACAAACTAGGCATGTGTTATTTCTGTCCTTTTCCTGTGGTGGAGAAAATTGGGAGTATTACTTACAGACTTGCCTTACCTTCGGAAGCACGCATTCACCTTGTTTTTCACGTATCCTTTCTGAAACGTTTTGTGGGTGCTGCTTTTGTTGTTTCTTTTGCTACAGCAAGAATAAAGCATGTAACGTACGTTCTGAAAATATTGCAAAAAAATTGAGGCAAGGAACAGAGTACTTCATTTAATAATAAAAAACATTACAATATTTAAAGTTTGAAAAATAACAACCCACTAACAACTTGATCCTAAACTTGCTCCACAATTACAAAGCATGAATAATAAAATAACTAATTTCTAAAAAATAGGAACAAACTTTGACACAATCAACTTTACAAAAAAAACGTACGTGGACATGTTTCAATCCTGAAGCATTTTCTTAACACTCCTCCTTGCTTTAGGAGTTGCACACACCAAGTCTTGACCTCAAAAACTTGAACTTGCAAGCAGGCAATGGTTTGGTTAAAATGTCTGCAACTTGATCTTCTGTTTTGCAGTAGACAAGAATTACATCTCCATGTTTCTGTACTTCCCTTAGGAAAAATAACTTGATGTTAAAATGTTTAGTCTTCCCATGAAACACGGGATTATGAGAGATAGCAATAGCACCTTGGTTGTCAACAAGAATCTCTGTGCTTTCCTTCTGCTCCAGATCAAGATCAAATAAAATTTTCCTCAGCCATAAAACTTGATTAACAGTAGCTGTTGCAGCAATAAACTCTGCTTCGGCAGTGGATTGGGCTACAGTTTCTTGCTTCTTCGAGCTCCATGAGAAAACACCAGAGCCAAGAGTAAAGCAGTAGCCTGAAGTGCTCCTCATATCATCAATGGAACCTCCCCAGTCACTGTCAGAAAAACCAACCAACTTGAACTCCTTGCTCCTTGTGAACTTAACACCAAAATCACTTGTGCCTTTTACATACCGAATCACTCTTTTGGCAGCCTTGAGATGCAATTCACTTGCACAATGCATGAATCGAGACAAGATACTTACAGCTTTCAAAATATCAGGCCTTGTTGCCGTGAGATACATCAAGCAACCAATCAAACTCCTGAAATATCCTTCATCAACTTTGTCAGCGCCATCTTCTTTACACAGCTTCTCTTTTTGATTCATTGGAATGCTTGCTGCCTTGCACTCCTCCATCTGAAATTTCTTTAGTATTTCCTTTGCATACTTTTTCTGGCAGATGAAAACTTCACCTTGCCCTTGCTTGATCTCCATGCTAAGGAAGTAGGACATTAACCCGAGATCTGTCATTTCAAACACCTTCATCATCTCCTGTTTGAAATTTTGAATATGATCTGTATTGTTTCCTCTAACCAGTAGGTCATCAACATACAGTGAAACAATAAGAATGTCAATACCATTGTGCTTGACATACAAGGTTGTTTCTGATAGACTTTTCGCAAATCCAAAGTTCAGCAAATGTTCATCAATTTTGCTATACCAAGCTCTTGGAGCTTGTTTTAGACCATAAAGGGCCTTTTTGAGAAGATAGACTTTATCTCTTTCACCTTCCTTCACAAATCCTTGGGGTTGCTCAACATAAATTTCTTCCTGTAAGACACCATTTAAAAAAGCTGATTTGACATCCAACTGGAACACTTTCCAGCCATTTTGTGCAGCTATTGCAAACAGTAACCTGATTTTGTCTAATCTAGCAACAGGAGCAAAAGTATCAGAGTAATCAACACCAAAGATTTGGGCATACCCTTTAACCACAAGCCTAGCTTTGTGCTTGTTGATCGAGCCATCGGCGTTAAACTTGGTTCTAAACACCCACTTGACTCCAATTACCTTCCTGTCTTGAGGTCTGTCCACAAGGATCCAAGTCTGGTTTTTCTCTATCATTAACAGCTCCTCCTCCATTGCAGCTATCCACCTTTGATCCTTTTTTGCTTCTGCATAGTCAGCAGGTTCACACACAACAATATTGCACCGTTCATAAACATCTGAGAGCAACCTTGTTCCTTTCACGGAAGCATCATCCACTGTTTCATTATGCCATTCTTCTTCTTCTTCTTCTTCGATGCTTGAACTAGAAAACTTGAGTTTCAGCTCTGCCACGGTCTGACCCTTCTTCTCTACAACATCCTAGCTCCACTCTTCATCCTCCACGAAGTGAACATCCTTGCTAATAACAATATTTTCAGTTTGTGGCTGGAAAATTTTATAGGCCTTACTGACAGTACTATAGCCTATAAAGATACCTGGTGAAGCTCTCTTATCAAGCTTGTCACGCTTGCTCTGTGGAACATGAGTGAAACACAAGCAACCAAATACTTTAAGGAATTTTAGAGATGGTTTGTAACCATACCATGCCTCAAATGGTGTCTGTCCCTTCACTGCCTTTGTGGGAAGCCTGTTTTGAAGAAACACAGCCATATTTGCTGCCTCTGCCCAAAAGTTCTTTGGCAAATTCTTCTCATGCAGCATGCATCTAGACATCTCCATGATGTATCTATTTCTCTTCTCACTAACTCCATTTTGTTGAGGTGTGTAAGGGGCTGTAAGTTGATGCTCTATGCCTGAATCTTCACAAAACTTGTCAAATTCTGCCGAAGTATACTCCTTCCCATTGTCAGACCTTACAATCTGAATTTTGCAGCCACTTTCATTCACAACTCTTGCCTTGAACTTCCAAAAAACTTGAGCTACTTCTGATTTAAAGTTCAAGAAAAAAATCCAGCACATTCTGGTGAAGTCATCAATAAAGGCAATATAATAGAGACTACCTTTTAAAGAAGGTGTTCTTTGAGGGCCTGAAACATCTGTGTGGATGAGCTGCAATTTGTGAGTGGCTCTCCAGGTTGACTTCGAGAATGGCTTCCTTTTTTGCTTTCCAAACTGACACGCTTTACAGCTTGAGATTGCATCATTAAGCTTGGGAACATCAAGTGCTAACTCTTTTTCTCTTAGTTGCAGCAGCCCTTGATGATGATAGTGTCCGACTCTCTTGTGCCAAATCTGAGTGACATCTTCTTTGAGAGAAAAAACAGATTGCTCTTCCTCTAAAGGATTGAGTAAAAAACTCTTTCCTTTCATTTTTACTTTGAAGATATCTTGATTAGTTGCATCCTTAATCAAGCAATATTCATCTTCAAAAATAACTTTAAAGCCTTTTTCAATGAGTTGACTCACACTCAACAGATTTTGGTCAATGTCAGGAACAAAGAGAACATCCTGTATAAGTTTTGTACCTGTACAGCTTGCAATCGCAATAGTCCCTTTTCCTTTGACAGAGATATAATCCCTATTGCCAATTCTGACTTTGATGATATTAGTTGGCTTCAAATCTCTAAACAACTCCTTGTCATGAGTCATATGGTTGGTGCAACCACTGTCAATCAGCCAGCTTTCGTTTGATTCACTGCCCACGAAGCATGTAGCCACAAACAGTTGATCCTCCTCTTCCTGATCAGCAACCTTAGCTTCTTCACCTTGCTGTTGATTCTTGCTCCTGCAAATTACAGCCTCATGCCCCATTTGGTTACATTTGGTGCACTTGGCGTCTGGTCTTCTCCAGCATTTGAAAGGAGAATGACCTTTTCTATTGCAATGTTGACATGGAGAGTAGGATCCCTTCTTGACTCCTGCTTTGTTGTTAGCTGAAGATTCTCCAGTAGGATTTTGATTCTTCTTAAAAAACTTCTTCTTCTTGTTGTTTCTCACATTCTCATGATGCTTGGCTGGCAAGGCTCCTTCAATGGCACCTTCTTGCCTCATGGCTCTTCTCTGTTCCTGTGCTTGCAAAGCATTGAGAATCTCTGCAAGAGTAATTTGAGTCAGACCGTGGCAGAGCTGAAACTCAAGTTTTCTGGTTCAAGCATCGAAGAAGAAGAAGAAGAAGACTGGCAGAATGAAACAGTGGATGATGCTTCCGTGAAAGGAACAAGGTTGCTCTCAGATGTTTATGAACGGTGCACTATTGCTGTGTGTGAACCTGCCGACTATGCAGAAGCAAAAAAGGATCAAAGGTGGATAGCTGCAATGGAGGAGGAGCTGTTAATGATAGAGAAAAACAAGACTTGGATCCTTGTGGACAGACCTCAAGACAGGAAGGTAATTGGAGTCAAGTGGGTGTTTAAAACCAAGTTTAACGCCGATGGCTCGATCAATAAGCACAAAGCTAGGCTTGTGGTTAAAGGATATGCCCAAATCTTTGGTGTTGATTGCTCTGATACCAATTGTTATTTCTTTTGCTACAGCAAGAATAAAGCATGTAACGTACGTTCTGAAAATATTGCAAAAAAATTAAGGCAAGGAACAGAGTACTTCATTTAATAATAAAAAACATTATAATATTTAAAGTTTGAAAAATAACAACCCACTAACAACTTGATCCTAAACTTGCTCCACGATTACAAAGCATGAATAACAAAATAACTAATTTCTAAAAAATAGGAACAAACTTTGACACAATCAACTTTACAAAAAAAAATGTACGTGGACATGTTTCAGTCCTGAAGCATTTTCTTAACAGCTTTAACACAATATGTGCCCTTGCCTCTACTTACAACTCCAGAAGCCCCTCTACTGCAGCCTATTATAGTTCTTGTAGCTTGCAACAGTTCCATTAGAGACCAACAGGTTACTGAACTTTTACTTAGTTGGGGTGATCTCGTTCCACCTTCCTAGGAATTACTTAGCACGATTCAGTATCATTACCCACATCTTGACCTTGGGGACAAGGTCAATCTCAAAGGAGGGGATAATGTTATGACTTGTATGGGCGATGATGAGGACATTAGTGCCAACACGGGAGATGACTTGGACAAAGTGACAGATGAGCAACTAGTAATGGAAATCAGGCACAGTTCACATGTCAGGAAACTCACGTGGAAACTAAGAAAAGAAGGATAAAATGGGATAACATCATGCAATGAAGGGTGTGAAAGATTATTCTCGCATTTTGGATTCTCTCTTCTCTCTTTGGATCCATCTCTAGATTTCTCTTCTATTAGTTTCCAGTAGAAGTGCATTGCTGTAGAATGCATTGATGTTATTTTATATTGATTTCGTTAAAAATAATAGAACTCTCATTGAGATTTTATTCCTTTCATTGTGGAAGTGAGTGTGATTGTCTAGAGTTCATAACACATTACTCCCCCCTACAAATTGAATCAACCTTCTCCTCAAGGAATAACCAAAAGAGACAAAACCACAATGTTAAAAACAAAAACCCACACATTCAAACTAGGGATGGTAATGGGACAGATAATGACATATTTCACTATATGTTCCATTTATTTATAACTTGTCTTAGTTCTGTTCCATACCCTTGTGTGAGCTTCTTTATGTTTTTCCCTCCGTAACCAAAACCTATAGGGATTGGGGAGAGGTGGGATGGGGCAAGACAAAATACATTTTTTCACAATAAACTAAACAATGGAGTAAATGTTTCTGCTTCTAGGTGAACAATTATGCAATATTATGTTAAAATGTAAATGAAATTAGATAATTGACCAAAATATAAATATTTAAGCCTTTTGATAAAAAAATGAATATATGTATATGTGTGTGTGTGTGTGTGTGTGTGTGTGTGTGTGTGTATAATGGGGCTTGCAACAAATTAGGACATATATGCTTTGACCTCACTCCAAATTCAAATATTTCTATTTGGGTTTCCTACAAATTTGTCTCCATACCTGATCAACTATTAAATTACCCATATTAAATAGACTAGGTAGATTGAATTAAAACATGTCCGAGCTGAACTTGCCTTCCCTATCTCAAACTATTCAAAACTTGAGTTCACTACTTGGATTGCAATTATACTTATTTTGGATTTACTAATAATGGAAGTGTTATTTTAGTAGCTAAAGTCATAAAATTGAATTTTTTTGGGACAAAAATAACTCTATGTCTATGAGTTATCTTGTTGGATTTCTATTTAAAAAAAAAAAAACCCAAAGGCAGCAGGCAAAGGGTAGTTTGTTGGATTTCTATTTTTTGCCACTTGCCCTGAAGCATTTTCAATTTCCTTGAGGTTTTGGTTCCTGTGTCAGAATTTGTTACTTTTCAGTTCATGCTTGCCCTCAAAAAAAAAAAAAAAAGCCGCAAATTATTGGCCTTTATATATTTGCCATCATCCCAATTCATTTCAAAGTTTGTGCGAATTCAATTATCAAAATTTAGCAAGGGTTCTTCATTTGTAATAACCTTACCCTTGCTAGTTTACATGGTTTAATACTCCATTTTTAGGCTTAACTTTGTTTAGAAATTAAGAGATCCTTTTTTGAAGAGTTATCTCCAGTTTCCCATCTCTTCAAATAACTCATAAATCAAAGACCAAAAGTTGATATATGAGACTGTGAATCACGATTAGGTTCTCTAGACTAGTTAGTCAATTATGTTTCGAAAAATAATACCAACAACAATAATGAATTTTTATTTTTACTTTTAAATTTTAAAATTATAAATAAAAAATATATTTAATTAGTTGATATTATGTAATAGAAGACACAATTAAAAAAACTGTAAACAAAAAAAATTATATATAAATGAGCGAAGAATTTCCAAATGGGCTGGTATGAGCCTAAACACATCGCTCATAAATTTTTGGAAAAATTATAAATAAAGATTTTAAGTTTGCAAGATTTATAGTGAAAAAACTTATTATAATTAAGTCTTTCCAAAGTTATAACTAGGTCCTTTTAAAATTAACTTTTGCAAACTTAAGTGTTTTGTATATAATTTTTTTCTAAATTTTTTAAGGTACGGATAGGCATATTTAGCCCTTTCTTTTCACATTTTTTTTATTTTTATTTTATGAGTTAACCTATTAACCATATACACTAACTCTAAAAAAGTTGAAAAGAACTAAGTGAGCGACAAAAAGACTTTCAATTTTTTCACGAGGTGATTTGTTTTAGCCAGCCAATTAAATAGGCTTTATCCATTTTAGACCCACATTTAAATAAGTCAAAAAATGAAAAACAAGCAAATGTTAGTGGATGCATGATAGATGGTAAAAATAAATGAAAAATTAAGAGAAAATATAATAATAAAAAGACAAGCCATAAGTTAGCTTTAAAATTTTTTTCTAGAACTAACTTGTTTTAGCTCGTAAATTAAACAAAATTACTTATTTAGGCCTTACTTAAAGGGCAACAAATCGCGCAACGTGCAAGTGCCTTTAGGTCCTTTTGTAATTTTTGGCTCATTTAAGTGTGGGCCTATGGTACAATTCTAGTTCTAATATTTTTCTTATATCTTGAAGTTTGTTGCCTTCGTTTATAGATATTTTCGTTGGAACTATTCCTCACTAAAATTTCTTGCTTTCTTGTCAATCATCGTATATAAAAATCCAAATTCAAAAAGTTTGAAAAAAGAGAAAAAAAAAAAAAGCTTTCACTGCGTTTTGAGCAATAGAATTATATCCATTTGATATTAATGTGTTGCTTCTTTTCTAATTTCTCCTCTTGATTATGATCAACAGAACTTTTCTTAGTGCTTCTTGCTGGACACAAATCTTAAACTGAGCAAGCAGAATGACATATTCATGGAGAAGAGGGGTAAGTTCTTTTACTTTTTCAATAAAAATTAATTTGTTCACTAAAATTAACAAGCTGATTTTGGAATAACTTATACAATATTCCAGTGTAACGGATGAACAACTCTTAATTTCTCTATAATAGTCTCGCTCGGCAACAATTAAGACAACATATCACTATATATCATGCCTGTTATCCATGGTTAATACTCCATTTTTTCCAAGGTGCATTATATAGTTACAGGTCAATTATATAATTAAATTTGATACATATATACCATATTTCCACAAAGGTAGAGACCCAGAGTGATAACACTCAATCACATGGCATTGCGACAATTGTCCCGACCATCCATGTCAATGGTACCTACTGACTAATATTGAAGCAGCTAGCAATGTAATCAAATAGAAAGATTTGTTTAAACAGAAGGGAGAGAGATGGAGAAAATTTATGTTGGTCGCTGGGTTTTCAATTTCAGAGGGGAATTTTGAGCTTTCAATTCTACAATTTGAATTAGGGCTCAAATGAGATATATTAAATATGGGATACTTTAAATTAGAGTGATCTATGATATCAGATAAGAGCGGTGTAATTTCGTCCTTTAAAAGTATTAGACCATAAAGTTTTCAACTATCATTGCTATGAGAATGATAGATCTGGCCATAAATTATTTTTCTTTTTTTAAAAAAAAAATTGGGGAAACATTGCAATTAGACCCATAGATCAGGGTGGATATTTGCAATTTTCTCTAAAAATTATATGAGTAAATTATTATTATTATTATTATTATTATTATTTTCTTGAAGGATTACTCAATTATATAGAATGAAAAATTAAACCAATCTCTATTGAAACCAAAAGATAAACAATAACTAAATATATTTTGATTAAAATACCTTCAAATATTTAAAATAACTACCTTCCTAAATTTAAAAAATTTTAAAATCATGCCACCTAAGACTAGCTCAAATTGTTGTGTGGGTGAGTGTTTGAAAAGGTCATAAGTTCAATCCTCTTCTCATATAAAAAATAAAAAATAAAATTATTTAATAAATAAATATTAATTAAAAGATGACATATTTACAAAATAATATTTTTAAAAAATTGAAGTAATTAAAAGGCTGTAATAATATTTAGTTTTAACAATAACATCAGAAATAATCATGGATAGAATATTATAGTTTTTTTGCTCGAACCGAAAAGAATGTTTTCGGCATCTCTAGGCCCATATTTAGAGGTTAACAAACTCAAATCTCACTCCATTCTCCATCGAATTCTTAAATCCCCTGGTCAGACTCATTTACTTAGAGAAGTTTCAAAGTGAGCAATTTTTTTTTTTTTTTTTATAGCTGACACCCATTTACATAAAATTTGTACACGAGAAATTCTAAAAAAAGCTTCACAACCATTTATATCATTCAAACACACAGTTAACGTAATTTAAAATTGTTTAGATGCATTGCAATTCCTGGATGAGGTGATTAGCAATCTCCCTAAATCTGGACCTAGACCCTTAAAGAAATCTCTACACTTACCCCCCGGACCTATTTTTCATCCTTATATCATATCCGGACCCCGAATGGATAAATTTTCTGAGTACTCATCAAGCATAAATATTTTGATTAACTGAAAATAACATACTTATTAAATATATATTTACTCAACCTCAACACTATTTTAAATTTTAAAAATATTAAAAATTTAAAATATTATTTTTAATACAAAATAAACAATATTGAAACAAAATCTTTGAGAAATATATTTTTTACATATGAGTTACATTTTTAATAAAAAAAATTAATTATATTGTTCAGGATATTTTAAAAAAAATAGTTGATTTTTTTTAGTACCAACAAAATTCATTAAAAAAAGGGGGAGATTAACTCACCTAAATTAAAAATAATTTAATAGAGACACACAAAGAACTTGTGTCTGTTTAAGGGTAGATTATGGAAGGAGTAGCCAAAAGAGACAAAACCACAATGTTAAAATTAAATACCCACGCATTCAAACCCTTCAAAACTTGAATTGAACACTTGGATTACCCTTTTTTTTTAATAGAGAAACAAGTATACAGACTATGAGGGGCGGGACAAATAGAAGTTTACACTCAGATTACATTTAAACTTATTTTGGATCTATTACTAATGGAATTTTTTTTTTTGGTGGTTGAAGTCATGCAGTTTTTTTTCTTTTTGACAAAATTAACTTTATATCTATGACTTATATTGTTAGAATTCTATTTTTAAAAAAAAAACAAAGGCAGCAAAGTGAAGAATACTTTGTTGATTCTTGTATTTATTATTAGAATAAAATATAGTGCTAATAGTTATTAGTTCAATTGTATATAGGTATGACTAATGACTATTAACATGCACTGTGGAAAGGTCCAAAATGAGTTTAATTAATAGCAGAAGACTTCTTATTTTCAAGGAAGGTGCAAATATATTTTCCTAACAAAGGCAGAGATTTTTGTAATTAAGATATTTGTTAAAGAAAAGTACGAATGTTTTGTTCCAAATTTTTTTTTAAGTTTTAAAATTAATTTCAGGGAAGCAAACATGGAAACAATTAAATATACAAAATGAAGAATATGTATGATACCATATGAAATAGCTCAGCTTAGGAAGCGGGATATAATTAGCAAGACTTCCCAGTTTTGCCCAACGTATTGTCACTCTTGAAAATTCCTTTGCCACTCGCTCTAAAGCATTTCAATTTCCTTGAGGTTTTCTTTCTTGCGGTAGCATTTGTTGCTTTTCAGTTCATGTTTGCCCAAAAAATAAAGTAAATTATTTGCCTTGGGTAATTAAAATATCTATTGCATGCATTATTTTGTTGCAGTTCATCTACTTAGTATTTATTATCATCAATTGTGCCGCTTTATTTGTCATTCTAGATATCTCTTTCAGCATTCTCGTAGTCCCTTCTTTATCATCCTTGTTTTGTTTACCCAAGCATTATATTTTCTTGCAATTATATTCATCTATACTCAAACAACAACTACAATAATAAATCAAGAAGCAAGAATGGGTATTCTCATTTCTATTGCTCAAAAAATAGCAGAGTATACTGTGACACCCATTGGAAGGCAAGTGAGATATTTATTACTCTATAAAGACCATTTTAAGGAGCTCAAAAATCAAGTTGAGGAACTGAAGAGAATAAAAGAGCATATCGATCATGACATTGTAGCAAAAAGAAGAGATGGAAAAGAGATTGAAGTTGATGTACAATATTAGCTAAATAAAGTCGATGATATTTCAGAAGAAGTAAAGCAACTTTGTGAAGATCCACACCATGCGAATGTAGGGTGTTCCAAATGGTCTTTTCCTAATTTGAGGTCAAGATATCAACTAAGTCTAAATGCAAAGAAAATGGCAAAAAATGTTGCTAATGTGCAAGGAAAGTGGAATTTTGATCGAATTGGATATCTCTCTACTCTAAAAATAGTAAACTTCTTTTTTGCTACAAGAGGCAATGAAAAGCTTGAGTCAATGAAATCTACAAAGAAGGACATTGTTCTACTTTAAGAGATCTGAAAATAAGCATAATAGAGGTTTATAGGCAAAGTGGGGCAGGGGAGACCACTCCAGTCAAACAATTTGCTAAACAAGTTGTTTGATGAAGTAGTTATGACAACTATATCTTAAACTCTAGATCTTGAAAGAGTTTAACATGAGCTTGCAAATTTTTTGGGCCTTCACTTTAGAGAGACAATCATAGTTGGAAGAGCAAGTCGCCTATGCAAGAAGATAAAAAAGGAGAAAAGTATCCTAGTCATACTTAATGATATTTAAGCAAGACTTGATTTAGAGAAACTAGTAATTCCTTTAATGGATGATCAGAAGGGTTGTAAACTCTTGCTAACTTCTAGAAATCAAGATATATTACAAGAAATGGAAACTCAAAAAGATTTCGGACTTAACGTCTTAAATGAAGAAGAAACTTGGAGCTTGTTTGAAGATATGACTGCTGATGTTGTTAAAGATGCTTGTTTGTATGATAGAGCAACTCAAGTAGCCAAAAAATGTGCAGGCTTGCCTACTCTCATGGTGATAGTGGCAAGAGCATTAAGAAATAAAGATATTAACCATTGAGAAGATGCCTTAAACCAACTACCAAGAGTTGATAATAAAGGAATAGATGAGATCATTTATTCAGCTTTGGAGTTTAGTTACAATCATCTTGAGGGTGATGAAGTGAAGGCACTTTTCTTGCTTTGTGGACTACTAGTTTCACAAAATGAAGTTCAATACTTGTTGAAATGTGTCATAGGTTTGGGCATATTTAAGCACATCAATACTTTGAAAGGTGTAAGACTTAGGCTATCATGACCCAATTTCTGAGCCATGACCAGCATATAAGCTAAACCAATTTGATTATTAGATTAACCTAGCAAGCTTCAAAAATTTAAAGTCAACCATTATATCATATATTTAAGTTAGCTCGTACAACTGACAAGTTTCATAAAATAAGTATTCGTTCCATTGCTTCATTAAAGGGTTGTCGAAAATTGGACAGTATCTCCTCTAAAAATTAGACATTCTAACCTAAAAAATGAATCAAACTAGCACCAGTACCAATACCAGTAACAACAAGTTACATGCCACCAAAATACCTAGCTAAGAAACTATAAACAATGTTTACACATTCTAAGTGACCATACAACATGTACCAATTCCAAAATACTCTCTCTACACCTACATGCTACCACATCATGGAGTTTGGTACAATCTCGCAAAACTGAGCACATACTTTAAGGATTTGGTAGCACATGAGCTCCTAGATTACTTCACTCTTTGACTCGCTAATTTGTAAAATAATGAAAGAAAAGGGATAAGCCTACCACTAGTTTAGTGAGTGCATAAATAATAAAGTGTACTGAGGGGAAACAATGGCATGTGTGAGTTTTTTGAAATCAAATAGTAATCAAATAATTTAAGCAATAATGTTTTATAATCAAAATGAAAAACAAGTAATTAATAAACAGGAAACTTTTAGATAAAAACCACATGTTCTACATGTTAAGAAAATATTATGAAGATGGGTATCATAGAAATGATCCAAAACATCACGGGTCTTTACATTCAAACCACAATATCATATCTCTTGATATTACTTTAGATACATTCCTCTTTATCACTCTTATAGCATACATCTAACATCTCAGATCATGACACTAGATACATCACATTACAGTGC
Organism: Erythrophleum fordii; assembly: GCA_032878935.1. NCBI lineage: Eukaryota > Viridiplantae > Streptophyta > Magnoliopsida > Fabales > Fabaceae > Erythrophleum > Erythrophleum fordii. Next base: position 252,757 of record JAVQMF010000010.1, read on the forward strand.
TATCAAAATTTATAATTTATTCTAGGTGTACCTAAGCCATTACCTCCACTGACGATTATGAGATTCTAACTAGATTCTCATCCATTATAAAAAGAAAGTGAAAAATAAAATCCACTAAAATGGCATTTAGCTATCTAAAATAAATCAGGAATTAAGGAAATAAATAATTAATTAAATAAGGTGAGTTAACTTTCAATAGAGTCATTGTAACATATGAAACCATAAAACGATATAAAATACTTCTCTCATAAATAAATATATATATATATATACCACTACTTTCTTTTGCATTCCACAACTATGTATCTTACCACATTTCAATTATCTATTTGCTTTAATAAATTTATTAAATCATCATATGAATATGTATTCACACTTATTTTGAAATTTTGAAAACACTGATTTGTTTCTCCAAGGAGTAGATTACATAGATCACAAAATGAAATTTTTGTTATAAAAATATAACATAGAATAAAATAAATGTGTCATTCCATTATTTACACACTCATAGTAGCAGAACTCACCAATGATTGGAGCTGGCCAAAGCTTGACAGAGGTGGTTGCATGACAGTTGAAGATGCACGGTTACAACATTGAAGAAAAAAAATGAGAAAAGGAGGAAAAACAAAGGAGAAGAGAAAGGCTCAGGAAAATGATGCTGAGAGTGGCGATTTCAGGAGAGAATGAAAGAAAAAGGTGTATAAATGATTTTTAATTGTTCTTAGGCTATAATTGCATTATTGTCCCTAGGAAGTTTAATATGCTTTAATTGGCATCTAAATTAATTAAAAAAGTCCCTAGAAAATTTTATAAACCTCAAAATTAATTTAAAAATTATTTATTTTTTTTATAACCTAAAATATTTTATTTTATTTTTTGGATATTACATAGGCTCCACAATTTGATTGATTCCTTGAAAGCATCTTGTCTACTACTAGAAAGCAACACAAATGAAGAGGTCAAAATGCAAGACATTGTTCGTGAAGTAGCACTCTCAATTGCTTCAAGAGATCAACATGTTTTCAAAATTGGAAGGGGTGCTGAGCTGAAGAAATGGCCAACAGAGGATTTACTTCAAAGATGCTCTCAAATCATCCTATCTAACGTTATATCAAAATTGACTAAATTGGGAGAATTGTATATGAGTAATACCTCTATTAAGTGAGAGATAGAAAATTTAGTGGAGGAAAATAGAAATGCTACCCTTATCGAACTTAGGCATTTGACAAACTTGACTGCTCTAGAAATTCAAATCCAAAAGGCATGGATTTTGCCAAGCGACTTAAAGTTTGAGAAGCTAGAAAGATACAAAATAGTTACAGGAGATGTATGGGAATGGTCTTATAATTATGGGGCTTAAAAAATGTTAAAAGCTCAAGCTTAGTACCAGTATTCATTTGGAGCATGGGATTAAATAACCTATTAAAGGAGTGAAGGATTTGTACTTACATGAAATAAATGGAATTTCCCATGTGCTTTACCATTTGAAAGGAGAAGGATTTCCTTTATTAAAGCACCTCCACATCCAAAATAATGCAGAAATTCAACACATCATTAACTCAATGGAGAGAAATCAAACTCATGTTTTGTTTCCAAACTTGGAGACGCTAATACTTCAGAATCTCAATAACTTGGAAAAGATATGTCATGGACCACTTATGGTTAATTTTTTTTGGCAAAGTTTATCAAAGTCAAAAGTTGTGACTGATTAGAATATCTATTCTTGATTTTAATGGTCAAATATCTTTCTCAACTTTTTGAGATTGAAGTTTTTGAATGCAGTTCTATAAGGAAGATTGTATTTATAGAAAGGGTGGATTGTGACATTACTATTGATGATAAGATTAGATAAAGAAAATAGAATTAGGGTAATAATGGTAATTGCATTGATCACTTAAAGCTGCATTACACTTATAGAGGCCACACATGCATATCTTATGGCAGCTTACGTAATCTCATAGAATCACATAATATATTTTACAAATAAGAGAATAATAATAAACTGCTAAGGACTAAGTCTTTAGTGTATACTTGGCAGACTTGAGTGCCCACAGTAGCTTGATGGGTTTGAGCTATCTCGCTAACAGCCCCCCGCAAACGAGAGGGTACCACCAGGACACTGAGTTTGTCTCAGAGATAAGTGAAATGGGTGTGACCCAGTGGTTTGGTAAAGGAGTCCATTGTTTACTTAAACGATGGGACATAACGAACCTCCAGTTGACGAGCGAGTATTTGATCACGCACAAAGTGAATGTCAATTTCGATATGCTTTATTCTGGAGTGATACACGAGATTCTTGGCCAAAGCTGCTGCACTAATATTGTCACACCATACAACTAGTGTCCTCATGATTGGCACTTAAGTTCATCTAAAAGAGACTTCATCCAAGCTACCTCAACGGCTGCATTAGTTAAAGCTTTATACTCAGACTCAATGCTTGAGCGGGATATTACACTCTATTTTTTGGAAGACCAAGATACCAAGGACTTACCAAGATAGACGCAATAACCCGAGACTGATTTACGGTCACTTGGGCATGCAGCCTAATTCGCATCTGCATAAGCCGTGATATCAAGATGTTTGGAAGGACGAATAAATAAGCCATGCAGTGCAATACCCTTAAGATATCTCATAATCTTTTTGACTGATTGCCGGTGAGTAGTAGTAGGTCTACTCAGAAACTGACTAAGATGATTTACAAGAAATGAAATATCAGGTCGAGTATTTGTAAGATACTGCAGTGCACCAATTGCACTCCTGTATTTATAGGGGTCTTTGAGTAGATCACCATCATCTGCAATAAGAAGTTTTCCAATGGGCATTGGCGTCTGACACGGTGCTGCATATAGCATGCCAAACTTTGTTAACAGGTTTGTAATATATTTTGTTTGACTGAGGTACATTCCTGAACTATCACGGTGAATTTTGAAGCCTAAAAGTAGTGGATATCACCGAGGTCTTTAAGTGAAAACATCTTGTTAAGCCTTTGAGTGAATTCCTTCAGTTGCTTACTGTCATTGTCAGTAACAAGTACATCATCAACATAAATGAGGAGAATGATTATATACTTATTGTGGCTAAGAAAGAATAAAGAGCTATCACTTTTAGTATTGCAGAAGCCCCAGTCGAACAACACGTTCTTCAATATTTCAAACCACGCTCGTGGGGCTTGTTTAAGGCCATAAAGTGCCTTGTTTAGCTTGCACATGTAATTTGGTCTTGCAATGTCAGTAAATCCTTCAAGTTGCGTCATGTACACTTGCTCAGTGATATGCCCATTCAAAAAGGCATTATCGATATCAATATATTTCACTGGCCAGTTGAGCGACACTGCAATTGAGAGCGCTATCTGTATAGTAGTAATTTTGGCTACAAGGCTAAAGGTTGCACCGAAATCAACCTTTGCATCTTATTGAAAGCCCTTTGCCACTAACCTTGCTTTGTGGCACTACGCAGACCCATCAGCATTAAACTTAACATTGAACACCCATCGACAATCTACTACTTTTTGGTTGTGATCAGGAGGGACAAGCTGCCACATGTTGTTACGCATAAGTGCTTCATACTCGGCTCTCATCGCAGACTTCCAGTGAGGAGATTTAAGGGCTTCTGCTACATTGGCTGGTTTAGTGTCACTGTAAGAGGTGTTTGAGACAAAGTCGACGAAGGGATATTTTGGTTTAAAAATTCCCTTCTTCGCCCGTGTAATCATACGATGTCCACCTTCAATATGATTGTCTTCAGGAGGTAACATATCAGCTGCTGCTATGGGAATCGAGGGAGACGTGGCATCTGTTGACGTAACAAGATCAAGTATAGGCACTGAAGAGGATTCAGCAGACGGACTTGGAATTGGATCCAAGTGTTCAGCAGTGTCATGTATAGTTTCAATTTCATTTAGGCTTGAGTGAACTTCTGCATCTTGAGGCCCAATGTTGTTGGCAATGGACTAACCATAGCTCAACTTTAATGGCTGAAAGCATATGGGAAAAATGTTTGGATGTGTATCAGTGACACAGCTCGACTGCAAATTGTGTAGAAAACCATCAGAGAATGGAAAATCATTCTCATTAAATGCCACATGGCATGAGATGAAGATCTTCCCAGACAAATTGAGACATTTAAATCCCTTATGTTGCCCAGTGTAACAGAGGAAGACATAACGAGTTGTATGGTATTGCAACTTGTGTTGATTATATGGTTTTAAGCAAGGATAGCATGCGCATCCAAAGGCCTTGAGTCTCTTATAGTCTAGATCTTTAGTGTAGAGCACTTGAAAAGGAGATTTTCCTACAAGAATAGTTGTGGGAAGTAAGTTAATAAGATATACTACAGGTTGGAATGACTCCCACCAATATCGTAGTGGCATATTACCCTGTGCAAGTATTATGAGTCCAAGTTCAACTATGTGCCTATGTTTCCTTTTTGCTCTTCCATTTTGAGCAGAAGTCTAGGGACAAGATGATCGAGATTGGATCCCAGATTCAAGAAGAATGTTTTGTAAAGCTCAAAATTCTCCTCCCCCATCACTCTGTTATATTTTGATTTTCCTTTCAAATAAATTCTCAACCATGTTTTTAAATTGAATGAAGGTAGCCTTGACTTCCTTTTTGTTTTTAAGTGGATATATCCATGTATATCGACTGTAATCATCAATGAAATGCACATAATATTTAAAACCATTTGCTGAAGTAATTAGGGATGGGCCCCATACATTAGTGTGAACAAGATCTAATGGATTAGCAGCATGTGAATCAGAATTTTCAAAAGGCAAATTATGCATTTTTCCAAATTGACAAGCCTTACAAAATGGAACTTTATTGCCATTGCCAATAACAAGATTACAATCCTTCAAAATTTGAGATAAAACACGAAAAGAAGGGTGACCCAAACGACGATGCCAAACCACAAGGTCAACATTTGAAAGTTTATTATTTTTCTGATGAACTGCTAAAGAGACTCTAAAGTCTTTATTTCCACCAATGCCATTAATATTATAAAGACCATCTTCACATGTCTTGTGTAAGAGAATTGTTCCAGTCTTCTTATCTTTCATAAAGCAAACATCTAAGTGAAACTTTATAAACACATCATTATCATCTGTAAACTTTAAAACACTAATTAGATTTCATGTAATACGAGGAGCATACAACACATTTCGTAGAGTCAATTTCTTCCCACTAGCAGATAATATTTTACCATTGCCAATGTAAGAAATAGGTATTATATCTCATTACCAACAATCAAACCAGTATTACCTAAATGGTGCACAGGGTTTTCTAGCTAAGTAAAATCACTGGTCACATGGGAGTTTGCACCACTGTCTACATACCAATCAAGGTTATTAACCGTACCTGGTGTCGCAGTGTAAGCAGAGTGATATGAGGGAGAAGAATGCTGCTGTCACATTTTCTAAGATTCAGGGGGTGAACCCATATATGTGTGATCAAACCTGAAGTAACATGTGGCTGCTGAATGACCACTCTTGGCATAGACTTGACATATAAGCTTGTTGTTGCCACGTGGGTTTCTTCCTCAACCTCTACCAGGCATAGGTGATCTTCCTCTACCATGAGATCTAAAATAATTAAATCTACCATGTGTTGTAAAATTCACTATTGGTTGTCTGAGAGTGAGAGAGTTGAGGCTATTCAGTTGCTCAAGGCAAGTCTTGTAAGTGAGTAGAGCGGCTTGTAACTCAACCCAACTCAGATTCTCCTTTTTGAGAAGTTGACAAACAATAGGGTCGTAATCATCATCTAAACCTGTAAGAACTTGAGAAGTTAAGTCATTGGAAGAAATTAGGTTACTAGCCAGCATGAGGTTGTCAGAGATTCTCTTTATCTTTGCGAGGTATTCATCCATCTTCATCAACCCCTTCTTAGTTCATTGAAGTTCATTCTTGTAAAGAGTGATTTTTGCATGAGTGTGGGACCCTGTGAGATCTTTAGCTACTTTCCAAAGAGCGAGGGAGGTGTCACAGTTGACTAGTTGGGCTGCAACTTCAGGAGTCATTGTTGTGTAAAGCCACCCGAGCAATAACTGATCAAAAGAGATCCAGTCATCAAAGGCTAGATTTGATCTAGTTTGTTGATTTTCGATGATGAATTCTAGTGGGCAGACTTTGGTGCCGTTAATGAAGCCTTCAAATCGGTGACCTCAAATGATAGGCAGAATGATGGATTACCAAAGTAGATAGTTATTTCTGTCCAGCTTGACAAAAGTGGCAGAGTTTGCCGAAGAGGATATTGCTGAGGTTTTTAGAAAAGAGGATGTCGTGGATGACTAAACATTGGTACTGGAGGTAGTACTGCTGGAGTTTTGCTTGCTATTGGTCGAGGGATCCATGGCTTGTGTCGTAGGGCTCTGATACCAAGATAAAGAAAATAGAATTAGGGTAATGATAATAATTGCATTAATCACTTGAAGTTGCATTACACTTATAGAGGCCACACATGCATATCTTACGGCAGCTTACGTAATCTCACAGAATCACATAATATATTTTACAAACAAGAGAATAATAACAAATTGCTAAGGACTAAGTCTTCTGTGTACACTTGGCAGACTTGAGTTGGCCCACAATAGCTTGATGGGCTTAAGCTATCTCGCTAACAAGATTGAGTTTTATTCATTGCGCTCTTTGACTTTACGACATTTACTAACCATTTATGATTTTTGCTCTAATGAGTTGACGTCTTCCATAACAAGCAAGCAAAATTTATTGAGGACTAATGTTTTTTAATGCAAAGGTATGATCTTTTTGTTTCATTCTTAGATTTGATATGGATTTTTTAAATCAAATTATTAAATCATAAGAAACTATTACACATCATGCATGGCTAGCTCTAGATAAAATTAAATATACTGCGAAGTACACTATCAAATGATTGATAACTTATTCTATTTAAGAAATTATATTTTACTTTAATCTAGATAGAAATGCTAATGAAGTATAATATAATTTTTAACCAATGAAAAAATCTATAAGAATGATGTTATATGTGCATGATGTGAGCCTTTGGATCAGTTAATACTAACAATAACATTATCTGTTGTTTGATAGAAATTATCAACATTTTCATCATGCTTATACAATTTTATAGTGTTCTTTTTTTTTTTCTTTTATCGTGATCAAAATAACAAATTTGTTTCACAGGTTAAATTTTCTAATTTGGAGACTTTGAAATTGAGTTTAATTAATCTGGATAAAGTTTAGGATGATGATCGCCTTTCTGCAGCCTACTCTATTCACAATTTGGTTAACTTGATTGTTGAGGATTGTGGTGGTCTAAAGTATTTATTCTCATCTTCTATGATAGAAAGTCTTTTAAACCATAAATGACTTGAAATAAGTAAATGTGATATGATGGAGGAGATAATTGCTACAAAGGAGAGAAATGGTGCTGCATTATAGAAGAGGTAATACGATTTGAACATCTTATGCCATCTTCAAATATATGTTTAAGTCATAAACACCAAAGATTTGTTCTTGTGTAGTTACAATCATTATTATCATTCATAATGTAGGTTATTATGGACTTATAAATTGTAAATTACATCACAAGTTTGACTCTCAAAATTGGAGGCCATCGTAATAAACAACATGAAAAGCTTGAAGAAGGTATGGCATTACCAATTTGATGGATTGAAGACTTTGGAAGTCAAAAACTGTGAGAAACTTGGGAATATATTTCCATCATATATGTATGGAGCATTTGGAAGACTAGAGACATTGAAGATTAGGGACAGCAACTCAGTGCAAGAGATATTCCAATCGGGTGTCAATGATATGTGCAGTGTAGAGGATACAACACAGCTCAAGAATATAACTCTACTTCGATTACCACAGCTGAAACAAATTTGGAGTAGAGATCCTTAAACAATTCTTCGCTTTCATAATCTGCAAGTTGTGTGAGTTGAAAATTGTGAAGATTTAGAATACCTTTTTCCATTCTCCATAGCCATGGACATGCTTCAACTTGAAAAAATTACAATCAAGCAAGCAAGGAAGATGAAGGAAATTGTTTCAAAGAATGAAGGACCCGAGATAGTCCTGTCAAATTCGAGTTTAATAACATAACCTCCTGGGTGCTTTGGAATTTATATGAACTCAGGGGATTTTTTGCTGGAAATCACAGTTTATCATGGCTATCATTGAGGGAATTAGATGTCTGCTATTGTAAGAAATTGAAGCTATTCAAGACACATGATAAGAGTAGCCAAGGAAGAGTTACTGATAGCAAACTCCCAGTCTCAATGCAACAGTCTCTTTTCACACTTGAAGAGGTATGAATGATTATTAAAATGAAAAATCCTAAATTTGAAAACCATAGATAGGAATACATAGCTTTCTAATTTTTCTAGAGTGAAAAATAATTTAATCAAGTTTAGTTATGCTTGTTAATTTGATCACTTGCTTGTTCTGCCACCATGTGTATAGTAAATCACTTACCTTTTTTACATTGCTCTCGACAAAATATGTAATATAACTCTTTCTACCTAAGATATTTTCACTTCTAGAAATGAAGCTTTGTTTTATGCACTTATATGGTATAGGTGATTTGCAACTTGGAGAAGTTGGCACTAAACAGTGAGGATGCTAACATGATATTACAAGGGCAATCTTCGAGGAAAAATTTTGCAAACTCAAATTTCTTTGTTTGAGAGACTTTAAAGATGACCAAGCTACATTTCCATATTGGTTTCTCCAAAAAATAACCAGCCTCAAATGGCTAGTTGTTGAATGGAGTTCTTTCAAGGAGATATTCCAAGATGAAGGACCTATAGATGAGAAAGGACATATTGAGATCAAAAAGCAAATAAAAAGGCTGACGCTCTATCAATTGCGTGAACTTTGACATATATGTAAAAAGGGATTTCAAATGGACCTAGTTCTTGAGGTTCTTGAATGCTTACATGTCCATCAATGTTCCAATTTGAAGCACTTGGTGCCTTCCTCTACGACATTTTGTCCCCTGACACACTTAGAGGTACAAAAATGCAATGGATTGATTGACCTAATTACCTCATCAACAGCAAGAAGTCTGGTCAGATTAACAAGAATGAAAATAAGAGAGTGCAATTCACTTGAGCAAGTTGTGCCAGAAGAGGGAGAGAAGACCATGAATGAAATTGCATTTGGCAGCTTAGAAGTTTTGGAGCTGGAATGTTTGACAAGGCTCAAAATGTTTTGCTCTAGTAAGTGCTTCTTGTAGCTTCCATTGTTAGAGGAATTTGTTGTAAGGCAATGTCCAAGAATGAAGAGCTTCTCTGTGAGGGACACGAGCACACCAATGCTTCGGGAGATATTGACAAATGAACAAGATGAAAAATGGTGCTGGGAAGGTGACTTAAATAGAACAGTAAACAAGATATTCCAAGATATGGTATATTTTGATTTAGGCAATTAATCTCATTTATATACGAAGACAGAGAATATTATTTCTATATATTATATTGACCTACACTCCCAATTTCTATTGACAAACTATGATAGCTATTCATAAAAAAGTAGCCAAATGTTATTGTATAATGTCTTTTAATGCTCTTTTATTATCACTTACCCTGCTATTCATTTGCACAGGTGGCATTTAGTAGCTTCAATCATCTGGAGCTATCTGAATATCTAGAATTGAAAGAACTATGGTATGGCCAAGTTGGGCAAAAAATATTTTGCAATTTAAAATATTTGGTGGTGCATAAATGTGTATTTTTATCCAACATAATTTTTTCATCAAATTTACTGCAATCGCTATATACATTGCAGGAACTAGAAGTGACAGAGTGTGATTCATTAGAAGCAATGTTTGATGTAATAGTTGTGGATGACAATGTAATGCATCCAAAGGATGTTAGTCAAAAAGTTAACTCTCTCACATCTTCCAAATCTAAAACACATATGGAACCAAGACCCTTGAGAAATGCTCTGTCACATCCTTCAATGAACGATGTGATAGGCATGAGAGATAACCAACTTTTCTTCCATAAGCCAACACTAAATAGAATGCTATCAAATACTAATGAAAATCCCTAAAATTTAATACCTAATATTATAACCAAATAAAACAATTTCAAATCATATATCCATTATATGAATTTAGTTCCAATAGATTATTGTAGAAATTTTAGCAGAGTTTTCCTTGTAAATTGAACCTCCTAAAATTTCTACAAATGAGCCAGCTAGATCAAAATATTAAAAGAAAATTTAGCTATCAATCCAAACCAAAATATATCAGTTTCTAAGGGTGAAGGACTCTATCTGTGACTCAGTGGAGCTATATACAATAGTCTACAGTATAAAATAAATTCCAAAACAATAAGAAAACATGCCCATGCAAACAAATATAGGGCTTAAGAGTGTAGAAAAATGCCAAAGCTAAACTACTAATGAGGGATGGGATTCAAACCTACTATCTAAAATAGATTGAAAATAAAAGGAGTGAAACGATGTATAGTGATTAAACAAGGCTAACTATACGATGCAAGAATATTATGACATTAAGATCTTATTCAAAACATCAATTTATAATTGAAAATTTAAAAGTGATTATTAAAAAGAAATTTCCAAGTAATTCATTGCATCGGATAAAGTGGGAAGCATCTAATCAGTACCAATTAAGCCAGACGCAAAGCACATAGCACTGAGGGTGAGTAACACAGACGCTAAGCAACCTACCCACAAAAATGAGAATAGATCTACATATGGTAGCCAATCACACGGGGCTAGCAATGCCCCTACTAGTTGGGGTACTTATCACAGTGCACAATGGCTAACCTCTACTGCAGTTAGCTACAGGATTCCGAAACAGATAGCTCCCACCAAAAATTTATCTCAAAAATATATGCTCAGAGCAAATCAAATTCTAATTTATATATACTTATAGTCTCAACATATGACAGAGTACATTAGTAAATACTCTTATAATCCAAAAATATTCAATAAGCATTTTGATGTGTAACTAATCAAAAACACATTAAAATAAATAAATAAATAAATTCATTTACATAAATAATCAAGAACATATTCAGTCAAGTAAATGCAATAATTAAGGAGTATTTAACCACAAACCTTGAAATATAATGTATAGACGGCGTTATTTATTCACCTTAAAAAAAAATGGCAATAGGAAACTTACTATGGTGACATCTGTTAAATGCTTAGGCATAACTAATTCTCTTGAACAACCTATAATACCAATTCATGAATCCTTGGTGTTAAAATGGTCTTAAGTGATCTTATACTAAAGTTATTGTAAGAAACCCGACGTGCATGCAATGAGAGGCAATGAGAGATATATATGCATGTGAGAAGTTGACTTTTCAAAGCAAAACTTGAGCTGCCACGTAGAAATTTTTGCTGCCTTCAGTAAAGCTCCGAAATGCCCCTTCTCTCCCTCATATTAGCTGGTCTTTTAAGTAAATTGCTTCTTCAAATTTGCTGCAGCACTCACCCATACCTATAGCCATCTTTCGGTCAGGAAAAGGAGCAGAGTTGGTGGGAAACTGAAGTTCATCTTCTTCCCTCTGCTGAATGCTCTGTTTGCTGGTTCTGGCTTCATTCCCTTGCTGCTACCATTGTTTTCTGGTTTGGTGAAGTGTGTTGCTGTCGTTAGTGATTTAACGCTGGAAATACATCCTCTTCCAAGCTTGGAGTTTCTGCTGTAAGTATTGCATTTCTGGTTCCAGTTCACAGCTTTCCCCTCCCCTGTTTCACTTGTTTTGTGCTGCGTTTCTGTGTGTATGGCCAACTGAAGAGAGTGTGTGCAGAAAGAACAAGAGAAAGGGTGCAAGGGAATGAGTTGGGTAGACTGATTTCCGTTAGCTTCAAAGTTTTTCCATTTTCCTCTTACCCATTCCTGATTATGCTCTCTCTTACTCTCTCTCTCTCTTGAATGAATGAAGTTAAGCCTCCCAATGATCTGCCACCATAGAGGGATGCCTACATATATATATACATATACCTGTATCATTGTACATGTGTGCTGTATGATATGGGAGGCAAGAAGGAGCAGAGGGGGGTATTATCCATGCCGGGGTGAAAATGGAGAGGTCAGCTGGAAGCTTTCCAGAAAACATTTCGCCGCGGCTAACGTTTCCAGAGAGGAATTGGCCGCGGCGGAAGGAGGTATTGGCCGCGGCCAATATCGAGAGCACGAGCGAAGAAGCTCCAGGAGGCTCATTCGCCGCGGCGCCATATATTTTGGCCGCGGCGAATGTCCGATAGCCGCGGCGAAATTAGTGTTATGGAAGGGGGTTACACAGAGAAGAATTGGCCGCGGCTAAGAGGTATTTGGCCGCGGCTAACATGCCGAAAACACCTATAGCACCTAGAAAACCTTAGTTTCTCATATGTTAATTCATGGGAATGAAGAATAAATACTAATGTTGGGTAGGCTAAGTAAATGAGACAATTCTTCTGGTTTTACACTCTAAATCTGTTGAACGGGTATTGTAGGATATTCAGGAGATTGAGTTAGAGCTGAGGGCTGGGCAGGAAATATTGATATCATTCTAAGAGGTGAGTAAGTAATGCGGACTGTGAGTAAACCCTATTTCTCATTTATTACTAAGTTTTCTTGCAGTGTTTTAACGTTTGGATAAATGTTTTGTTATATGCATATTACTGAAAACTGATTTAAACATGAAATTTTGCAAATTGATGCCTGTGGAGTAATTTGGCAACTTTGATATTAAACTGATGTGGAAGGTACTTTGTCTGAAATGTGATTTGAGAAACGTATTAAATCTGAAATGTGATTTGAGAATTGTATTAAATTTAAGAGGTTATCTATTCAGAACTCTGTAGCTAACAGCAGTAGTTGTTAGCCTTGGTGCACCATGATCTGGACCTCAGCTAGCAGGGGTTTTTGCTAGCCCCGTGTGGGTAGCTACCACACGTGGAGTTATTTATTTCGCAAGCAAATTGCTTTGCGTCTGTGGTTATGTTTTCGCGAGCTGTGTGCTCTGCGTCTGTTTGAATTCAGTTCTACTTAGATACTTCTGATGCATTTTGTTTTGAGAAAACGACCCGCTTGAGACTTGTTTTGCGCATGATGAATAAATACATATATATACATATAGATATTTTACGGGCCTTGCCCTTAAGATTATTTTAAGGGTCGGCATTATTTATTCACTGAGTTTCAAACTCACTCTTTCTTAAATTTATTTTTCAGAGAGCGTTGAAGACCCTAGCCTAGCCTGAGCGGCCGACTAGTTGTAGATCTCCTGTTTTGTTTCATTTGGTGAGCCCACAATTGTTCATGTGGGTGTATTTTGTATTATGAATTTGTTTTGTTCTGTACAAAATAGAATGTGGCTCCATTGAATCAGAGTCAGGACATTTTCCCCCTCCCTGGATGTCTATATTTTGATATATTTTGGGATGTATTGGTGAATTGACTGGTTGTAGAAATGTCGGGAGGTCCAATTTATAGAGGGGACTCTGCCGAAATTTCTACAAAAGTCAGAGATGATACTCTTGGTAAATGGAAAGGGGATTTGTTATCTTTTGTTCCGACATACTAAATCTGTGGGTCGTGAAAGTTATTTTATTTCTCCTTTTTTTTTAAAGCTTCTATAGCATTATTATCGACTAACTACGTTATCTATAAAAGAGAGGGACCTAATTTGCAACATAGGACTAATTTATATCATGAATAAGAATTACTTTAAACTTTACTAATTATAAACACTAATAATGATAATAATAAAGTTTTAGTCATCACATTGGATAAGTTTTCTAGCTTGATTTTTAACACTTACAAAATTTAGAGCTATGGCACAAAGTTATCATGTTAAACCATATATTCCATTTTTTTTTCATGCTTTTCATCACCACATAATAGAGTATTTAAATCCCATTTAAATATTGTGTGGTGGACTATTTATAGGAAAGGACCCAGTAACATGGGCCAATTCAACCCTTAGTTAAATTCTCCCTAACCAATCCCCCATAAAGTGACAACCACAATCACAACCTTTTACTTTGCCCAAGATTCAAGAAGGCCAGAATAGATGGAGCTTATTCAACTTCCCCTCCTCTTGGTCCCCTAACAAAAGAAACATTTTACCAGATAAGAAAATAAACAAGGCCACTTGATGAAGGGTAGGAATATATTTTTATTTTTTGCAACAATTACACCATAGTACTCATCCTTGCTAGCCGAAAACCATAATGGGGGAGGGAAAAGTATAGAATTAGCTTAGAACCAAAGAAATAATTATAATAATGCATCATGAAGTAATAAGGTTTGAGGAAGAGTTAGGGATGCGTTTCAGCAAAACAGAGCTAGAATTTCAAGCTAAGAAACATGAATCTTATACAAAATGCTTGTGCTGCTTATATATGGAACTCTTTTCTAATAAGCAAATCAGTTGTATTATGCTGTAAAACAAATCAACATATATTAAGAAGTCAATAGCCTTACCTCTTAATATTCCTTAAAATTTGGTGTATAACTCTGATGGTATTAGCCTTAGACCAAATGTTGGATTCTACGCCTATTGTTAAAACAAAAGTTATATTTATTAATTATAGTGCAACTCTTTTTATTTAACATCACTTACTAAAGGCACCACAACTATAATTCAACCCCACAACTGATATTCCATCACAACATAATAATGTTGAAAAAACCTAGCCAACATCAAATATGTATTTAAAGCCCTTGGATGCAATTTCCTAAATCCCTATTAAGTTGATAACCCATATTCTTAGTGCAAGTTATTGTCCTATTACCAATGGATTATGTTCTGTTCAAACTTCCTGCTACTACTACAAATTATTCAATGTATTATTAACTGTTACTTTTATTGGCTGCTATATGTCTAGTTTGGATTTGGCATGTCAAGTTCGTTCGAATTAATCTTAGTACTATCAAGTTTGGATTCTAAAAATTAAAAATAGTAAACATTTCAAAATTTTAATTTTAATTTTATGTAATACTTTTGATATATGAAATTTTAGAGATATATGACATGTATTCATAAACTGAGTTGATATATTTGGTTTACTTGCAGCTGTTGAGTCCTTATGTTTAATGCTTGTATGGCAAGCCAAATTCGATAGAGATAGGAGGGTAGGTGTTAAAAAGGAAAGATTATCTTAATATGAGAATAGTATTCATATATGAATACAAATGTCAACGACATCATTTGATGAAAATTATATATATTTATTAATTAAAAAATTAACAAATACTAAAGGTATTTAGATCTAAAGGTTTGATTCGGTCCAACTGTATTAAGCTTTAAAGTGAGATGTCACCAAAAAATTTTATTTAAAAAAAAGTAAATTACATTAAAGTTTTGCTTAAATTATGTAATTTTTTTTATTTTTAATATATATATATATATACACCTCTTTTAAAATTAAAAAAAATTGTACTAAATTTTAGTCTAGTCTGACAAAAGCTAAGATAGTTATCTCTTTCGCTATATTTAAAGGTTAAAGCGGCACAATTCCTGTAATATCTGAAGGTGAGAGGGCTTAAAATCTTTCTTTTTTCTTTCCTTCCATATTTTCGTTTTACTTTGCGAAAACAACTGTAGTTAAGAACAAGGTCAATTGGTTTTAAAAATATTATTAATATTGATTGGACAGATTTTTTTTTTCTCCTCTCATTTCCCTGTGATCTTAGGGATGGTTGATAGCTGTGGGAGAAGATGATTTTGAAATGAATTTTATTGCATCCCCATTTCTCGGGTCCACATCGTGTTCTCGATTATTATATGAGGAATTAAGAGTCTACTTAGTTGAATACACAATAGTAAGTCATACATGTATATACTTTCTTTGTACTCTAAAAATAAGTTCAAAAGGCTCATCATCATTGATATGCTAACTGTGGATCAAAGGCTTGAATTAAATTTTCGAATTATGTCAATCATTTAATCAAAAGCAGTTTTGAAACATTTTAATATGGGCTGAAATGTTCACGTGGACCAAAATTGTTTTACTTTAAAATAATTTGTGAAATATTATTTTTTGGGGCGATTGAAAATTAAATGAATAAAAAATATTACTTTGGGCGAAAAATCGTTTTAACACACACTTATTGTCCCATGGTTTTGAAAAGGGATAAGAAGTGTTTAATATTGGGCTAAATCATACTTAAGAGACTTGGGCTGAAAAGTGTCATCGAATAAAAGGTCTCTACAAGCCCAAAGTCTATTTTCTTGTAATTTTCCAATAAAGTGTTTGGGCCCATAATTCTTTAAGGTGCCAATAACTGACTTCTAACAATGCTGTCTTTTCTGCACAGACAGACACATCAAGAAACAGGATACCTGAGTCCTTTGAATCTTGGACAGTAGGGAGGGGATGGATCACACTAATGTAGAATGTAGAGGACCCGTGTTGTGTGCTGTGGCCCTCATGGGTCTTTTTTATTTTTTAATTTTAATTTTATTATTATTATTTATTTGTTTTTAAATAACTTCTGCACATAGGAGTATGCATAATACGACTCATCTCGTGACGGCACTACATGGGAGGACTTAGAGATACCTTTCACATTGACTACCCAAATTTTGACCTTACGGACAAGGTCACTTATGACGGGGAGGGTAATGTAGTGATCATACAACCAATAGAGACCATGCAGACATCAGAGGTTAACAAAATGGGATAGGTGGCAACCGATGCAAAATACAAGGCAAGAGAGGGACACGTGGCTAGTGCGGCGAGAAAAAGTGTGCTGAAAAGAAAGGCGTGGAAATTGAGATATGGAGGATTTAAAATGAGCAGAGTGAGAGGAATGGTGTGTTATGTCCCCTGTCTCTTCGTCTTTTTAGTATCTCTTTCTGAAATTTCTTAACTATGTTACTTTCCTCTGCTTTTACTCAGATGGTGAGCTAAGCTTTTCTAGTCGACTGTATCTTGTTCCAATGTATTGGAACCTGTTTGAGAATATTTTTGACATGATTTTAAATTACGATTACGGACGTTGTGGATAATATAAAAAGAATTACAAATATCATGAGTAAATTGATATGGATGCAGCTTGTGCTACAATTACAATATTGCAACTGCATTTTATAACGTGATACTCAATTTAAAACTATGCTTTTGAGAAGTTATTTAGCTATTTCTTTTTCTGTAGTTCTTACACTGTGCAGCTATTATTACAAAAGGCTAGCATGTTAAACCCTTTTGCTGAATTATTTTATTTTGATTATATGAGCTTGATTATGGATTGAAGATTAACTTTGTTTCATTCTAAAAATATCAATAAAAGTATTAATTTATAATTTATTAATTTGACCATTATCGAACTATAGGAGATATATATATATTATATATTAAAAATACCATATAATAAATAACAAAAAGTGGATATTAATAAATTTTATAAAGTTAAATATGATCATATGAATAAAATTTACTTTAAATGATAACAACAATAATATATTTTAACTAACTTAATAAAATTAACATAATTTATCATAAAATAAATGATGGTACTAAAAGATATATTAAAGGATATCAATTGTGACAATTTAAGTAATATTTTTTTTCCTTTTACATATATATATATATATATATATTATATAATTTGCATCACTTTCTCAATTGGCTATACTCACCTCGTGGCTTGCAGCATGTGCTGTTGTTTGAAGGGAACAACTCCACCCACTTGCTCTAGGACATTCACCAATGGTAGAGCATTGGGTGGTCACATGATGGATAAGAAACATTTTGGATCAAGATCAAATGGAAAGATTGAAGGGACTGGAAGATATCAAGTTGAAGAGGAAGCCTCAGTTTGACAACACTAAAAAAATGTGTTGATTTTCTTGAGCATTGGCCACTCGCAATAGCACCTCCTTTCTCGATGAAGTAGAACTTCACTTTGGGTACAAGTCCTTATTATGATCTAACTGTTGGCCTAAAGATGATTGGTCTCATAACTTTGATTATAACAAAACCTAAAATTCATTTATGTAAAAATCTATTTGTCTCTACTAGCCTATATAACATTATTAACTAAAGACAAGATCCTTAATGAATATATGACAAAAAGTAGATAGCTTTCATTTTGACAAAACATGAATAGAATGTGAAAACTTTATTCTATTTGTTTCTCTCTATTATAACTATTTTTGCTCTATGTAAAGATAATAATTTGTTTTAACTTGTGTATTGAACATTGAATAACATTTATAACAATTAAATTAAATAGATTGCATAAAAAGAATTATTTACATTGTCAATAGCTGCAAAAGTCTGCAAAAGTGAAAGCTTTTAAACGTTGAAGACACACCTTACTCCAACTCAAAAGACTTTGCACAATCAGGTTGTTTCTAACAACTAAGAGCTACTAAAGGTATATATATATGCTCAAAAAATCAAAGAGCCTAAAAAAAGAAAAGAAAAGAAAAGAAAAGAAGTTTTGTTGAATATTATTGTGAGTATTGTATTCAAGAACAAAAAAACAACATTTCTAGTCTCTGGTATATTTGCCTATTAGAAGTATTTCTAAGCTTAGAAAAAATCTTGTTGAAAAGAGAAAATCATTTCTTTGAATTCACTATTATAAATCTTTGAGAAAATTAGTTGAATGTGAGCTATAGAAAACCCTATAAAAAGTTTAAAGTGAACTTGTAAAATTTGTATTAGTGGTGAGCATATGAAAAAACATCACTTTTGTAATATTGTTTTAAAAATTGAAGAAAAATCTCTTAGAAGTTTAAGGGAATTAGATATAAGTGTGAGGGGTTGAATCAGGATAAATTTTTGTATATTCTTCTTATCCTTAATCTCTTTTATTTACTACATAATTTGCCTCCTCCACTATTTTAGGATCCCATATCAAGTTATTTTTCCAGTAATATGGTAAAGTTCATCATTTGCTGCACTTGGTTTTTCCACATGCACACTATTAGTTTGCTCCACTAGATTACTATTTGCCTCCTTCACTCACATTTAGCACATTTTAATTTGAGTTATTAATTGCTCACTCCACTTGCATTATGAGTTATATTGTGATTATTTATTTAATTAATCTAATTATTATTTACTCACTCCAAGTAAATATCTACTCACTCCATTTTGCACTTCCTCCACTTTTTAGTTAGCAAAATTACATATTATTTAATCTTTTACATATGACACTTATTCATTCCCTCTAGGTGTATTCCTCTCTAACTATTCTTCACCAAGACCAAGTAGCCAAGTTTATGTTGACAATCAATGGAATTTCGATACCTCAAATTTTTGCTCTCTGTTCATCTAAGCATAAGAAAACAAGACAAAGGTGTAGAGAACCTCCGTGCAATGTGAAACCCAGAACCTTACAGCATGCCTTTCCTATGTTTGCTCTCACACCCATGGATTTCTTTGAATTGCCAAACTTCTCAAGTTTCATGTCACATCATTTTGTTTTGCCCTTTCTTCAACAACTCCACTAGCTATAGCAACATCCTCAACTGAATGACACACATGATTACTACTTCCTCCAAAGTTATAAATAGCAAGCCTTACCCATTTCTTGGATTAGGTCTAGTCAAGGTTTTAAATTGCAAACCACATCATATGATGTGATTGTAATATTGCGGATGTGGTTTGTGTCGCATCCACATTAATCTACAATGTAACAGTATGTAATACCAGCAACTCATTTTATAATTTTCGCAACATTCACAACTGCAACACAATTGCAACCGCCATTGCAACTGTAATTTAAAGCCTTAGGTTTAGTTGTTGGTTCAATGGCCCAAGGTCTAAGGTTTTACTTTTTAAAAGTTGGGTAATCTTTTGGATCGTTATATTTTGATCAAGTTCTTTTGTTATTGATTAGTTTAGTCCATTATTGACCCAGTTTTCTAATAAGTTGGTCTAAAAGGTTAATTGAACCTGACTTAGGTCCGGTTTTCATCTTTAAATTAGTTAGTGTGGATTGGTTTTTATAACAATGTAAACAAGATCAATAGGTCAATTGATTTCTATGGTTTTATAATTATTGTTCGGACAACAATTTTCTCTCATTTTTTTTCCAGTGTTTGTGTCACTATGAGATTTTCTTTCACCAGGGGGAAAAAAAACCAGCTTACCTAAACTTAAGTGGTAGATTCTTTACCTTATTAGGTTCTTCAAATTGTCCAAGCATGCTTGTGTTCTTGATAATGATAAGAAATGACACATTTCAGTATCGTACTCACATTCCACATCTCATTCCCTTGATTAGCTCCCTATATATGTTGAAACTTTAGTGCCATCATCTAATATTGCCGTGATGAGATCCTTTGGAGTTCGGGCTGTGGAGTTGACTGAAGAGTTCGGCGAATCTCTGCCATTCAAAGCTCCAGTGGAGATTATGTGCTATCTATCCTTGTCGCAAAGTGCAAGAGCAGCGTTTAAATAATAAGCTACTGATGCTTCGGACATTCCCTTTCATGAACTGTGATTACAGCAACCAATTTCAGCGAGATTCATGAAGATTACCAAATTAGCAACCTGTGGCAGCATTTGAGGGTCTGATATTCTTAGTCACTATTATTCTTCTCTCTCACCTGTGGCAATCGAACTGTGAGTCTCTATCTTCAATGTCCAGAATTTTTTATGAATGACATGGCATATATATTGTCATCTTCAAGCAAAACATACGCTGAAATTTGCTGAACTCTAGAGAATCCGTTTGCTACATTACCGTTGTTATTTAATTTTCACGCAAAATATCTCGATGTACAACTCTTGTAAAAGTCATCATGATGCTTTTTTTTTTAATAAAAATTAGTTATAAATATATAAAAGTGTAGTTAATAATTTTTTTTAACACGATTGTGATGGTACTTTGCACTTAAAATGTTCAGTTGTATCTTGTGTTGGGTGCTGTTTGATGCTCTTTCAGCAACATTTAATTTGTATTATACATATTAGGTTTAGACAGTTTAATTTTTTTAATATTAATTATTTTTTTAAAATTCACAATTTAAAAATTATTTTTATTTTACATTTTGCTTCCTTGAAAATAAAATATAAAATAAAATTGTAACTATCCGAATCTAATCAAAATCAAATACTTTTGTTAACCAGTAAAGAAATCGTTTCGTAGAATAAATCCATCTCCGAAAAAAAAGACGTTTTATTTTAGTGGGGCCCAGTATTTTGTTGAGTCGCTGTGCGCCTAATTGATGTCTTAAAGAAACGTACTACCATTTTAGTTCTATTACCAAATTTTCAATTTTATTTTATTTTTACTCATTTTCTTTTTTTTATGATTTGATCTTATATTTGAGTTCCTGAACACAGCTAAATCAGGAAGTATGAATGGAGATTCTCATTTTTATTGTTGGAAAAATAATAGAGGATACAATGAGAGAGCCTATCAAGTGTGACGTGGAAGCAGACGGAAGAAATAGTAGAGAAATTAAAGATGCTGTGAAAATTTGAGAATTAAATTGTAATTATGTTATAATTAAAAGAGTAATGTGTAATTTCCCTTAACGGAGAGAGACCCGCACAAGTTTTTGAAATCCAAGTCTGGAATATTTTTTCTTTATCTTCTGAGGTCCCACACTTTTTGTCGGGAGCTCTAATATTGCTTACACAGCTAGATAATATTGGCAGCCTTTAATAATTTTTCTTGTTATTATTTAATTTTAGATAGAATATAATTTGTTTTCATATAATTTAATTCAAAATGCTGTTATTTTATTGTGATATAAAGCTTCTTTTTTTTTGAAAAATTTTAAATAAAGACTTAAAGTTAAAAAAAATTATTTTACAGGATTTATTAACATTATTGATTTTAGTTAAAATTAATAGTAATCTATCTTAAAATAATAATAATAGAGTCTGTAAAATAATTTTTTTAATTTTAAATATTTATTTATAATTCTCCATTTTTTTATCCACCAAAGAAGGAGATGATTCATTAATAAATGAAATAAAAAAATCGGAGACAAACTCTCGTGAAACAAAAGAAAAGGATAAGGCACACCTTCACATTCAACGTACACAGACAAGAAAAGGCTAAAAGCTGAAGGGGAAAGGACTAAAAGCGGACAAGATCCACTAAAGAGTCATTTGACCATAGCAAGCTTGCTAGATTCCACAATGAGAAGTAGTTTGGATCTTTTTTATTTTTTATTTTCTATTTTTCGGGTTAATTTAAAAAAAAAAAAAAGATAGATAGAAAATGCGTGGAATCCACTTTAAGTAATGACTTTTTATTTAAATGTATGGAACCCACTTGTGTGATGGGTCTCATATATTCTATATTTATCTTTTTTTTTAATTGATTGGAAGTAGAAAAAAAAATAAAGAAGATACAGACTTTTAAATTTTATAAAGTTCTTATAAAATTCAGAGAGAGAGAAGAGGGGAAAAAGAGAGTTAGTAAAAAGAGAAAAAGTGAGTTTCATATGCACTTTTATTATTTATATTACTTTTTTTTCTAAAATTTATAAGAACTGTATAATTAAAAACTCTTAAAAACACAAATAGAAGAGCAATTCGGATCCGTCCCTATTTGTTGCAATCTAGACGCTATCATACTGAAGAAAGAAGAAAAAAAGGTGGAGAGTGAGTGGAAATAAAAGAATCAACCCCATACACACTCTTACTCCCTATGATATTTTCTTTTTGTTTCTCTCCAATGGAAAGGCACATAAAATAGGAGAAGAACCAAATTAGAATAAGAGAGATTGTTACATTTGTTTTGTTCCGTCTTGGCTAAGACATGTAAAATGCTTTCCCTCGTTCCCCTCATATACAACGAGAAGGGAAATCCCTTGTTGGTTAATCTTATTAATAACCTAAGTAAACTATAAAATTTTTTAGATATAAGTGAAGCATTTTAAAGATAAAATTACTTATCATTTTAATATGTATGTAATTACTTCTGCTACAATAATAATAATAATAATAATAATAATAATAATAATAATAATAATAATAATAATAATAATAATAAAGCATACTATATGCATGGTATTTGAACTCAAATTGGAGGCAAGATTAGTTTGGTCTGAGTGATTAGACCGGGATGTAATTGATCCGAGTCTATAAATATAACTATATATTAACTGATGGTGTAACAAATCAGATGAAGATATTAATTATCACATACTTCACATCAAATGTGAAGAAATCGTTTTGTAAAGTAGGCAATTCTGACAAAACAAACTAACAAACACTATTATATATTATCCAATTCAGTTCTCAGCATTTATTTGCAAAAGAGAGATCCATTGTTTTTTTTTAATTTTCTAAATAAAAAAATTGTTATTAATCAAGGTGCCAACTGATTTGTGAATCTAACGCCACATAAATATTAGGGAAAAGTACAAATATCCCTACAATTATAATTTTAATATTCATAATTTGAAATGTATTATTTTATATTTAAAATATCACAAAAAATAAAAATATTAGTCATCCCTACTCCCATGTGCTTGTCACGTGATTCCCTTCTTCATCCACTTTCTCATACTGTGTGCTTGACGTGACGGTCTCAGACAGCAAGGAGAGGAAGAGGGAGACTCTGCAGTGCCCCGAATTTAAACGGCGAGTGAAACCCATGAGGATGGAAAATTGGATGAGGAAGAGGAGCACGTGAGAAGCACATGGAAGGGGGAGAAGTTAGATTTAACTGATGACCAATCTCTTCACTTTTTGTAGTTCTTCAAGTAAATAGTGCAACTATTTTAAGTTTCTCTTTTGCGTCCCCCACTTTTTGAAAAGTCAAAGTCTTTGGCAGTCCTTCCTTATCTCTTCCCACAGTGCGGTGTAGCAATAATTGAGAGTATTATATGATGAGATATTTGCCATTGCCATTTGCCAGTGCTCGCTGCCATTCTTAGCACTGTCTTCCAACTCTAGATTTACTCGACAACCCTTGCTTTCTGTTTCTACTCTCTTCTCTTCAGTACTCAACTTTGTTTTGCTTATTATTCATATATACCCAAAAAAAAAAAAAACCGTTGGTGCCTTTCTTTAAAGATCTCTTTTCTTGCTACTGTTTTGCGTTAGAGTTTGTTTGCTTTGTTATCGAGTCCATTATTTATATTTTATATATAAAAATCCAAAAACAAAAAAAAGAAAGAACAAGAGAGATTGTTGTTTTTCTTGAACCATGATACTGTTTCTGTCTCTGGTTTTTTTGTCATATACTTATAGAGGTGAAGTCTCCGTTCGGTAATTGGTATTTTAATTTGTTACTCGGAAGACAAACGTACCTCTAACTGATCGATTTTATGACGACAAGGAAGCAGACAGGATAAGGTGCGTTTACGTTCTCTATTTTCTTCCCTTCTTTTTTTCTTATTTTGGTCAAATGATTAAATATCTTCCAACAAGGAGAGCAAAATGTGTACTTAAAACATATTTTGGGAAAATTTTATATATTGGGGGAAGAAATCACCGTAGGCAACTAAAATTTTTATTTCATAAGAGTGCTTTTGGTCCAAATAAATTTAATTTCTAATTATGTTTTGCTTCTCTCTCACTATGAAATAATAGTTTTTACTATCATTTAAAAACTTTTATATGTTTCTGTCAAATACATGCAAAATATTAAATAAAAGTAATTTACTTTTTTAAAAATACTAAACAGTTTGCGTTTCTTTCATCAATTGTTTTAACTCAGCAACCCATATGCTTATTTAAAAGGACAGAAATTAAATGAATGAGTGTTAATTAAATCTAAGGTTTTTTCCGTTTGATAACCGAATTTGAAAACGAATACTGAACTCATTAATTAGTTTAGTAAACAATTAGATTAAAAATAGACTAATATAATTTTTTATTGGATACAATAAAATAGAATTAATTATTCTACAAAGACAATTTTAAGGAGTTTAAGGATTAAGTTCAGGAGCTGACGACAATAAAAGAGCATATTGAGCATGACCTAACGCTCTATTTGGATGGGGGAGGAGAAAAGTGGGAAAAAACGGAAGAGGTGAAAAGTGGGGAGAAAAGTATTCTCCCTTCCTTGTTTGGATGCGACAAGAGAAAATATAAAGGGAGGGAGAGTGGTTAATTTTTTTTGGACAATTTTACCCTTCTTACACTATGTCGGTACATGTCACACTGTACTCTAAAAATAATTATTTTATCTTAGTATAAGATATATATATATAATACACTTTATATATATATATATATATTAATTTAAAAGCAATTATATATTCACTCAAAAGAAAATTGTGTTGAGAATCAAAATGAAAAAAGAAAAAAAATTCGTTGAAAATCAAAAAAAAAAAAAAAGGTCAGACTAATTCTCAATCGGACTTAATGTTCAACCTTTCTTTGGTCGGACCCTTGGTCCGACTGAACTTGGTTCAACTAACATTCAGTCGGACCGAGGCTTAGTCCGACTGAACTTCAATTGGACACTCGATGGTCCGACTGCTAGGTTATGTTTCTCTTTTTTATTTTTTTTCTTTCGCTGTTTTGAAAATTTTTTTTGCATTTTTCATTCTTTTTTCAATTTTTTTTTCTTGGGACATTTATTTTTTTCGAAAAGAAAGACCTGAGGAAAAAAATTTATGTTTAGGGGGCAATTTGGGAAATGAAAAGACTGCGCTTGTTTTCTCCCCAAAATCTCCCCACATCCGGAGAGAAAAAAAACACGCGGGACCCACACTCATTTTCTCTCCAGTTTTCTTCTTCCTCCCTCCTTTTCTCCTCATCCAAACGGGAGAAAACATGACCCCTCCCTTCTGATTTTCTCTCCCCACTTGTTTTCTCCCCATCCAAACAAAGCGTAAAAGCAGTTCAGACAAAAAAATGAAGAGAGATTTAAGAGGCTGTGAAATTTTGAGTATTAAAATTGTAATTGTATAAAAATCTAAATCTACAGTATTCTTTCTTTGTCTTCTGAGGTTCCGCACGTAATTGCTCCCTATTCCTCAGTTTCAGCACTTTTTTCCAACTCTACATTTACTCAACAACCCCTGCTTTCTGTTTCTAGTTCTACTCTCTCTCTCTATAGTACTCAATTTTGTTTTGCTTATTATTCCCAAAAATTAAAAAAAAAACTTGGGTGTCTTCTTTTAAAAATATCTTTTCTTGGTAATTTTCTGCATTAGAGTTTGTTTGCTTTGTCATCGAGTCCATTTTTTTTTTATATTTTATTCACATAAAAATACAAAAAAAGAAAAAAGAAAGGAAAAAAAAAAAGATTGTTGCTTTCTTGAAGCATCTACTGATACTATTATTTCATCATGTACAAATCGAGGTAAAGTCTCTTTTGTCATTAATTTATCCATTTGGTAATTGGTATTTTAATTTGTTAGTTGGACGACAACAGTGCCTCTAAATGATCAATTCCACGACGACAAGAAGCGTAACAAAATATGGTATGTTTTAGTTCCCTGTTTTCTTTCTTTTCCTTTTTTTTTTTTTTGTTTCTTTGTTTTTGAGGGGGGGATATCAAATGAATTGAATATCTTCCAAGAAGGAATGCAAAATGTGTGCTAAAAAATTCTTTGAAAAATTTTATATATTAGGAGAAGAAATCATCATAGGCAACTAATGAAGAAAAAAAAAAATATATATATATATATATTGTAATTTTTTATTTTATATGAGTGCTTTATGTGATATCTTACAAACTTGCTAAATGTGTGATGAACCTAATTAAAAGAAATGTATTTAGGATCTACTTGTTATAATAATATTGTTTATTTTTAAAACACTCCATTAGTTTATAGTTAACTATATTTAAATCAAGTTCAATGAATCTTGGTTTAAGGCTCCGCTGTTGTTACTCTAACATCAAGTTAACTGAGTTTTGATTTAGTCATTTGATTTCTACTCTTCATTAATTTTCTTAACTCATAGGTTTCAGTTCTAGATAACTTAATCTTAACTTTTTTATTCTAGTTATTAGTTTGCACTAATTCGAGTCAATCGGATCTTATTTTTCACTTCATTAGATCTTAAGATCAAGTTGGCTGAATCTGGATTCAGTTAATTGAATCTAAGACTTATCATGGAAGTACTTAACACTCACTAAAGCATTTAGGTGGATCCTTGTTTTGAGAATATGGTGAGGAATGGTCATCATATTAGATAATTTTTACTTCAAAATCTACATTGGTCTCAATATCTATACATAAGCCAAAAGTTTGGCAACCTATTTCTTATACTAGCCTGATAATCATATTACCTCCTTTTTTCTCTTAGCCTCCTAGCTATCACTTATAAGTTTATTAAGAAAGACAATAACAAATCATGGTGAGATTATAAAATCCCAATAATTAGTATAGTTCATTAAAAAAATAAAAATACAAGTATGAATACTAGGTTTAGAGTCATCTTGTATCATTTTCAAGCTAAATACATTAGTTCAAAGCATGTTCTAACAATTGAAAAACAAATATAGTTCTAAAACTTTTGGCTAGCATTGAAACTGAAGAACGTATGCTATTTATAAGTCATATTGGAACCTAAATTTGGTACTCCTAGTTGGCTTCCCATACTGGTAAAAAAGGTTGCTTGTATTGGTTCTTTCTAAATATAGTCTCATACCTACAAAGTGATCTCTTTCTTACTTAAGTTGATGGCCGATCACTTATGGATTATTGAAGGCTAGTCAAAAAATTCATAACATAAGGGGTAGGATCTATGATCATTTCCTTTTCTTATAACATATCTCATTATATAACGTAACATAGCAAACAAAGTAACCAAAATTCAATCATACATAGCAAGGCACATAAATCATATTATCATTTCATTTGAGTAGTCATCGTAATAGAAATAAGATGAAAGATAAATTTGAGAATGTACAACACATCAAGCAAGTAAAGTGTGGAAAAAGATGAATAATGCCAAAGTAATGGGCAATAACATATGAACCATTGGGAAGTTTGACTTGGATAGGTGATATCTGTTTATAAGAAGAAAATAGAGAGAAAGAGTAGCAAATGTGATTAGTAGCTCCTTTATCAAGAATTCAGGAATGATCTTTGGAATTAGTAGAAAAAGAAAGGACAACACAATTACTTTAATTGACATTATAGTTAGAGGAAGAAATATGGTTTAAGGAATGAGGTGTAGATTGTTGAGATGAAGATGTTTTTACCAAGGACAGTAATCTCTGGTACTACTTAAGAGTGAAATTTTGTTAAGGTTGTGGATTGGGTAAGAGACCTTGACATTCTAGTTGTGTTTAGCTGGAGTTTACAATCTTGAGTAATCACATTATTTACTGATACTTTTTTATTTTGAAATTTGAATATGGGTGGGAACCTATGCTTTCTATAACAAGTTTCAATTATATGTCCCAATAGGTATAAAACTTCTGGTTATTCCCAAATTGAGTGATTAAGCCACTGTTAGCACCCTTTTGACTAACTTGAAATTGATTCTTTGTTGAACTTTATTGAACAAAAGTTGAACATCAATGAGACCATTCATCTCTCTTTCTTGTTACATGACTAAGGAAAAAAAAACACAGTTTACATAAGGTAAGGGAGTCATGAGCATGATTTGAGATTTGACAGCTAAAAATCAATCATTAAGACCTATAAGAAAATGAATAATATAGTTTTGTTGTTGATAAAGCTTTGCGACATCATTAGCACCACAAGAACAAACTAGATTACAAAATTAAGAAGGAATTGTTCTGGGATCAACTAACTCATCCCACAAGATTTTTAGCTTGGTAAAATATTCACTCACAGACAATTCTAATTGCTTGAGTCTATAAATCTCTTCTTGCAGCTATGATACTCGAAAGATATCTCCTTAAGAAAACCTTTCCTTAAGATTAGCCTATACATCGTAGGACTTGTTGATCTAAATGATGCTTTTAGCAATAATAAGAGATAATGAACGATTTAACTAAGACAAGACTATGGTGTTGCACCACTCCCAAGCTAAGTAAAGAGGATCTGAGGTTGCTAGTGTCGTGATGGATTTATTTACAAACTTTAATTTGTTTTCAGAAAGTAAAGCCATCTTCATGGCTTTGGCCCACAAATGATAATTGAAGCCAAAAAGAACCAGTGAAACAAGAGTTAAGGTTGGACCTTCATTTGGGTGGAGATAATAAGGATTAGATAGATTTTGTAGATCATCTAAAGATACAGAAGAGGTTTGCAAATTAGCATGAGTAACAAAAACTTGATTCACTGTGGAATGTGTAAGAGCAGCCATGAAAGAGGAGAAAGAAAAAAAAAAGTGTTATTGATGCCTCTACCTTACCATCAAGTCATCTTTGGCACTATCATTTGGGACATCTTTTACACTCAGTTTTTGATTATGTTCAAAAGTAATTCCCTTATGTTTCATGTAAAAACCATATTAGTCATTATGATATATGTCATTTTGCTAAGCAAAGAAAATTTCCTTTTCCTATTAGTATTTTCAAAACAAATAAAGCATTTTCTTTGGTACATGTTGACTTATGGGGCCTTTTTCCTACTGCATTAGTATAAGGTCACAAATATTTCCTTACAATTGTTGATGATCACACACTTGGATTTTTTTTTTATGAGACAAAGTCTCAGACTAGACAACATCCATCACTTTAGTTGAAAACCAATTTCAAAGTAACATTCAAACCCTTCAATTAGACAATGGTTCTAAGTTCACTATACCTACTTATTTTGCATCTAAAGGAATACTCCACTAAACAACTTGTGTAGAGACTCTTGAGCAAAATAATATCATTGAGAGAAAACACCAACATATCCTTAATGTACAAGAGCTTTGTTATTTCAAGCTCATTTGCCTAAACTTTATTGGTCATATGCTGTGTTGCATGTTGTTTACCTTATAAATAGGCTTCCTAGTCTAATTTTAAACTATCAAACACCCTTTATCTTGTTATTCCATCAATCACTTGATTTTAACATCTTATAGGGTTTTGGATTATTATGCTATGCTTTCACTCTGACTCAACACAGGTCCAAGTTTGATCCTTGTGCTAGAAAATGTGTTTTCTTTGGTTTTAAACAAGGCACTAAAAGATAATTTTTTCTTGATTTTAAAAATAGAAAAATATTTCTTTCCTACAATGTTTACTTTTATGAATCATTGTTTCCTTTTCATCATTTCTCATCTCATGATCCCATAGATTTGCCATCTTTACCCCAAGAACAATCTCTATTAAATTTTCCAGAACCCATGCTAGCTCCCATGTTAGAACTTATGCTAGATCATACACTAGAAGTTCTTTCTTCTAACCTAACTACTGCAAATATTTCAACACCTGAACTTTGACATTCTACTTAAATAAGAAATCCCTTAACATACTTGCATGATTATTCCTTCTATCTTCAGCACCATCACCTTCTACTTGTTTAGGTATCACTCATCCACTCTCGTTTGTCCTTTCCTATGATCATTTATCAACTTCGCATAAACAATTTTCTCTTTTTATTTTTGTTACTTTTGAGCCTAAAACATATAGCCAAGCCATCAAGTGGGAGGAATGTAAGCAAGTTATGATTGCCAAAATTTTAGCTCTTAAATAGAATCATACTTGGATTCTTACTGACTTACCAGTAGGCAAGCAACCCATTGAATGTAAATGGGCTTACAAAATCAAATATAAGATTAATAGCACGATTGAGAGGCATAAAGCACAACTGGTTGCTAATAATTATGCTTAAATTGAAGGCATTGACCACTTTGACACATTTCTCCTGTTGGCAAAATGGCTAATGTTAAATTGCTTCTTACCTTGGCTTTTGCAAACCACTGGTTCCTTAAGCAACTTCATGTCAACAATGCTTTCTTACATGGTGACTTAGATGAAGAAGTGTATATGGCTTTGCCTTAAGGGTTTTTGAGTTCTAATCCCAATTTAGTTTGCAAGTTGTAGAAATCATTATATGGCTTAAAAAAAGCTAGTAGACAGTGGTTCTCCAAGTTTTCTATTACACTTATCTCATATGGCTACAAATAATCCAAGTCTGACTATTCTATTTTTTTATTGTAAGGTTGATAATTCATTTACTGTTCTTTTGGTCTATGTTGATGATATAATTCTTGTAGACAATAACCTCTTTGAAATAGAGAGAATTAAAACCTTTCTTCATAGCTCCTTGAAGATCAAAGACTTCAGTGATCTTAAATATTTCCTTAGACATGAGATAGCTCATTCTAAGTTTAGTCTCTTTGCTTGTCAATGGAAGTTTGCTCTACAAATTCTTTTAGAATATGGTTTCTTAGAATCCAAACCTATTAAAAGTCTCACGGATAGGCATTTGAAGTTGTCCAAGGATGCCAAAACTCTCTTGCTAATGCCTTTGTATATCGTACCCTAGTGGGCCATTTGCTTTATTTAACAACCATATGCATAGACATTACCTATGCAATTTAATAGCTCAATCAATTCATTTCAGCACCTACTAATCTTCATCTATAAGCTACACACTGTCTTTTACAATATATAAAGGCTTCTCCACATAAAGGTTTCTTTTTCCCATCTAGTTCTAATCTTCACCTTAAAGGTTTTAGTGATTTAGATTGGGCAGGTTGCATTGACTCGCACAAGTCAATCATAACCTATTGCATCTTCCTTGGTCATACTCTCATTTCATGGAAATCCAAGAAGCAAAACACTATTTCTCGATCATCATCTATGGCTGAATATAAGGCCCTTGGTTCAACAACTTGTGAGATTCAATGGCTGCTCTATCTTCTGCATGGTCTTCATATTTCTCATTCTAAACCTGCTATATTGTATTGTGACAATCAATCTGCTCTTCACATTGTAGCCAATGCCATCTCTCAGGAATGCACAAAACATATAGAGTTAGATTGCCACTTAATTTGAGACAAAATTCAATAAGGCATAAAAAATCTTATACCTATCAAATCTGCAGATCAAGTAGTAGATATCTATACTAAGCCTATAAGCTTGAATGTATTTTCTACATTGCTGTCCAAGCTAGGAATGCTTGATATCTGTTCTCTAGCTTCCAAGCGATAATAACAGATGGTAATAGCCATTAGTTTTATTTCATTAGTATAGTAACTTCAGTTAGTTATTTAGTTAGTAAATTAGTTATTTTTATTTCTCTCCTCTTGGTTAAGCATTTAGCTAACTAGCTTTATATATAATGTGACTTAGTTCATGATTAAGAATGTAATCTCATTCTCTTAATTTACAAAGTAATAAAAACTGAAGGGCTGGGTCTCTCTTTCTCACACTCCCCCACAATTAGGATGGAATAGTTGACTCAAAGTAGAAAAATGAATGCAATAATAAAGCTTTGGCAGTATAGTGTGGAGGGACAAGGGAGGCATGCAAAGAAAGGAGAAAAAATCAAAGTTATTAGCTAGGGAGAAGACTAGTATGTTCAAGGAAAATCTAAGAGATCTCAAGAAAATTGCAAGGGTTGGAGGCAAACTTGTTAAATTTTAATTTACAACCTGAGGAAGCTAGCAGACAATGTGCAAATGATTAGCTAAAAAGAAGAAAAGAAAAATCTATTATAAACAAATGATATTGCCAAAGCTAGAATATAGATCTTTTAAGTATGTGGTAAAGGGTGATGGCCACTAGAGCGAGCTTAAGATTAATTCTTTTATATTATGCCTAGTAAATTTTTTAAGTTGTTTACTTATCTATTCTTTTTTAATTTAACTACCAAGGTCACAAATCCAAGCAACATGAACACCTGGCTTGATTTGCGAAAGCAACATGATTGTTTTGATTATAATCATATCCACTTTAAGGTGAAACTAAGAGAAATGCTAAAGATTCAATTTTTTGCTTAGGAGAACCCCAATTAGGTTTGCATGAGAGAAGTGGTGGCTAGAGAGTGCTAGCTCTCTATACATCATCTTTCTTTAAATGGAGTCCAAATGCATTTGCATTCTTTTGCATTTAAATCGCTTTCTAGTTTTACCTTGTATTGTATGTGACCCCTTAGGTTTATATTCTATTAGTAATGAACACATAACCTTTATATTTATAATTCAATCATTTAATTAATCTAAGTATCTAGTTAGAACTTTTTCTAATTCATGAAGTACAATTAAGTCACTTTTAATTTGTTTCTCATAAATCATAAATGCCATCTAGTAATATATTATGGCCCTTGATATAATATAAATTTGTTTGCAAATCAATGAATCATTAGTGTTAAAGTTTAATGTACAATCACATTCTTCTATTACATGATGCTTCGCTGTGAATTTGTTTAAGTATGGATAACATACTGAACCACTAATTCATGACATACATGATTTTGATAATAACTAAGATGTGGAACTTATTAAAAAATACTCCTTATTTAATTTGTCTTTTCGTGCTATGGCTATATAATTTGTCCAATCTCATCTTTATTAAATAAGTATCTCTCTATTTTATTGAAAGTAATAGATCCCTTACTAGTGCAATCACATATCTTTAAACATATGACATTATATCCAAGAACTAGTCTTAGGTTGACTCATTACTAGAATCAAAACTCAGTGGCATCAAAATATAATATACAACATACATAGAGAGAATTGTACTACAGTAACTAAGAATAGCTATTGACATGTTAGTGAAAAGTTTCATTAGTTATTCTTAGTAGATTAGTTCCATGTACTCATACTTGTTATAAGCACTCACATGCTAACCCTAGTGTCTCCTACACAAGCAATCTAGGGATAGGTCATCCTCATCTAAATGAGCAAATCTAGAATCTTATTGGATTATAATTGCCTGAAATTATAATCCTTGATTAGGAATTATTTAAAACTTAAGTTTTAACAAGATCACAAGTTTCCTTGAGATGATCAAATCATTACTTATATTTCCTATCTCTTAATCTAAGAACAATATCACATTGTTAATAATATTAATATAATGTCAAAATTTTATTGATAATAAAATGATGACTGTCAATGATTATCTTTAGGGCACTTACACTAACATTGTCATCATTTTAGGCAGATTGTAACTATTTTAGTGTATATAATAGATAGATATCATTGGCATATTTGGGCAAAATAATATTGATTTGCTAGTAGATTCATTCATGGAGTACCTTCTATTACACATTGACAATCTAACATATCCTAACGAAAAAAGATGAGAAAATTACATAACCAATTCTAGATGCTCTTGGTAAAGCCTATATCTCTTATGGTGATATCAACATATGGCTATTCACCTTGACAAGTGATGCATATCAAGCTACTAGTTGGTACAATCTTTTGTGCTCGAGATTTATTCAAGTCAACAATGAAATGGTATGGGGATTAAGCAGGATTAATGTAGTTTATGATATAATTTTTCTTTTGTTTCTTGTCATCTCCTTCAACCTTGAGGACATGATTATTTTGAAGGAGAACAAAATGTTAGGAATATATTGAAAATAAATAAATAATAAAATTAAAATGAAGCAAATAAGCATAGGATATGATATTTTGAAGAAGGGTAATATTAGTCATATTGTTACACTGCTTATTTACTCAAAGAGTTTCAGCCTTTTATTTAAAATGGGATATCTATTTGTACTTTTTATTATTAATAGATGCTTTCTAATCTTGATTCCTAACACTCAACCCCTTGATTGTCATCTTTGTTTTGTTTATCCAAGTATAAGATCTTTCTTGCGATTTTATTCTTCTATACTTAAACAATTACAACAATAACAATACTATTAATATCAAAATAAAAGGAAGGATGGACAAACATAAAAACAAAATTGTCACAAATTATATGTCTTAGTTCTTGATATCACTATTGTTTCTTGAAGCACATACTTATTGAAGAAGTCATCAATGAACAAGGAGTTAACTTGCTTCATTAATACTTGTTCAAGAAGTATGTTCTCATATTTCTTTTAACTCAAGTTGGTCATTTATACTCACTATTTTTCCATTTATCCTTTGGTAAAAGTTCTCTTAAAATGATTTTTGTAATAAAACAGGGTGGAACGAAGAATTTAGGCTATTTGACATCTAATATATCTTCATGCCAAGCTTTCTAGTGCTTCTTTTCACACCCAACTCAAGTGAAGGTAAGCCTAATAGATATTTTAAATAAGGGTAATGAAATTTTAGTTTTTTTTTTTATCTTAATCGTTTCCTCTTCTTTATCTGATTTAATCTTATATCTTTGTTCCTACATAGCTAAATCAAGAAGCAAGGATGGAGATTCTCATTTCCATTGTTGCAAAAATAGCAGAGTATTCTGTGGCACCCATTGGAAGGCAGATGGGCTATTTGATTTTCTACAAAGACAATTTTCAAGAGCTCCAAGGTCAAATTGAGGAGTTAAAGAACATAAAAGATTTTATCAAGCATCATGTTGAAATAGAGAGAAGAAATGGAAGGGAAATTGAAGGTGTTGTGCAAGATTGGCTAGGCAAAGTGGATGAAATTATAGAAGAAGTAAAGAAACTTGGTGAAGATCCACGCCATAGGAAAGTAGGGTGTTCCAAATCGTCTTTTCCTAATCTAAGGTCACGACATCAACTTAGTAGAAATGCAAAAAAAATGGTGAAAATAGTTGCTGAAGTGCAAAGAAAGGGGAATTTTGATCGAGTTGGCTACCTACCTCCACTAGATGGAGTAGGGTCCACTTCTACTACAATAGGTACTGAAAAGCTTGAGTCAAGAAAGTCTATGAAGAAAGACATTGTGTTGGCCTTAAAAGACCCCAAAATAAGCAAAATAGGAGTTTATGGACTAAGTGGGGTGGGAAAGACCACTCTAGTCTATCAAATTGCTAAATAAGTTAAAGATGAGAACTTATTTAATGAAGTGGTTATAATAACTAGATCCCAAACTCCAGATCTTAAAATAATTCAAAGTGAGATTGCAGAACTTTTAGGCCTTTGCTTTGAAGAGACTTCCATAAATGGAAGAGCGAGACGCTTGTGCCGGAGGATAAAAGATGAGACACATATCCTAATCATATTGGATGATATCAAGGAAAAAATTGATTTGGAAAAGTTGGGAATTCCTTCAAATGATAGTCATAAAGGTTGCAAATTATTGTTGACTTCCAAAAATGAAGATATATTACATGACATGGAAAGTGAAAAGGATTTCAGACTTGATGTTTTAAATGCGCAAGAAACTTGGAGCTTGTTTCAATTTGTGGTGGGTGATGTTATCAAAGATGTCAATTTGCAAGACATAGCAATGCAAGTGGCCAAAAAGTGTGGAGGCTTGCCTGTTTTAATAGTTACATTGGCAAAGTCATTAAAAAATAAGCAAATTTATTATTGGAAAGATGCCTTAAACAAACTAGAAAGAGCTGATAATAAAGAAATGCATGATATAGTTTATTCAGCTTTGGAACTTAGTTACAATCAATTAGAGGATGATGAAACGAAGGCAGTATTCTTGCTTTGTGGTGTACAAACATCATCTTGGGCTAGTGACTTGTTGAAATATGTAATTGGTTTGGGAGTATTCAAACACATAAATACCATTGAAGATGCAAGAAACAGACTTTGCAAAATAATCGACGACTTAAAGGCATCTTGTTTGTTACTTGAAGATGAAGAAAGTAAGATGGTCAAAATGCATGACGTTATTCATGAAGTGGCTATCTCTATTGCATCTAGGGATCAATATGTTTTTACAACAAGAAGGAATGTTAAGTTGAAGGATTGGCCAAATAAGGATTTTCTTGAAAGGTGCACACAAATAATCTTGAATCGTTGTTGTATCCAAAAACTTCCTAAAAGGTTAGATTGCCCTAATTTGAAATTTCTCCTTGTAGATAGCACTAATAATCGCACTTTGGAAATTCCACATTCCTTTTTCAAAGGAATGGGAAACCTTGAAGTGTTAGATTTAACAGGCATGATCATATCTTCACTACCCACATCTCTTACTTGCCTGACCAAACTTAAAACATTTTGTTTGTATCAATGTTCTTTGAAAGATATGGCTAGAATAGGAGCCTTGAAAAGTTTAGAGATTCTTAGCTTCATTGATTCATCCATGGAAGAGTTTCCTTGTGAAATAGGGCAATTAACTCATCTAAGAATGTTGGATTTGAGTGCTTCTGGAATTGAAGTCGTCCCACCTAACATTGTGTCCAAGTTGACAAAATTAGAGGAATTGTATATGGGCAATACCTTGATTAAGTGGGAGGTAGAAAGCTCAACTAAGCAAAACAAAAATGCTAGTCTTGCCGAGCTTAGGCATTTGACAAAGTTGACTACTCTAGAAATTCAAATTCACGAGGTTCGAACTTTGCCAACAGACATTATGTTTGAAAAGCTAGAAAGACATAAAATAGTTATAGGAGATAAATGGGAATGGCCAAGGGAGAATGGGGTCTCAAGGTTGTTAAAGTTGAAGCTTGATACTAGCATTCATTTAGAACATGGAATCAAAACACTGATGAAAAGAGTGGAAGATTTGTACTTAGATGAAATAAATGGTGTTTCGAATGTGCTTTACCAATTGAATGGCGAAGGATTTCCATTGCTAAGACATCTTCACATCCAAAATAATGCAGAAATTCAGCATATTATTAATTCAATAGGAAGGCATCAAGCTCATGTTTTCCCAAACTTGGAGACACTAGTACTTTACAATCTCAACAACTTAGAGAAGATATGTCATGGCCCATTTATGATTAATTCATTTGGAAAACTTAAAGCCATCAAAGTCAAAAGTTGTGACCAATTGAAATATCTCTTCTCGATTTTAATGGTCAAAGCTCTTTCCCAACTTCTTGAGATTGAAGTTTCTAAATGCAATTCTATGAAGAAGATTGTGTTTGTAGAAAGTGTGGATAGTGGCATAACTATTGATGAGAAGATTGAGTTTCATTCATTGCGCTCCTTGACTTTACAACATTTGCCCATAGTTGATGATTTCTACTCTAATGAGTTGACGTCTTCTATAACAGCCAAGCAGAATTCTTGGAAGACTAATATACCAACATCGTTTTTTAATGCAAATGTAAGTTCTATCTGCTTTATTCTTTTTCTTTTTGGGTTTCTTTAATTCGAAATATTATATCATAAGAGATTATCACAACGATCATGCATGGCTATAATAGAATCTTAAATCCAGAAAGGGGTTTGGGATCTACTTATTTTCTATTGTCAAAATGAACAGTCATGTTGGAAAGAGATAGACACAGGATGGGAGTGCGTGAGACCCACATTCCTTCGAGAAAAAGTGTGGAAGTATATAGGACTTGTATCCCTATGTCTATCTCTCTCTAACATAACCATTCATTTTGGTGCCAAAACATAAGTGAATCCAAATCCAATCCAAATCCTCTCCCCAATTTAAAACATTTTAGGAACAATCCTATTAAGTATTTGCTATTCACTATTTCTTAAATTTGCATGTCAGTAACCCAAAATACTATAATGAGTCATTTTAATAAAAGATACATTTGTAAAACTAGACTGTAATTAACTATTTTAATTTTTCATTTATTACCTTGTTAATTTTAAGCATTCAGATAAAGGAAAAGAGAAATTGTCATTTATCGCCACCCATTCCCCTCCAATCTCTCACATTTCTTTTTCTTTAGGCTCCTTTTTCCTTCCCTCTCAATCCCGAAAATACAATAAATCTTGTTTTGCTTGGTATACACCATAAATCTTTTTTTTTTTTTTATAGACGTATACACCATAAATCTAAACATTACTTTTGAGCAATAAAACCTTTAGATACTGGAAAATGTTTTACTAATATTAAGATATATTGTTATTCAAAAACCATTTTAATTGCTTTTGAAGTAAAATGATAGAGAAATATTATTTTTTGAATCTTACATACCACTTTGAGCAGGGAGCTAATCAGGATGTGATAAGGACTCGGTATCAGAATATTGTTCTTTGATACAATATAACATAATTCCTTGAAAAGATGGTAGCTTTCTAGACAATTATATTTATTCAAAATAACAAATCTTGTATACCATTCTGAGCGCAGTGAGTGATTAGGATGTGACAAGGATTCGGAATCAAGGTCTTGTGCTATGGGTTTGGATCTTTTAAAAGTACTTTATTATGAAGTTTGTATAGAGATCGAAGAGAGAGTGAAATAAAGAATGGAAGTATGTATAAGACTTATTATCTCTCTTTTCATCAACTCCTCCTTTTTCTCCTCTCTTGGAACTCTACAAAAGCTTCATAATAGATCTCTAAAGGATCCTTACACAACATCATAACATAAAATTCCTAGAAAATATGGTATTTTTCCAAAAAAAATTGTAGTTCTTCAAAATAATAAATTTGTTTCGCAGGTTAAATTTTTTAACTTGGAGACCTTGAAGTTGAGTTCAATCAATCTGGAAAAAATTTGGGATGATGATCAATTTTCTATAGCCTTTCGCAGCTTGGCTAATTTAACTGTGGAGGATTGCAGCGGCTTAAAGTATTTATTCTCATCTTCTATGATTGGTAGTCTTTTAAACCTCAAACGACTTGAAATAAGTAAATGTGACCTAATGGAGGAGATAATAGCTACAAAGGAGAGGAATGGTGCTGCATTAGAAGAGGTATTATGATTTGACCATCTTATGCCATCTTGAAAAATAAACGTTTAATTAGTCATATATATCACAGATTTTCTCTTATGTAGTTGCAATCATTATTATCATCTATAATGAAGGTTATTTATGACTTGTGCATTGCATCACAGGTTCGATTCTCAAATTTGGAGACCATTATAATAAACAACATGAAAAGCTTGAAGAAAGTATGGCACTTCCAATTTGATGGATTGAAGACATTGGAAGTCAACAACTGTGAGAAACTTGGAAATATTTTCCCATCTTATAAGCCGAGAACATTTGGAAGCCTGGAGACATTGAAGGTTAGTGATTGTGGTTCAATGGAAGAGATATTCACAGTAACTGCCAATGAAATTCAGAGTGAAGATTATACAATGACACAACTGAAGAAACTCCATCTCCTTAACTTGCCAAAGTTGAAACAAATATGGAGTAACGATCCCGAAGGAATTCTTCGCTTTCATAATCTACAAGATATGCATGTTGAAGACTGTGGGAACATGGAATATCTCTTCCCATTTTCAATAGCCTTGGATCTTCTTCAGCTTGAAAAACTTTACATGGATGCATGTGGGATGAAGGAAATTGTAGCAAAGAAAGAGGGACCCATTGAGGGGAAACCCGTATTTGACTTTCGTCGATTATACTCCTTGGTGATTTGGAACATGCATAAACTGGATAGGTTCTATGCTGGAAATCACAGTTTAGCTTGCCCATCGCTGAGGGTATTAAGGGTCTTCAATTGTGCAAAATTGAAGTTATTCGAGATACGGTGTAGAAATAACCAAAGAAAAATTTCTGATAGCAAAACCCATGTCTCAATGCAACAGCCTCTTTTCCAAGTTGAAGAGGTATGGACCATAGAATAATTTTTCCGTCTTAGAAATTTGTAGCTTGACATAACATAATTTTTTCCTTCTAAAATAGTTCACATGTCCACAATAATTAAGAAGGTCTAAAATATTTCGTAGAAAACAAATGTTGCAAGGTTTGAAGCTGAGGAAAGAATTGTGTTATAGTTTCTTCGGTTTATATGAAACATTTTGAATTCAATAAAAAGTTGAGATATTTGTAAAAGATTTTAGAAGGAAAAGGAGAAAAATGTACGGAGGTTTATGCATGTAGTCGAATGCTTTTGGGTGATCTTGCCAGAAAGAACATAACTGTGTACTATGCCTTCCTACTTATTGGTACAACATTTATTGACATAATGATGCATGACGACTCTAATTGAAAGAAGCTAAAGAAAGTAAACTATGTTTCAGGTGATTCCAAGCTTGGAAGAGTTGAATTTAAGCAATAAGGACACCATAATGATATTGCAAGACCAGCAATGGAGGGACCATTTCAGAAAGCTGAAGCATCTTCGGCTGTACGATTTTGAGGATAAACAAGCAACAACTTTTCTAGATACAATTCTGCAAAAAGCACCGAACTTGGAAACTCTAGTTGTTCAAGATAGTTCCTTGAAGGACATATTCCAAGATGAAAGACTTGCACGGAAGGAAGGCAAGAATGAAATTGGCACCCAGCTTAAAAATTTGACACTGTGTAGACTGCAGGAACTGCAACATATATGTAGAGAAGGATGCCAAACTGACTCGACTCTTGAGGTTCTTGAAGTCTTATATGTGACAGAATGTGCCAGTTTGAAAATTTTGGTTCCTTCCTCCGTCATTTTTTCCCACTTGACATATTTGGAGATAGAAAACTGTCATGGATTGATAAACTTAATGTACTCATCCACTGCAAGAAATTTGGTCAAATTGGAAAGCATGAAATTAAAAGAATGTAATTCACTTGAAGAAATAGTGACACAAGAGGTGAATGAGACAAAAGATGAAATTGTATTCAGCAGTCTGGAAATTTTAAAGCTTGAATGTTTACCAAGGCTCAATAGTTTTTCATGTAGTAAGTGCTTCTCCAAGTTCCCATTGTTGAAGAAAGTTGTTGTGAGGCAATGCCCAAAGATGAAAATCTTCTCTGCTAGAGAAACAAGCACACCAATGCTTAGAAAGGTACTAAAAGAGGAAGAAGATGAAGAATGGTGCTGGGAAGGTGACTTGAATGGAACAATAAGAAAGATGTTTCTCGATAAGGTACGTTTTGATCTAGCCAACTAATTTCCTTTTAAAACATGGAGACATACAGAGTGTTGTAATAACAAATAAAAGATTGGCCCTTTTATTTTAACTCACCGTATAAATTTCTTTCCACAGGTTGCATTCCGTAACTCAGAGCATTTGGATTTATCCATGTATCCCGAGCTAAAAGGATTGTGGTACAGTCAAGTTGAGAACAGAATATTCTGTAATTTGAAATCTCTAATGGTGCAAAAATGTGATTTTTTATCAAATGTTCTTATTTCTTCAAATTTGCTACGAGCTCTCTGCAACTTAGAAGAACTTGAAGTAAGAGATTGTCATTCACTAAAAGTTGTGTTTGAATTTTATAGTACAAATGAGGGAGAAATACTAGAGAAAGAAGCCATTCATCTGCGAAAAATTTCTCTTTTTAATCTACCTAAACTCAAACACATATGGAAACAAGATTGTCAGGAAATTGTAAGTCTTGGAGATTCAGAGGATGTTCATGCTGGCATATGCGACGGATTGAAGATGTCAAAAGCACCAGGCTTTGGAGAAAAAAGGGAAGAGGATGAAGTTGAAATCCAACGTCGACAGCCAGGGTTTTTGGTTGCAGAGGTATGAATTAATATTATTGTTAATTTTAAATTAATAAAATGTGTACACCATTTATAAATTGAAAGGCAACGAGTTATTGTGCTTTTCTTTTGTTTTTGGTTACATCAATAGGTGTGAGGAATATATGCATAGAGGAAGTAATAGTGAAAACATACATCGACTACAAGTTGTAGAAAGTTTTGCTCTGCTAATTAAATTATGTTTAAGTAGTCAATAAGCTCATTGCTCTTGTGATATTCATCTTAGTCTTAAATATTAAATTAAAAGTAATGTAAAAAGAAATTGGATTTTTATTTAACCGACTAAAAAGAATCATGTTTGTTAAGGAGAACATTGTAGCAGCGTAGCAGAGTATTGAATACATTTAGACAATTTCTAGAACACAAAAAGAAATTAGAATCAATTACATTTTACTTTTCTGTAATTTTGTCTGAAATTCAGTTTACCTTAGTTTTGATTACACTAATTTAAGAATATAACACTACTTCGATTACCACAGCCGGAACAAATTTGGAGTAAAGATCCTCAAACAATTCTTCCCTTTGATAATCTGCAAGTTGTGCGAGTTGAAGACTGTAAAGATTTAGAATACCTTTTTCCATTCTCCATAGCCATGGACCTGCTTCAACTTGAAGAAATTACAATCAAGCAAGCAGGGAAGATGAAGGAAATTGTTTCAAAGAAAGAAGGATCCTTAGAGGAACTTAAGTTTGAAGAGCTTAACATAGAGTCTTGTGGGGTTGAGGAAATCATTGCAATTGAAAAAAGATCAGAGGAGCTTAAGTTTGATTTTCCTCGGTTAACAATCTTCAGGCTAAGAGATCTGACACAG
Source organism: Erythrophleum fordii (assembly GCA_032878935.1). Taxonomy (NCBI): domain Eukaryota; kingdom Viridiplantae; phylum Streptophyta; class Magnoliopsida; order Fabales; family Fabaceae; genus Erythrophleum; species Erythrophleum fordii. Next base: position 295,713 of record JAVQMF010000010.1, read on the forward strand.
CTTAATAGTTTCTACCCAGGAAGACATACTTTAGAGTGCCCTTCATTAAAGATATTGGATGTCGGTGGTTGTGAAGCATTGCAAATATTTGCCTTTGGCCACTTAGATTCCCAACAGCTTAAGGTGGATGATGTTGACATGCCAATTCATCAAGCTTTATTTCATGTTGAAAAGGTATAAGCCCTCTTTTTCTATTTATTTATCTGTCCCTAATTTGATTCTTTTTAAACAAAAAGATGTTTGAAGTAAACTAAGAAATATATATACTATAATTCTATATGTGGGTTGGAAAGAAACTCAATTAAATTTGTGAACTTATTAATTGATTCTAAACTGAAATAAACAATTATATTATCTTTTCAGGTATCTCACAACTTGGAGGAGCTGTCCTTAAATGAAAAGGATGCTATGAGGATATTGAATGGCCATTATGAGAAAAATCATTTTCATAGCATAGAAGTACTTCGTTTGCAATATTTTCAGGAAACTCCAATAATGTTTCTAAATGATTTGCTTGAAAAATTCCCACGTACAACAATACTTCAAGTGCGTTATAGTTTTTTTGAAACACTTTTTCCTTTAGAAGAAATTGGTTTTTGCAGTGTTAAAAGTCCCACCCAAATAAAAGCTTTGTGGCTCTTTAAATTGGAGCAGCTTGAGCATATATGGAATGATGACTGTGTGTTAGAATCCCTTGTTCAAAACCTTCAAGATCTCTTTATAGGGGATTGTTCTAGGTTAATGAGATTGGCACCACCTTCAATATCTTTCATAAATTTGACTACCTTGGAAGTGGTGCACTGTAATGGGTTGATCTACTTAATTACATCTTTCACTGCTAAAAGTCTCGTGCACCTCACAAGCTTGACAGTTAAAAATTGTGGGATGATGGAGAACGTTGTGATGACTGATGAAGGAGAATTAAATGAAGAGATCACATTTGAAATCTTGGAGTATTTGGAACTGACTTCCTTATCAAGTTTCAATAGCTTTTGCTCAGGGAAACACACCTTCATATTCCCATCGTTGGTAAGATTAACAGTGACAGGATGCCACAAAATGCAAAATTTCTCATCAGGAGTCACTATAGCCCCATTTCTAACAATAGTGGAAGTGGAAAATGGAAAAAAGCGCTGGAAAGAGGACGTTAATACCACTATCGAGCAGCTGTTTATGGACAAGGTACGTATGTTAAAAGTATATTCTAAGAATATTGATGCTCTTTTAATCTTCTTGTTTTTCATGTCTGCGTGTGATTCCTTATCTAGAAAAATAATAGATCAATATTTAGACAATATTGGTCTGGAAAAAAAAAATTCATAATATATTTGTTGGTACATCTGAAAATATTTTTTACAAAAATAAATATTTCTCATGTCGAGTTAAATAAAATGGAAAGGGAAAAAAAAAATGAAACTTCTGGACTAGTATAATAAAACGGCATAGCATGGCTGGTCTAATTGTCCAAGATACATATTAGTTCTCACACCATTATATATCACTTTTAAGAAATTGTATTAGGCTCTATTTGGCTATTTTCTTGATAGAATTAAGTTAAGACAAGGTAACTACAATAATCTTCTGCTATATATGGTAAGATTACAGAGATCTTACTCAACCATTGTTTTCAATATTATACATTAAACTCCTTTTTTATTTATTGTGAAATTATAAATCCTTTCTCGCCGCTATAACTTCATTAATTTTTTTGTAACTTCATTAATAAACAAATAGCAAATGTGTTTGAATATTTAAATAAAATAATTTGAGTAAGCCCAATTTGCATGATTGTATCCAAAATGACACTTTCGTATAAAAATTCTTCATGAATATATAGTTACATCTTTATCTTTAGTTTAAATGTTATATAAATTTAAGTAACTTAAATCTGATTTTTGATTGAAAAAAATTTATGTGCAACTCAAATACAGACAAACAACAAACTTGTATATGGATATAATTAAAAAATCCAAATATATATTACAATCATATGTTGTTTGTGTGCCTACCTTAATTAGGCTAGTCAAGAAGGAGATGAAGTAAACTACAAGGAATCCTCAAGTAATATTTCAGGAAGTAGTCAAATGCATCAAGGCACTGCAAGCACTTCAGAAGCATCAAGCTCCGAAGAGCACGTAAGGCAATCAAAGCCTGATCAGATTGTAGATGCGGAGAAGCAAGAAATACAAAAGCTTCCAAGTTTATCTGATGACAAAGAGCAGAAGGAGCATGCCTTGCTGGCATATCCCCCAAGTATCCAGGGGGCTCAAGAGAGGCCTTCGGTTCGGGCTGCTCCTAAAGCATTGAGCCCTTTTACGATTCAAGATACAGGTATTGAGATTGTGTTGTATTCTTCAATTTGAAGTAAATAATCAACTATTGCTTAAACATTGGCCTTAATTTTTTTTTTTTATAAACAGAGGTTTGAGCGGTTCAGGTATTGCTCGAGTTAACCTTATTTTAAGAAGGTTGAATGATGATATTATTAAATTAGTTTACTATAAACTTTAATAATGATATAATGTTAATAAATAATAATATTTTGTCTATTTTATTAGATTTATTTATCATAATTATATATTAAATACATAGGTCAAATTGTATTAAGAGCAATTAAGTATTATATTAGTTTTTACATTGTAAGTAATTGAACATGAAATATTTAATGAACTAAATAAAATATTGCTTAATATTTAATATTTATTACGTCAAAACCAAGATTTATAGTAGACACAAATTCAAAATATCATTACTCTGCTCAGGCATATTTAATGATGTTGTATTTTTTTGATAGAATGTTTAATGATATTTTGTTATTGTATTCTTTGACTTAATTAATGTTTTTAACTTTTTTTTTTTAATTTGGTGAAATATTTCTAATTTTCTATTGTGTGAACTAAAATCTACTAAAAAAATCACTTGACCTTTAGTGACAATTTGATCAATCAAATCACCACCTTTATTATTGCCGACAACAGAGAACGCAATGCATTTCTTTTACATTTTGCAAGGAAGAAAATTAGTTTTATTTTGCTAAAACCTTATGTCACTCTATATTCAAATTTATTTTTATTTATTTATTCAGCTATTGAGGCTAAAAAAATGTGTGAAGTCATCGAAAGGCCCTTGGTTCTAGCTATTCAAAACACAATGAGCCTTCCTACAGTTCATGATGCAGGTATTGATCTTGTTACAATTTTCTTATTTTTATTTATTTGGAAGGAAGCAACTTATTTGTATTTTGCAAAAATCTTGTGTAATTCTATTTTTTTCAAACTTATTTATTTAGCTATTGGAACTCAAAAGATGTTTGAAACTATTGGGAGGCGCTTGGTTCAGGCTACTCAAAATACACTGAGCCCTACCATAGTTCAAGACTCAAGTTGTAAATCTTGTTTTGTAGTCTCCAATATGCCATAAATGATTTAAAACTATGCTGTTATGTTTAATGACTCTCTATTATAATATTCTAACTTTCTATTAGGTGAACTAAAATCTACTAGAAGAATCACATAACTCAAAATTTGTCCTAATGAAAATTTATTCAACCAAGCCACAATTGCCGACAATAGAGAAAGCAATGCATTTTTTACATTTTAGAAGGAAGTAATTTTTTTTTTATTTTGTCAAAATCTTGTGTAATTTTATTTTCTTTCTTTTTTTAAAAAAAAATTAACCTATTTAGCTATTCGGACTCAAAAGATGTATGAGACCATTGAAAAGCCATTGGTTCAAGCTACTAAAAATGCTCTAAGCCCTACTACAACTCATGATGAAGGTACTGATATTGTTTTGTTGTCTCTAATTTTTATGTCTAATAGCTCTCTATTATAGTACTTTTGGCTTAATTAATGATTCTAACTTTCTGTTATATGAATTGAAATATACTAGATAAATCACAAGTCTCAGAAATTCATCCTAGTGAAATTTTGCCCAACCAAACCACAAGCTCGATAATTGCTGACAACAAAGAAAGTAATGCGTTTTTTTACTTTTTCAAAGGAATCAATTTATTTTTATTTTGCCAAATCTTGTGTCGACATTCTATGTTCTGAGTTTTTTTTTCTAAAAAAACCAAAAAAAAAAAAAACTTGTTTGTTTAGCCATTGGGACTCGAGATTTATGAGACCATTCAAAAGCCCTTGGTTCAAGCTACTCAAAACACATTGAGCCCCACCCTAGCTCAGGACGCAGGTAATACGAATCTTGTTCTATAGTCTCCAATTTGCCACAAATGATCTAGAAGTGCTTTATTATGTTTCATGACTCCTTGTTATAGTACTCTTTGGCTTAATCAATGATTTTAACTTTATATGATGTGGATTGAAATCTACTAGAAAAATCACATGACTTAAAAATTCGTCCCAATGAGAATTTGATCAACTAGACCACAATCTTTATAATTGCTGACAATAGAGAAAGTAATTTCTGCATTTCTTATATTTTGGAAGGAAAAAATTATTTCTATTTTGCCAAAATCTTGTGTCATTTTATTTTCTAATGTTTTTAAACTTATTCGTGTAGCTACTGGGACTCAAGAGACGTATGAGACCATTGACAAACCCTTGGTTCAAATTGCCCAAAACGCACCGAGCCCTGCCATAGTACAAGACACAGGTTCTAATATTATTTTGCAGTCTCCAATTCACCATAAATGATTTAGAACTGCTTTGTTATGTTTAAAAAACTCTGTTATAGTATTCTTTGGCTTAATTAATGATTCTAACTTCCTATTATGTTTAATGAAATTTACCAAAACGATTACATGACTCAAAAATTCGCCCTAATAAGAGTTTGTTCAATGACACCACAACCTTTATAATTGTTGATAACAAAGAAAGTAATGCATTTTTTTACTTTTTGGAAGGAATCAATTTATTTTTATTTTGCAGAAATGTTGTGTCATTCTATCTTTTTTTTAAAACTTATTTATTTAGCTATAGGGACTCAGGAGATGTCTGAAACCGTTAAGAGGCCTTTGGTTCAGGCTGCTCAAAACACACTAAGCCTTACCACAATCCAAGACATAGGTACTAATCTTGTTTTGCAGTCTTCAATTTGCCATAAATGATTTAAAATTGCTTTGTTATGTTTAATGCCTCTTTGTTATAATATTCTTTGGCTAAATTAATGATTCTGACTTTCAGCTATATGAACTCAAATCTACTAGAAGAATAACATGACTCAAAAATTTATCCTAATGAGAATTTATTCAACCAGACTACAACCCCTATAACTACTGATTCCTACTTTTTGATGGGAAGTAATTTTTTATTTTGACAAAGTCTTGTGTCATTCTGCTTTCCTAGGTTTTTTTTTTTTTTTGGCTTAAAACAAATTTTTTAGTTATTTGGACTCGAGGTATGTATGAAACCATTGAGAGACCCTTAGTTCAAGCTGCCCAAAATGCAGTAGGTTCTAATTAGTCTTCAATTCGCCATAAATGTTTTAGAACAATTTTATTATGTTTAATGAGTCTTTGTTATATTAGTCTTTGGGTTAACTAATGATTCTGACCTTCTTTTTATGTTAACTGAAATCAACTAGAAAACCACATGACTTAGATATTTGCTATAGTGAGAATTTATTCAACCAGACCACAACTTCTATGACTGCAGACTATAGAGAAAATCATGCATTTTTTTACATTTTGGAAGGGAAAAAAATTATTTCTATTTTGCCAAAATCTTGTGTCAATTCTATTTTCTTATTTTTTTAAGAATTATTTATTTAGGGACTCAAGAGATATATAAAACCGTGAAGAAGTCCTTAGTTCAGGTTGCTCAAAATGCACGAAGCTCTGCCATAGTTCAAAATGCAGGTATTGATGTCACCAATTTGCCATAACTAAATGTTCAAATACTTAATAGAATTTTTTTCCTTTATCTTTTTTGTACGTTCTAATGGTTCAGGTATTGCTCCCGAGTTTCAACTTTCTTTTAGCTCGCTTTGCTTTATTTAGTGATGTTTAGCAACCCATTGTTATGGTACTCTGTTTCTTATTAATTAATGTTTTTCACTTTCTATTGTGTGAACTGAAATATACTAGAAAAATCACATGACCCAGAAACGCTGCTTGGTGAGAATTTGCCCAGTGAAGCCACAAACCTTGTAATAGCTGAAAATAGAACAAGTAATGCATTTTTAGCTCTTCAGAAGGAGGAAAATATTTTTTTTTTTAATTTTTCCAAAACTTGAGTCATCGTATTTTCTAATTTCCTTTTTACTTGTTTATTCAGCAATTGATCCAGCACCTTCACAAGCTCCAAAAGCTATGACTTCATCAATACTAGCATTGGATGCTTATAGCAGCTATAAGGGGATGATTGACGTTCCCGTACATAACTTACCGTATTTAGAGGCTGGGGTGAAGCGGCATCCTCAGGTGCTTGATTGGCTCAATACAAAACGACAAAGAGTTTTTGCTTCCTCGTTCTTTTCCTTGTTTGCCGAGGTGACTCGCCTTTTGAGGACCACTCGAAGGGGCGACTTGACAGAGGATAATCGAAACTACATCAGAGAGTGTTGCGCCTCCTTACAAGTGGCTGGTTTTGATGCTTCTTGGCTCAGTTATGTGTATGGGTGTATAGAGCAATGTGATGATCGAGAAAACCTCAAGAGGAGGATTAATGAGGCTGAAGGTCAAGCTGCCACTCTCAAAGCTCAGCTAGACTCCATTAAGAAGGAGTTAGCTTCTGTGGAGACGTCCTTAGTCTGGCTGCGTGACAAGGCTAGTAGGCTAGACGACTTCATTGAGTCCTGAAGTTTGCGGACCCTCTTAGAGCTACTACTTGCTTTGACATTTTCAATGTCAACACCGAATTTACTTTTGTCTACTAGTTTGTCATTTTTCTAATTTGTCATTTGTCCAATGTACTTGTTTTGTATGTTAGGTTGTGAAGGAATTCGGCATGCTATATCCTTCTCTGGATATTATTTTAATTATATGGTTTTGGTTATGGTTGGAGATTAATTTTATGTCATTCTGAAAAAAGAGAGCATGTTAAATATTTCTCACATTTACTATTCATCAGCAGCAAATCATTTTTGGGGATTTCAGTTTTTCTTTTTCTTTTTTTTTTGGGTGGGTTCTATTCTTGTTTCTGGATATGCATATATGATCAAGGGGTTTACTGAAAATAGAATTGTGTTTTAATTTGGCTGCTAATTTGTTCATAAAATCTGAAATGTGAAAGTAAATTGCAATTAATCTTTACTGATATTAACAGCTAATGGATAGATATCTATCTTGATAAATATGAATATTCTTTACCGATAGGAAGTTTCAGACTGTGACAATAGATAGGATCATTACCTCTTTGCTATATATTTATATCTAAAATTTGAAGACATTACAAGAAACTTCTTCTATTATCATAAGCTTCTAATTAATGTTGTTAATCACTTTAGGAATAATGCAACTAATTTCTTATCTACATATTGAAACTCAATGCCAGATATATAAACGAAACTAACTATTAAGCCTTCACCAAGTATGGTAAGCTTCTAGGATTAATGGTTTCCCATTTCAAGCTTTGATTTGGCACATTCTAATTATATTAGCTATTTGCAAACTTGAATTCATTCTAACACATGCATCAGATGATAGCACTTTAAACTTGACATTTTTACTTTTTGAAGAAAGCAGAAAATGAAATACAGAGCAAGCAATAAATACCTACCACTTAGAGCATGTCATCAATCAAATAGTTAATTAAGTAAAGGATAAAAAAACATACATGAAGGGATTCCATATTGTACTTAATCGCTTATTTTTATCATCCCCTGGCGGCAAAGTCTTACATATTCTACTTAAAGACATATATTTGTTACCAAAACAAGCCACCAAATAGAAGGATGTAAAACTAGTATAATATTGGGCAACTCATATTTTTTATTAATATTGGGCGGAACAGAGCATAGTAATTAATACAGCCTTTTTTATTTATTATAAGGATATAAAACTTCGTAAGTATCAAAATGAGATATTTGATGAGCAATAATTGAGAGTATTATATGATGAGATATTTGCCATTGCCATTTGCCAGTGCTCGCTGCCATTCTTAGCACTGTCTTCCAACTCTAGATTTACTCGACAACCCTTGCTTTCTGTTTCTCCTCTTTTCTCTTCAGTACTCAACTTTGTTTTGCGTATTATTCATATATACCCCAAAAAAAAAAAAAAACCGTTGGTGCCTTTCTTTAAAGATCTCTTTTCTCGCTACTCTTTTGCGTTAGAGTTTGTTTGCTTTGTTATCGAGTCCATTATTTATATTTTATAAATAAAAATCCAAAAAAAAAAAGAAAGAACAAGAGAGATTGTTGCATTTCTTGAACCATGATACTGTTCCTGTCTCTGGTTTTTTCGTCATATACTTATAGAGGTAAAGTCTCCGTTCGGTAATTGGTATTTTAATTTGTTACTCGGAAGACAAACGTACCTCTAACTGATCGATTTTATGACGACAAGGAAGCTGACAGGATAAGGTGCGTTTACGTCCTCCATTTTCTTCCCTTCTTTTTTTCTTGTTTTGGTCAAATGATTAAATATCTTCCAACAAGGAGTGCAAAATGTGTACTTAAAACATATTTTGGGAAAATTTTATATATTGGGGGAAGAAATCACCGTAGGCAACTAAAATTTTTATTTCATAAGAGTGCTTTTGGTCCAAATAAATTTAATTTCTAATTATGTTTTGTTTCTCTCTCACTATGAAATAATAGTTTTTACTATCATTTAAAAACTTTTATATGTTTCTGTCAAATACATGCAAAATATTAAATAAAAGTATTTTACTTTTTTAAAAAATACTAAACATTTTGCGTTTCTTTCATCAATTGTTTTAACTCAGCAACCCATATGCTTATTTAAAAGGACAGAAATTAAATGAATGAGTGTTAATTAAATCTAAGGTTTTTGCCGTATGATAACCGAATTTGAAAACGAATACTGAACTCATTAATTAGTTTAGTAAACAATTAGATTAAAAATAGAATAATATAATTTTTTATTGGATACAATAAAATAGAATTAATCATTCTACAAAGACGGAGTTTAAGGATTAAGTTAAGGAGCTGACGGCAATAAAAGAGCATATTGAGCATGACCTAAAAGCAGTTCAGACGAAAAAATGGAGATTTAAGATGCTGTGAAATTTTGAGTATTAAAATTGTAATTGTATAAAAATCTAAATCTAAAGTATTCTTTCTTTCTCTTCTGAGGTTCCGCACGTAATTGCTCCCTATTCCTCAGTTTCAGCACTTTTTCCCAACCCTACATTTACTCAACAGCCCCTGCTTTCTGTTTCTACTCTCTCTCTACAGTACTCAATTTTGTTTTGCTTATTATTCCCAAAAATTAAAAAAAAAAAAAAACTTTGGTGTCTTCTTTTAAAAATATCTTTTCTTGGTAATTTTCTGCATTAGAGTTTGTTTGCTTTGTTATCGAGTCCATTTTTTATATTTTATTCACATAAAAATACAAAAAAAAAAAAAGAAAAAAAAAAAAAAAGATTGTTGCTTTCTTGAAGCAAAAAAAAGGTAAAAAATTTTAATTTGTTAGTTGGACGACAACAGTGCCTCTAAATGATCAATTCCACACGATGACAAGAAGCGTAACAAAATATGGTATGTTTTGTTTTCTTTCTTTTCCTTTTTTTTTTTTTGTTTTTTTGTTTGAAGGGGGGGGGGATATCAAATGAATTGAAATCTTTATGTTGTAATTTTTTATTTTATATGAGTGCGTTATGTGATATTACAAACTAGCTAAATGTGTGATGAACCTAATTAAAAGAAATGTAAATATTGTTTATTTTTTAAAACACTCCATTAGTTTATAGTTAACTTTATTTAAATCAAGAAGTTCAATGAATCTTGGTTTGAGGCTCCACTGTTCTGAGTTTTGTTTTAGTCATTTGAATTCTACTCTTCATTAATTTTCTTAACTCGTAGGTTCCAGTTCTAGTTAGCTTAATCTTAACTTCTGGATTCTAGTTATTAGTTTGCACTAATTCGAGTCAACGAGATCTTATTTTTCACTTCATTAGATCTTAAGATCAAGTTGGCTGAATCTGGATGCAGTTAATTGAATCTAAGACTTATCATGGGAGTACTTAACGCTTGCTAAAGCATTTAGGTGTGCCCTTGTTTTGAGAATAGGGTGAGGAATGATCATCATATTAGATAATTTTTACTTCGAAATCTACATTGGTCTTAATATCTATTAACCTAAAAGAGTTTGTTTGCTTTGTTATCGAGTCCATTTTTTATATTTTATTCACATAAAAATACAAAAAAAAAAAAGAAAGGTAAAAAAAAATCGAGGTAAAGTCTCTTTTGTCATTAATTTATCCATTTGGTAATTGGTATTTTAATTTGTTAGTTGGACGACAACAGTGCCTCTAAATTATCAATTCCACGACGACAAGAAGCGTAACAAAATATGGTATGTTTTAGTTGCCTGTTTTCTTTCTTTTCCTTTCTTTTTTCTTTTGTTTTTTTGTTTTGAAGGGGGGGGGGGGGAGATATCAAATGAATTGATATCTTTAAGGAAGGAATGCAAAATGTGTGCTAAAAAATTCTTTGAAAAATTTTATATATTAGGATCAAATGAATTGATAGAAATCATCATAGGCAAAGAAATCATCATAGGCAAAAAATATATATATATATATATATATATATATATATTGTAATTTTTTATTTTATATGAGCGCTTTTTGTGATATCTTACAAACTAGCTAAATGTGTGATGAACCTAATTAAAAGAAATGTATTTAGGATCTACTTGTTATAATAATATTGTTTATTTTTAAAACACTCCATTAGTTTATAGTTAACTATATTTAAATCAAGTTCAATGAATCTTGGTTTGAGGCTCCGCTGTTGTTACTCTAACATCAAGTTAACTGAGTTTTGTTTTAGTCATTTGATTTCTACTCTTCATTAATTTTCTTAACTCATAGGTTTCAGTTCTAGTTAACTTAATCCTAACTTTTTTATTCTAGTTATTAGTTTGCACTAATTCGAGTTAACTGGATCTTATTTTTCACTTCATTAGATCTTAAGATTAAGTTGGCTGAATCTGGATTCAGTTAATCAATTGAATCTAAGACTTATCATGGGAGTACTTAACACTCGCTAAAGCATTTAGGTGGGTCCTTGTTTTGACAATATGGTGAGGAATGGTCATCATATTAGATAATTTTTACTTCAAAATCTACATTGGTCTCAATATCTATACATAACCCAAAAGATTGGCAACCTATTTCTTATACTAGCCTGATAATCATATTACCTCCTTTTTTCTCTTAGCCTCCTAGCTATCACTTAGAACTTTTTTAAGAAAGATAATAATAAATCATGGTGAGATTATAAAATCTCAATAATTAGTATAGTTTATTAAAAAAATAAAAATACAAGTATGAATACTAGGTTTAGAGTCATCCTGTATCATTTTCAAACTAAATACATTAGTTCAAAGCATGTTCTAACAATTGAAAACCAAATATAGTTCTAAAACTCTTGGCTAGCATTGAAACTGAAGAACATATGCTATTTATAAGTCATATTGGAACCTAAATTTGGTACTCCCAATTGGCTTCCCATACTGATAAAAAAGGTTGCTTATATTGGTTCTTTCTAAATATAGTCTCATACTTACAAAGTGATCTCTTTCTTACTTAAGTTGATGGCCGATCACTTATGGGATTATTGAAGGCTAGTCAACAAATCCATAACATAAGGGGTAGGATCTACAATCATTTCCTTTTCTCATAACATATCTCATTATATAACGTAACATAGCAAACAAAGTAACCAAAATTCAATCATACATAGCAAGGCACATAAATCATATTATCATTTCATTTGAGTAGTCATCGTAATAGAAATAAGATGAAAGATAAATTTGAGAATGTACAACACATCAAGCAAGTAAAGTGTGGGAAAAGATGAATAATGCCAAAGTAATGGGCAATAACATATGAACCATTGGGAAGTCTGACTTGGATAGGTGATGTCTGTTTATAAGAAGAAAATAGAGAGAAAGAGTAGCAAATGTGATTAGTAGCTCCTTTATCAAGAATTCAGGAATGATCTTTGGAATTAGTAGAAAAAGAAAGGACAACACAATTACTTTAATTGATATTATAGTTAGAGGAAGAAATATGGTTTAAGGAATGAGGTGTAGATTGTTGAGATGAAGATGTTTGTACCAAGGACAGTAATTTTTTATACTACTTAAGAGTGAAATTTTGTTAAGGTTGTGGATTGGGTAAGAGACCTTGACATTCTAGTTGTGTTTGGCTGGAGTTTACAATCTTGAATAATCACATTATTTACTGATGCTTTTTTATTTTGAAATTTGAATATGGGTGGGAACCTATGCTTGCTATAACAAGTTTCAATTATATGTCCCAATAGGTATAAAACTTCTGGTTATTCCCAAATTGAGTGATTAAACCACTGTTAGCACCCTTTTGACTAACTTGAAATTGATTCTTTGTTGAACTTTATTGAACCAAAGTTGAACATCAATGAGACCATTCATCTCTCTTTCTTGTTGCATGACTAAGGGAAAAAAAACACAATTTACATAAGGTAAGGGAGTCATGAGCATGATTTGAGATTTGACAACTAAAAATCAATCATTAAGACCTATAAGAAAACGAATAATATAGTTTTGTTGTTGATAAAGATTTGCAACATCATTAGCACCACAAGAGCAAACTAGATTACAAAATTAAGAAGGAATTGTTTTAGGATCAACTAACTCATCCCACAAGATTTTTAGCTTGGTAAAATATTCACTCACAGACAATTCTAATTGCTTGAGTCTATAAATCTCTTCTTGCAGCTATGATACTCGAAAGATATCTCCTTAAGAAAACCTTTCCTTAAGACTAGCCTATACATCGTAGGACTTGTTGATCTAAATGATGCTTTTAGCAATAATAAGAGATAATGAACGATTTAACCAAGACAAGACTATGGTGTTGCACCACTCCCAAGCTAAGTAAAGAGGATCTAAGGTTGTTGTTGTCATGATGGATTTATTTACAAACTTTAATTTGTTTTCAGAAAGTAAAGCCATTTTCATGGCTTTGGCCCACGAATGATAATTGAAGCCAAAAAGAACCAGTGAAACAAAAGTTAAGGTTGGACCCTCACTTGGGTGGAGATAATAAGGATTAGGTGGATTTTGTAGATCATCTAAAGATATAGAAGAGGTTTGTAAATTAGCATGAGTAACAGAAGCTTGATTCACTGTGGAATGTGTAAGAGCAGCCATGAAAGAAGAGAGAAAAAAAATGTGTTATTGATGCCTTTACCTTACCATCAAGTCATCTTTGGCACTATCGTTTAGGACATCTTTTACATTCAGTTTTTCATTATGTTCAAAAGTAATTCCCTTGTGTTTCATGTAAAAATCATATTAGTCATTATGATGTATGTCATTTTTCTAAGCAAAGAAAATTTCCTTTTCTTATTAGTATTTTCCAAACAAATAAAGCATTTTCTTTGGTACATGTTGACTTATGGGGCCTTTTTCCTACTGCATTAGTATAAGGTCACAAATATTTCCTTACAATTGTTAATGATCACACACTTGGATTTTTTTTTATGAGACAAAGTCTTAGACTAGACAACATCTTCAAGGCTTTATCACTTTAGTTGAAAACCAATTTCAAACTAACATTCAAACCTTTCAATTAGACAATGATTCTAAGTTCACTATACCTACTTATTTTGCATCTAAAGGAATACTCCATTAAACAACTTGTGTAGAGACTCTTGAGCAAAATAATATCATTGAAAGAAAACACCAACATATCCTTAATGTATAAGAGCTTTATTATTTCAAGTTCATTTGCCTAAACGTTATTAGTCATATGCCATGTTGCATGCTGTTTACCTTATCAATAGGCTTCCTAGTCTAATTTTAAACCATCAAACAACCTTTATCTTGTTATTCCATCAATCACTTGATATTAACATCTTACAGGGTTTTGGATTATTATGCTATGCTTTCACTCTAACTCAACATAGGTTCAAGTTTGATCCTTGTGCTAGAAATTGTGTTTTCTTTGGTTTTAAACAAGGCACTAAAAGATAATTTTTTCTTGATTTTAAAAATAGAAAAATCTTTCTTTCCTACAATGTTTACTTTTATGAATCATTGTTTCCTTTTCATCATTTCTCATCTTATGATCCCACAAATTCGCCATCTCTACCCCAAGAACAATCTCCATTAAATTTTTCAGAACCCATGCTAGCTCCTATGTTGGAACCTATGCTAGATCATGCACTAGAAGTTCTTTCTTCTAACCTAACTACTGCAAATATTTCAACACCTGAACTTTGACATTCTACTTAAATAAGAAATCCCTTAACATACTTGCATGAGTATCAGTGCTTACTTCTATCCTCAGCACCATCACCTTCTACTTGTTTAGGTATCACTCATCCACTCTTGTTTGTCCTTTCCTATGATCATTTATCAACTTCGCATAAACAATTTTCTCTTTCTATTTTTGTTACTTTTGAGCCTAAAACATATAGCTAAGCCATCAAGTGGAAGGAATGTAAGAAAGTTATGACTACCAAAATTTTAGCTCTTGAATAGAATCATACTTGGATTTTTACTGACTTACCACTAGGCAAGCAACCCATTGAATGTAAATGGGCTTACAAAATCAAATATAAAATTAATAGCACGATTGAGAGGTATAAAGCACAACTGGTTGCTAATGATTATGCTTAAATTGAAGGCATTGACCACTTTGACACATTTCTCCTATTGGCAAAATGGCTAATGTTAAATTGCTTCTTGCCTTGGCTTTTGCAAACCCCTGGTTCCTTAAGCAACTTCATGTCAACAATGCTTTCTTACATGGTGACTTAGATGAAGAAGTGTATATGACTTTACCTTAAGGATTTTTGTGTTCTAATCCCAATTTAGTTTGCAAGTTGTAGAAATCATTATATGGCTTAAAAATAGCTAGTAGACAGTGGTTCTCCAAGTTTTCTATTGCACTTATCTCATATGGCTACAAATAATCCAAGTCTGACTATTCTGTTTTTTTATTGTAAGGTTGATAATTTATTTACTATTCTTTTGGTCTATGTTGATGATATAATTCTTGTAGATAATAACCTCTTTGAAATAGAGAGAATTAAAACCTTTCTTCATAACTCCTTGAAGATCAAAGACTTCAGTGATCTTAAATATTTCCTTAGATCTGAGATAGCTCATTCTAAGTTTAGTCTCTTTACTTGTCAATGAAAGTTTGCTAAACACTAAATATACTTTTTTGTTTCATATAATAAATATATAAAACACTAAAATTGTAGTGCTATTTGTTCAAACTTAATCACCACATTAGAGGCAAAGTCCCTTGCATTAGTTTTAATTATCTCCATTCAGTATTAATGTGTTGCGTCTTTTCTTATTTCTCCTTTTAATTATACAACAGAACTCTTGGTGCCTCTCGCTTGTCACAAACTTTAAACTCAGGAAGCAGAACAACATATTCGCGAAGACGAGTGGCAGATTCCCTTTTACTTAGGTAATTTTCTTTTTTTCTTTTTTCTTCTTTGTAAGCTTTGGTCAAAGATTAAACAGAAAGGACATAAATTTATGTTTCAACCTTGAATGAAATCATCATCCAACAAGAAGAGACATAAGAAAATGACAATCGAAAGTTTGAGTGTGCTTCGCTTTTTATTTTTCTTGTTTTCATAAAAGAAAATATTTTGTTCACTAAAATTAACAAGTTGATCTTGGTCAAAGAAGATACGAAAATGATTGGAATAATTCCCTAAAATATGTATTCTCTAAGAAGTATGAAAAAGTTGCTCTGAGAGGAATTGAAAAGAAAACAAGGGGAGCTTTGATGAAATTATACAATTTTTTTTCTATTTTTAAAATATACACAAAATTTCCTTGCAACAATAAATTATGTTATTATCACATTTATAATGTGACAAGTATGACACCAAAAACAATTAAAAATTCAATTTTTTGAAAACAAAAAAAAAATAAAGTAGAGTCACTATTAAAATTTTAATTTTAAAAAGATAAAATTTTGAAAAAAGCTTTTCTATAAAAAAAAAGATTTACAAATCAGAAATAGAGTTAATTGTGTGTGGAGAAAGTATTAGGCACCTCATTCCACTCGTTTTTAAAAATAGGTATCATAAGTTAATTGGACAAAATTAATATGTCTTTGTTTTATTTTAATTACACTAATAATCACATGTAATAATAAAGGAAAAAAAAAGATAAAATAAGAGAACAAAATTTATTTATAAGAGTAGACTTGTTTTAGAATATAAGTTTAAAACTTATGTATTTTATAGAAGAAATCAAAGTTTACATAATTCGATCTAGAAAAAAATTGTGTTTTGATTTTTTCTAATTTAATTTTTTTAAGATTTTGTGAAAAGAAGAAAAAGCATAAATCATTTTAAATTTTCACAAATAAAATGGCTTTGAAAATTATTTATATATTTTAATTTGTAAAAACTAAATTAATTCTACTTCTTTACTCTCTTCTTTTTCTTTATTTTATATTATTTAGTTTTTGATTGATCTTTTTTTATCTTTTGATTTTTGATTTTAATTATTTTTTTATTTCATTTTTTTATTTTTTTTGATTTTTTGATTGATTTCATTTGGATTAATATTTTATCTTCTTATTTTTCTTATTTTTGATGTTTTTATGATTTTTGTTTTTTTATTTTTTATGGCTTTTTAATTTTAATTTTTTCTGTTTTCTTCCCTTTGTTTTTTTTAAATTATTATTTTATTTTTTTAAAGATAAAATTCTTAAAGATTAAAACAAACTGATTTTTATTTTTATTTGTTAGGGGAATTTCTAAATTCCAACTTGATTTTTTGTAACCTCTTTCCTTTAGTTGTTTTTACTCTTCATCATTCATTTCATTTCATCATTTTTTTCATTTTTTTTATTTTAAGATATTTTATTATTTATTATTTATATATGTATTTTTTTATTTTCATTGATTTTTCTAATTTTAACAAGAGACTTATTTGACTTACTAATTTTTTTTCCAAAGAAATTTGGATCCTTCTTTTCATTATTTTCAAGGAAATACATTTTTATGTTTAATAATTATGTACCAATTTCAAAAATATTTTAAAACATTTGATTTCCTTCTATCTTAAAATTCTTTTTTGAAAATAAAATTATCATGACATAAACCGTTGCAGCTCAAAGTCTACTAAAATCTAAACTATACAATTTTAATAAATATCACAAAGATTTATTGTCACATGATATTCTAATATAGAAACCAAGAATCCCACATAGTTATTTTTAGAAAAATGAAATAAAAATAAAAATAAAAAAATATTTTACAAGCACAAAATAGCTAGTAATTGTGTGTAAACCTGATTACAGGTCGAGCTCATAAAATAATTTTCAAATTTTTTTGAGCGAGGCCCTTGCCTAGCCCGATACTGTTTGAACAATGCTGAGTCGGGCTCAAGCCCAGTTAAAAACGTACCCTGGCTCCAACAGGCTCGTTTTGTATTTTTTTTTTTACATTTTTATCTTTTTTTAGTTTTAAATATTATATATATATATATGTTTCATTACTTGTTAGATATATTTTTATTCTTATTTTAATTTTTAAATGACTGATAAAAAATTATAAATAATTTAAATAATTTGAAATAAATAAATATATATATATATATAAAATAATAAAATCTCTTAAAATAATAATTTTTTAATAATATTACTATTAATAAATTATTTTATTTGAATTATAATTTATTTCTAATAATATATTATATAATAAGTAAAAATAATAATAATAATAATCATTATATAATTCTTTTTTATTTATAATTATAATTATAAATAAATATTTTAATAATATTATTTATTAATAATATTATTAAAATAATTATAATATAAATAAGTTTGACTTATGTCGAACTTTAAAAAAAATCCAAACCCTTCTTTTTTATATTTAAATTTTTTAAAATAAATTCTTTTAAACATATCATTCAAAGCAGTTTGCATTTTAATTCCCGTACATAAAAACCAGTGAGATATCACCTCCGGCCATTCACCTCTGTCTTGCCGAACTTCTCACATACTCTCCACCAGATCACAAGCCTTCTTGTAACCCTCGGGGCTGTATTTGAATAGAAGGGCTGATTTTAACGTTCCTAATTCTATTCTTGTGCTTGGTCTTCACTCCATCATCGCCATTTTCATACCCAGTTTCTCTCCTTCACAGTTCTGTTATTTGTGCTCGAACTACTCTGCTTCACCATCGTTTTCCTTCTAGACCGCCAGTGGAACCCCCAAAATCCTTCACTCATTGTCGTTCTTCCTTCGAAAACAGAACTCCCTAGGATCCCTCACTCATCAGCCGAAGATTTTCCAACCGAAAATCCTTCCCTCGATGGAACCTCTCACCAGAATTTTTCAGAAAAATCCTCCTCTCGGTTTTTCTCTTTTCGAATCCCTTCCAGCCGACTCCTCCAAAGAAAATGCTCCCTCAGTTTTTTCTCTCTCGGTCTCAAAACCTCCGGCTGAATTCAAAATTTCTCTCTCGGTTTCTCTTCTCTCGGCCTCTCTTCCTCTGGCCTTGATCTGAGAATGGATTTCACTCTCGCCCTCCTGCGCGTCCATCAAATCTACCCTGTACGAGGCCATTAACAAGGATCGTGGAATGGACAGGCTTCTCGCACTACTACTCTCTGAACGACCACCTCTCAGCAAAAAGGGTGCTACCTTGCTTCGTTCCTCCATTATCCCTGCCCGACATCATCTTTTTGGTAGCTTCTGGAGGACACGAGAAAAAACACGAGAGGACAAGGAGCAGAACCGCAACCTGGCTTTGTTCAGTAAGATGGGTCCTGGTATAACAGCCAGAGCCCAATAGAGGAAGGGATTTGGGCTTCAGGTTGTGCCATTGGGCCTCCCCTTTTCTTCCGTTTTCATGAGCCCCGCCTTTTTTTTTCTGGTGTTGGGTTAGTGAGGGCCGAAAGATCGTCCGCTGGTGGGCTCTCTTTTTCTTTTGGTTTTAAGGTATTCGGTTAATGGGCAGAGAAAAACCAACGTTGGTGGGATTAGTTTTGATTTGTTCCTTTGTTTTTTTTGTTTGAGATAAGTACCTGTTTGATTTTCTTCTTTTTTATTAGTTTTTTTAATTAAATTTTTTCTTTAATATATTATTTTTAATAGTTTGAATTTATTATTATCCTTAGAATATGTTTGAATAAAATATAGTATTCACATTTACATTTAGTCTAATATAAAAAATTTCTTTTATTAAAATACTCTACATTAACCTAAATGCATATGTTTTGAGTTAGATTCAATAAAAACAATATATATATATATATATTATTTTTTATTTGTGCATATTTAGATATAATACATATTTGTATATACAGATTAATAAATAGTATTTTGGTTAAAAAATTTAAAATTATATTAAATTGTAAGCTTTGAAAATAGATAAAAAATTTATATAATTTTAAAAAAATTTAAATGAGATGCATATAATTTAATTTTATCTAGATAAAAATATATATTTATATATATACTGTACATATATCAAGGATTAACAAGTGATGATCGAGTTAAAAACCTTAAAAACTAAATTATACAAGAATAATATTAAGGGCCAAACTGTAATTAATGTACATAATTTTTAGAGAATCGAGAATATATTTTCTCTTGTGATAAATTTCTGAGTTGCTTTTCTTAATTTCTTCTTTGGGGTGTGACAACTAATAAACATAATAGTCGGTCTATCACATTCACACTTTGTTTGTGTTGCAAATTGGGAGTATTATAATGTCATTTACTTAGCATAATTATCATTCTTTCGTCATCTTGGGACAGTCAGGATGAAGAAGGACACAGTGATATAGAAACATCATAGATAAATAATTTTCAGTGATGGTCTTATATTCTTGAGATCACATGCTCCACAGTTATGACATAATTAATTATTAAATATATTGAATAATGTTTTATTAGATAATTATTTTAAATATTAACCTATATATTTAATAATTAATAGTTTTCAGATAATTAATTTAATTTTTCTGTAATTAATGAGTATGACTTTAGTAATAAATTTATTGAAATTGGTAAAATATTGCTATATATTTAATAACATTTAAAAATTAATTGTATCATAAACTAAGAAACATGTGTTCTCAAGAATATAAGATCATTGTTCTAAATTTTAAAGAGCTATTTTGTCCAGATTTAATTTATTTTTATTTACCAATTAAATTAGCTACGAATAGTAAAATTGACTGGAATTCTGGAAATAGTCTTGGTCTATCAATAAGATTTTACCTTGTACTCATTATGAAAATGCAAGTCTTTGTCCTATATGGGGAGCTAAGCTATAGTCTTTCTCTATATGTTTTTCTCTTACAGATCTTCTGATTGCACATCTTATTTGGCATTGTCTGCTGCTTCCTCTTCTTCTTGGATATCTCATTTTCATTGTTTCTTATTCCTCAACTTTAGCACTCTGTTCTTCGAATTTCTTTTGCTAGCTGTTTCCTTCAAGTTGCGGAGGATATCAATCAAAATCAAACTTTGATCTGCTACAAAATCCTGAGCTTTTGTGTCTACTATATTTGTTCACTCTTTGTTCTCAGTATTCAAATCAAGCTTGTTTCGTTATCTTCCACATATAAAGTATTTTTTTTTTAAAGGTTGGTGTCTTTGTTTAAAGATCTCTTTTCTTGATGCTCTTCTTCTGCATTAAGTTTGTTGCTTTCTTGTCAATCATATACACGTAGAAATCTTTATAACCAAAAAAACAATAAACAAATACAAAAAGTAACAGGCAGAAAATTTTGTTTCTCTTCCTTCAAAGTTTTTGTACGGCCTCTGCCTGTAGTTCACATATAAACTAAATCTCAAGAAGTAAAAAAGGAAAAAAATTGGCGACTTCGTTTAAAGATTTCTTTTCTTGCTACTATTCGGCATTATATAAAGTCCGTTGCTTTTTTTGTGGTCAATCATATAAAAAAATCTTTTAAAAAAATTCCTTTCCTTAGAAAAACAAGCTAATGTTAGTGGACATGTGATGGATGGTAAAATAAATGAAAAAAATTGAGAAAAAAAAATAACAAAAACACAAACCATAAGTGAGCTTTAAAGTTTTTTTAGAACCAACTTATTTTGACTTTTAAATTAAACAAAATTACTTATTTAGGCCTTATTTAAACGGCAATAAATCACATAACGCACTAGTGCGTTTAGGCCCTTTTGTAATTTTTGGCTCATTCAAGTGTAGGCCTATGGTACAATTCTAGTTCTAATATTTTTCTAGTATCTTGAAGCTTGTTGTCTTGTTCTTTTCGTTGCCTTCGTTCATAGATATTTTTGTTGGAGCTATTCTTCACTAAAATTTCTTGCTTTCTTGTCAATCATTATATATAAAAATCCAAATCCAACAAATTTGAAAAAAGAAAAAGAGGGAAAAAAAAGTTTCATTGCGCTTTGAGCAATAGAAGTTTTGCTATGCTGTTAATCATATCTTGATAATAGAGGTAAAGTCTCTCATATTAGTTTAATTATATCCATTTGATATTAATGTGTTACTTTTTTTCTTATTTCTCCTTTTGACTATGATCAACAGAACTTTTCTTAGTGCTTCTCGCTGGACACAAATCTTAAACTGAGCAAGCAGAACGACATATTCGTGGAGGAGAAAAGGGGTAAGTTCTCTTTTACTTTTTCTATAAAAATTAATTTGTTCACTAAAATTAACAAGTTGATTTTGGAATAACGTATGCAATATTCCAGCATAGCTGAAGAACAACTCTTAATTTTTATATAATAGTCTTGCTCGACAACATTCGAGCATTGCTATGTATCATGCATATTGTCCATGGTTAATACTCCATATTTTCCAAGATGCATTGTACAGTTACAAGTCAATTACATATTTAAATTTGATGCATAACATATTTCTATAGAGGTAGAGAACCTAAAGTGATAACACTAAATTAAATAGCATTACGACAATTGTCCCGACCATCCATGTCAATGGTACCTACTGACTAATATTGAAGCAAATAACAATGTGATCACATACAAAGATTTGTTTAAACAGAAGGGAGAGAGACGGAGAAAATTTATGTTGATCATTGGGTTTTCAATTTCAGATAGGAATTTTGAGCTTTTAATTCTACAATTTGAATTAGGGCTTAAATGAGATATATTAAATATAAGATACTTTAAATTAGAGTGATTTGTGATATCAAGTAAGGAGAGGGGTAATTTTGTCCTTTAAAGTTATTGGACAACTTTGTTGAGCACGTACAAGACCACTGAGGTATCCATGCTTAAAGACAAATATGTGATGCCAATAGTCAATATACTCATGGATTCTATAGCTTAGAACAAGATCATGTCATTTATGAACGGCTATAATCAAATTTACATAGCTAAAAAAGATATAAACAAGATGGCATTTAGGTGCACAAGAGCAATTGGCACTTTTGAATGGGTTGTTATGCCTTTTCAATTGAAGAATGTAGGGGCTAATTATCAATGTGCTATGAGTGTCATGTTTCATGATTTAATTAGTAAGTTAATGGAAATCTACATAAGTGATGTGATGGTCAAATGTGTAGAGTCAAATCACATCTCTTAGACCTTATGTTGGCATTTGAGCATATGCGGTTGAAGAATCTAAAGATAAATCCTACCAAGTGTGCTTCTGGCATTGCAACTGGAAACCTTTTTTGGTTTTTAGTACATTAGAAGGACATCAAGGTGGATGATGATAAAGCCAAAGTTATACTTGAATCCAAGCTACCATCTAATAAGAAGGAGCTACAAAGTTTTATTGGAAATATCAACTTCTTATAAAGATTTATAGCTAACTAAGCTAGCAAACTGAAACTAATCACAACTTTGTTACTGCTAAAAAGCAATAAGGGATTTTATTCAGGGATCGAGCAGGAGGTTGTATTTAACCAGATAAAGCAATATTTAA